>JAVRXN010000007.1:56056464-56491464 GCA_033556935.1 Timema podura
TTAAGTGGTAATATATGAATACAAAGAGTATTAATTATAACCTATATTTATAACATAACGTTTTTTTTTTTAAATTCGATTAAAAACTAAACTATACCAAATTGAATTAGGTATTGGGAAATTATATTTTATATAGTAGCTTATGAGTTATTATATAATTCAATTGAAAAACATATTAATAATTATTCAGATTTAATGTGTATTTATAGATTTTATTCAAATATATTAATTTTAACAAAATTTGATCATTTAATATGCTGAAGAAAGAACATCATTGCCTTTCGAGGTGAGCGTAAGTGATTAGAATACGTTAATGAAAAAATTAATATTTTAGTTATATTTATCAAACCATGCATAAATACTTTTTAGGTTAGCATGTTATTTAAAAGAATGAAGTTTAAAGAACTAATAGATCCTTTAATTTGGTCAAAATCAATTAATTATTGTGAAATTATTATCACTTATTTATCTTGATTAAATTGTTATAAGGAAATTTTTTTTATTGTAAAACTCTAATATAAATCAAGATACCCAACTTTTTCACAAACATTTAATATACATTGAAGCAGTTTGTGTTACAACTTATACTTACAGAATACACTAGCACTGTGAAGATCAGTAATTGGTGATAACTTTATGTACCATATTTTATTATGCTGTTTAACTGCTTATAACACAAATAAATGCAGTTAACAATATTTACTGAATTTAGTCTTCTTTTGTGATATAACTTTGTTTGTTTCTCAAATTTATTAATACATTTTTCTGTTTGTATTGTGTCTTATGTAAAATTACAAGATCACAAAACCAAGTTTTTTAAAAATGTATTAATATAGGTAATCTAAAATTAGTGTCTAAATATAACAAACACTCACTTAAAAAATTACGCCACCTATCCTTACTTTTAGCTGGTTCTAAGCAGTCTAGATCCCTACACCCTATCACTGTCAGGTATATTATAATTTTACCCTTCCATCTGCGTTTAGGTCTTCCCAGTGTTTTCTTCCCAATGGTAGAGTGTTTATGGTTTTCAAGTCTTAATAATTACTACCATCAATACATAATTGTTCATGGGAAACCTCTCCATTGCCAGGAGAGTGTAGAACGGGCAAAACAGGATATAACATTCTCACGAGTAGGATGTAAGTTGAAAAAACTTCCCATGGGAGTCAAGGTATACAATTTGTCCAGTTCACGAAAAATAGAGCCTTCCATGCTGGTATAAAAGTATCACCATACAAGGCTTTTAACGGCATTAGCTCATCCAGCTTCCTGTGTTCAGATCCTGACCGGATTAGTATTGGACTTGATCGCCCTGGATTCACTTACTTCAGTTTAGAACTTAGTGCTAGATATAAATATTCAAGTATATTGTGTTCATGTGCCATGTAGTTTCACGTTCCCTACCAACGCTTACACTGGGTTTGGTTTAAATTAAAGATAACTTAAATTAAATATCACAAATTAATATTCAGGATTAATTTATTGCAAACTTTGATTAGCTGTGGAATTATGAATATAAATGGTGGAAGCTAACTTGGAGTGACTAGCTCATCTCTAACTCTTTGATTCCTCGACTGTTTCACACATGCCCACTCTGATCGCTGGTGTAATCGAGATAGTTATCCCAATGGCTCGAGTGGCTGCAGTGATGGTCATGCAACCCTCACTGTGTCCCCTTGGACGATTTCCCTTCTTAGAAAGAAATCTGCCAAGGTCTCTTTCACTGTCACTTAAAAAATTGCAACTAAGTTTGGGGAGAACATCTACAGATTTTTTAACTGTGCACTACTGGTTTTTAAGGATCGTATGTACTAAAAAACAATATGTATTTTGGCCTTATTTTATAAAGTGGGACTAAGTGACGTTTCAATACGTAATTCCCCAAAACTCAAAAGTCCTGTTAAAGTTAACATGAAATATGTGTTATGCTTCAATGCGCTGTTTGGCTGTAGACGTAAAGTTAGGTTGAGTACCTCAAACTTTCCTTAATAATTTATTCAAACCATTTAAAGTGAGTAAGAATTTAAAAGAAATATTAATTCAATTGATTAAAATAGGAATGAAGAATCACCACCTCATTTCAAGTGTCAGAACCCCTTGACGAATCTACCTTATCTGTTCAATCCGCTATATTTGAAGTGTCTTCTTCAATAACTTGTTCTGAGCTCTAAAGCTTCAAGTTGGGCTCATCGGTGCCAAGATTGTAGTCTCAATATTCATGCCATCTGTGGTGACTCCACTGAAGGCGATGACAATTAAAGCGGATACTGGAAAACAAGTTTTTTCTCCTTTACTCAACAACAATAATGCTGTTAACGCTCGATAAAATGCATGGGGTAGCCTAAAGCAAGAAGCAAAGAAATGGAAAAGACTGTTTGGAAACAAGTTTCCACGAGTTGAACAAGGTGTAAAGGTTTGAGTTCACGTTCCTGACGTAGTTAAGAGCCGAGGAAAAATTCGAAATATTTTTGCCATCATAATGGACGTATTGAGTGAAAGTTTCTTCAAGGTGGGCACATCACAAGGAGTCATAGAACAAATATATGTAAGATCACATTTTCCACTATGCAGGATAAAATTAATTGCATTGGAAGACCTCTTGCATATTAACAATCTACAAACACTGGCTAAGGATTTTTGAAGTGAAAGTTTAAACATTATTTTTGAGACCCCCTTACTTATATTCTATCAATAACAATTTATATTATATAAATCTATTGTGCTACGTAAATGTATTCATTTGGAAACCATGGCAGGAGCCAAACTCAATTTTTTATTTTAACATTTTCTATATTTACTGTATTTCCTGTAAGGACATTATCTAACTTCACATAGGATAAATACTTAAATAACTAAAATAAAAATACATAGCTTGAATAAATTAACTTTTTCGCACCATTATGATCAATTAAAGTAGTGGAGAAAATATAGTTTTTCTCTATTTGGAAATTGAGGCACAAGCAATGACTGTGGTACCCTCTGAGCCATTGAATTCTGGTTTGGAAATTAGTCAGCTGACATGAGCAAAATTCACTCGAATATCTCCCGGGAAAAAATCAAAATATCAACGAGAGAGAAGGAAAGCCAACGGTCAAGTTTCTAAATGGTGCGAGCTTTAATCAGTGATAAAATACTTTATATAAAAATATTTCCCTCCCACATTCAGCTTCTAGAATATTTTCTATCAATTATTTTGGTTTCATTATTATATCCATTTAAGCATTTATTTCATTGGTTTTAATGACTCTTCTTGAATCTGGGACTTTCTCCTGAAAGTCAACAAATCATTACCGATTTTGAACTTCCTTTTTTGATTTTTACTTTCTCTCCATCTTACAGGTAGAAAAAGTATGGTTATCGTCAAAAAAGTAGAAATCGAGATTTTGATGAATCTTGACGTTTCATGAATCACTGAATCCGAAAAAGTAGTTTTTGAATTTCCGTCTGTCTGTCTGTCTGTCTGTCTGTCTGTCTGTCTGTACCTCCTACTAGAGCCTAAACTATTTTATCGATTGAGCTAGAACTTGATAATTTAGAGTTTTCATAGGGTTCCCCAGAGGTGTTTTGGAGTTGGATATCTACTCTTAAAATTAAGGGTGTTTACTGAAAGGAAAAAAGAGAAAAAGTTGATTTTCTCAAAATCGGCTCTAACGATTTTGATTAAATTTCATTTATAAACATTAATAAATATTACAAAAAAAATTGCTATTTTCAATATTTCGGCAAAATGGCTTTAAGGGCTCCGGGCTGATGCGTTAATTAAGATTTTTATAATAGCTCCGAAACTATTTGAGATATGAAATTACTTAGCATTACAAATATTTATATATATTTATAAGAAAAATATTTTATTCGAAACATCTTTTTATAAAATCAATAACTTTCAATCTATACGCAATTATATATATTTTTTTTTAAATTTGGACATTAAAGTTTAAGTATTGCGACCGTAAAAAAAAAACTAACCTGAAATGTTGATGGATGTCGACGTCTCATTACCCCCCGAGCCCTAAAAAATAGTCTTTTCAATGCCGTCTGTCTGTGTGTCTGTTAAAACATAAAATTAAGAGTAGTTTACTGAAGATCAAAAAGAGAAATAGTCGATTTTCTCAAAATAGGCTTTAGCGATTTTGATTAAATTTAATATATAAACATTAATAAATATTTCAAACAAAATGGCTACCCTCAATATCTCGGCAAAATAGATTTAAGGGCTCCGGTCAAACGCGTTAATTAACATTTATTATAATACCTCCGAAACTATTTCAGATATGAAATTACTTAGCATTACAAATGTGTATATAAATTTATAATTCAAATATTTTACCCGAAACTTATTTTTATAAAATCAATAACTTTCAAACTATATGCAATTATATGAATTTTTTAACTTTTTGAACATTAAAGTTTAAGTATTGCGACCGTAAAAAAAAACTAACCTAAAATGTTGATGGATGTCGACGTCTCATGAGCCCCACAACCCTAAAAAATAGTCTTTGCAATGCCGTCTGTCTGTGTGTCTATAAAAACTTAAAATTAATGGTAGTTTACTGAAGGGCGAAAAGAGAAAAAATTGGTTTTCTCAAAATCTGCTCAAACGATTTTGATTAAAATTCGTATCCAGGCGTTGATTAAGATTATAAATAAACTGGCTATTTTCATTTTCCTATGAAAATGATTTTTAGGGTATTTAATGAAGCGTATATTTCCGTATCTCCACAGCTATTTGAGAAACTAAACAACTTATCGTTACAAAATTGTAGGACTATTAGAAATAAAATAATTTTATTTGAATTATGTTTTTATAAAAGCAACAGTTTCTGAGATCTTTGCAAATATATTAATACGATTTTGTGAGCTTTATTTGTAAACATATACTACTTAGGTCTTAACGCAATAATTCTCCAATGACGTAGAGTAATTAAATATAAGATTCTAAAAAAAGTGTGTTATTTTTCCTTAAATCTCCAAGGAGAAATATTTGCACAACAATGATCTATCTCAATTTAAGACTCAATAGTCAATATTTACATTTTTTATTGGTCAAAATGTATAAATGAATAATTAAATATCAATGGATGATTTGAAGATCTGGAACACCTTATAAAATTTTAAAGTTTTAACCAGAAATCGATATTTTAATACGAAGTGTTGACCCTTGTGGAAGACATTAAACTGTTTGAAATGCTCTTAGGTGGACAAAGATGCACCTCTTTTCTCATTGATTATATATCATTGTATATTAATTTATGCGTGTTCTTATGTGGAGGTGTGATGAAACAATGTACATTTTTCCGTTCAGAAATCTTACGAGTTTATAGAAAGAGAGAGAAGGTCTGTGTGGGGCACCGTACTATTTATTTAGATACTTACTTATATTTAATTACTCTATGGCATTGGAGAATTATTGCGTAAAGACTTAAGTAGTATAGGTTTACAGCTAAAGCTCAGAAAATTGTATTAATATATCTGCAAATATCTCAGAAACTGTTGCTTTTATAAAAATATATATCAAATAGAATTATTTTTATTTCTAATAGTCTTACAATTTTGCAATGATAAGTTGTTTAGTTTCTCAAATAATTGTGGAGATAAGGAAATTAACGCTTCTGTAAATTACCCTAAAAATCATTTTCATAGGAAAATGAAAATAGCCAGTTTATTTATAATCTTAATCAACGACTAGATACGAATCTTAATCAAAATCTTCTGAGCAAATTTTGAGAAAATTGACTTTTCTCTTTTTCCCCTTCAGTAAACTACCTTTAATTTTAAGTTTTAATAGACACACAGACAGACGGCATTGCAAAGACTATTTTTTAGGGTTCGGGGGGTAATGAGACGTCAACATCCATCAACATTTCCGGTTAGTTTTTTTTACGGTCGCGATACTTAAACTTTAATTTCCAAAAAGTTAAAAAAATATATATAATTTCATATAGATTGAAAATAATGATTTTTTAAAAATATGTTTCGATTAAAATATTTGTATTATAAATATATATATATACATATTTTTAATACTAAGTAATTTCATATCTCAAATAGTTTCGGAGCTATTATAAAAAATGTTAATTTACGCATCAGACCGGAGCCCTTAAAGCCATTTTGCCAAAATAGTGAAAGTAGGAATTTGTTTGTAATATTTATTAATGTTTATAAACGAAATTTATTCAAAGTCATTAAAGCCGATTTTGAGAAAATCGACTTTTTCTCTTTTTTCCCTTCAGTAAACTACCTTTAATTTTAGGGGTAGATAACCGATTCCAAAAACCCTCGGGGGAGCCCTATGAAAACCCTAGATATCAAGTTTTAGCTCAATCGGTAAAATAGTTTAGGCTCTAGTTGGAGGCACAGACAGACAGACAGACAGACATAAAGATAGACAGATGGAAATTCAAAAACCACTTTTTCGGATTCAGGGAGTCATGAAACGTTAAGATTCATCAAAATCTCGAGTTCGATTTTTTTGACGATCACCATACTTTCTCTACCTGTAAAATAGAGAGAAAGTAAAAAGGTGGATTATAAAATTCTGTCTGTCTACATGTTTGTATGTTTGTCCCTGGTTAGAGATCTGAAAATGTTATATTGATTTTGTTAAAACTTGATATTAAATTTTTTTTGGACAGTATATTGGGAATTTTTTATTTTATTTTGACCTTAGCCCTCAAATTAATGGTAGTTTACTGATAAGTGTCCTTACTGAAGTAAAATTGTTTCAAATTTTATCATATTTTCTTTTTTTTAAATGCATATCTAAGATTTGTTTGACATGAACAATATCATTATTAAATTTGTTTTTGGATGGAAATTACTTTTAAGGTAGTGACGGATAATTTTGGAAAATTAAAAATATTTCGAAAAGTCTCTAAATATTATGTTTAAAGTGTATATCTGGGAATTGTATGCTATGAAAAATAACACTGTATAGTGGATTTTGGGGTAACATCTTATTTAAAGTTAGTTTACTGATTGTATATTTTTTTGAAAACTTGATAATTTAGAAAAAAAACTTAAAATATTTGATTTCAAAAGGGTTTCTTGTGGGTGTTTGGCATGAATAATGGCTCAAAAATATAGTTTTTGAGGTGAAAACTAATTTATTGGTTGATTATTTATTAGTGATTTTGAAAGTAATAAATATTTTGAAAATGGCTTCAAATAGTTCGTTTAAACCATATATATCGATGAAGGTTTTACATGACAAATAAAAGTGTAAACTAATTTTTTTGGGTTAAATTCGTTGAAGGGTAGCTTACTGATGACTTTTAATTTTTATTTTAATATTTAAAAAAAATGTTTCAGTGATTTGTCTCAAAATGAATATCTGTCAAGTTTTTTATATAATAAATAATAAACTATGCTTGTTTTTTATAAAAAAAAAGTACGGAACTCCACATTGACTTTCTCACTCCATTATTTAAAAAATGAGATATTTATCAATACGTGTATTATATATGAAACGAAATAATATAAACTATTAAAACCGAACAAAAATTGCGTTATGCTACGTAGAACATTTTTTGAATCCTGGTTTTAAATTTCATAATTTAATTTTTAAATTATTAAATTTCTCATTTGTGTATTTCCACAAAAAAAAGAAATATTAATATTTGGGCCCCAAATGGTCAACACTTCGTATTAACATTTCAATTACAGGTAAAAATTCTCGACATTTTATTAGAGGTTGCACATCTTATGGCTATCACTTTGCTAGTAAATTCCTCATTAATAAATAATGACCTATAAAAATATATATTTTGACTTTTGAACCTAAGATATTATAGATATAACATTAATGTACAAACATTTCCCCTAAGAGTTAAAGGAAGAAGAACATAAACACTTGAAATTTTAACGATGTTACCAACAAATACGAGCTCAACCGACTCAACGCCAAGTATAATTGGCCTCAACTCACCAAACTGCCCTCCGAACGGCCCGTCCAACCACTCACCATGCTCGCGTACACACACAAGAATATCCCGACACCAAGTGAAGGCGGGCCAGCTGACTTCACTCCATCGGTGGTCAAGGCCCCGCCCACCACGAAGAAGAAATCAGCAAACTTGACTCAATCAGTTTCCGGTTGTTCTAATTTAATGCTAACAGCGGTATCTTTATGTTACCAGAGTTGCCCCCTTTTCCCACCGGAGCGCTTCTCGTGTCCTTTCTTTTGTTTCCCTCTCCCATCCGCTTTCCCCTCTCTGAGGTCAGAATCGACGCTGGCAAATCGTATATAACAGAATGTATGTTTCAAATCTTTACTAATTACATCGCAGGCTTCATTAAGGTGAGAGTGTTGTTAAACGTCTCTTCTGGGAATATTTATTTACTTTTCTAAATTCCTTTTCGGCGTTATTATGGGGGGGAACTATTTTCCAAATTCACTGTTAGACTTAACTTCGATTGATTTCGATTGCTTCATTGTTGATGAGTTTTAAGTGGCGTAACCACGACTCGTTGAGATTACTTTAAATTCCTTTGGCGCACTTTGATTGCTATGTACTCTCTTACCTTAATTAGTCGCACTTGGGGTACTTTCAACCAGAGGGTTAAACAGTATGTTTATATGATACTTAAGTTTAGGTTCTTAATGTACGTTATTTGTTAGGCGCGTATACCCTTGGGCTACGTTATGTTAGCATAGGTTTAAAATGAAATTATTATTGAAAGACTTGATTAGATCTAGTTAGTGGGAACAGCCCATTATGGCACATCTGACGGTTAGCATACCTTGTTGTTGCATTTCTGAGGTTTAGACTGAGAGCACGGCTCAATGTTAGATTTAAATTATGAAGAGATTAATTGTAAATATCAAATAAGTAGGGTAGTTGTGTACCAGACACCATGTACATTTTAAATGTTTTATAGGATTCTTCTTTCAGAAACTCTGGTAGGATTAGTGACAGAAATGTGTAGTAGGTTTGACTCTAACGTGAGTCTTATAAACTTATGCAAGTAAATATTAGGGTAATTAAATTTCTAGCTTATGATATTTGAATATGGATGTTTGTATAAAGATTTTACTCTGTAATGCACGGTGATAGGAAGTTTGCAAATTGTGTTCAAATGGGACAAACTTTATTTTGGCAAAGTATACAGAGATGTTGCCTATTGTCTGTTGAGACTTATGTTGATTATATGGTGGAAGGAGAATATATAGCTAAGACTAGCTTAGGCTGCTGGAGCCAGGACGAGCATCCTGCTTATTAGACTCTCACTATATAGATGTTATCCTCGAACCATACGAATGAACTGGGTAACTTTGATGAATTATGAACTAATCTTTAAATCTAAATTTAACTTGGTGACCTTTAGGTCGTATGCTCCACGGAGTGATTTCTGTTATGAATGTTCCAGACCCTTCTGGTCCTCTGATTCTGTACATTACTCTATTTTGATATACTAAATAAACTGTCAACATTATTTCTTGTATTTATTTTACCCTCTGACACACTTCCATGGTATTGACTAGGTGGAGGTAAAAGATGGTACAAGAAAAAGTGGTAGCAGAGCATGGTTCCACAGTTTAGGTCGTATGGTTCGCAACGTTATGTCTTATTTTTGGGGGGGTCCTGAGGTGTCTGTGGTATAACCGCACTTTATTTGTTATTGTTTGCTCATATTTGTCTATTCTGTTTCATGCTGTCCGAGGCCATGGTCCCTCCATTGAAGACTTCAACCAAAATGAGAAAAACTGACATATACAAGCTTAGCCGCGAGCAACTGCTGTCTGAGCTCGAGTCCCGTGGTGTCCCTGTTCCACCCAGCGCTACGGTCGGTGAGTTGAGGTCTCTTCTTTCTGATCTGTTGAGTGAGGTTGAGGATGCTTCGGCCGAGTTGGGTATTGCCGAGGATGCGAGTGGAAAACCTGCTGCTGTCCCCCCTCCACCCCTTCCATGCCCGTAGGGTATTCTAAATGCCAAAGCAAAGTTCTTATAGAAATTTTGGGTCGCATTCCTGTATGCGATGGGCAGAACCATTCTGACCTATTTAAATTTCTAGTAGAGGTGAATAGGGCTTCCTGTCTTAAACTTGTAAGCGAAGTAGAGTTCTTGACCCTATGTCCGACAAAAACATCTGGCTTTCTCACAGAACTATTTTCTCAAGGTATCCAAGCCAGTCTGTCATTAAGGGGAGTGATAGACTTGGTTTTGAGCGCATTGTTGCCCGGGAGGACAAAACAAAAGCTTTTTAGGGAAGTGGTTCACAGGTTCCAGTCCCCCCATGAATCTTTCAGAAACTTTATTCTTTCTATAACTGAAGCCGCTCGTGTATTAGACGCCAACTTAGAGGAGCCTGAGCTTGTTGATATCATTCTTGAAAATGTCTCGCCTTTGACTAGGCGCCATTTTATATTTTCAAAAAAACCTACTTCTATACAGGATCTTTACTCCCTGGCATCATTCGTTGAGGGTACTCTTCTCTCCGAAAGAGAATTTTTGAACGTTCATTCGCCAGCTGTAGAGAGTCGCGAGCGAACGGGTTTGAGTCCCGGGTCAGCTTGTGCTGCATTGCCATTTAGGGCCGCCTTGCCCATTAGGCGTAGCTTTCCTCCGACTGGGAATAACTATGGGGGTGGGAATAGAGGAGACCGCGCGCCCCGTGATTTGTCCAGAGTCAGGTGCTATCGCTGTAATAGGTTAGGACATGTCCGTAGACAATGCATGGAGGGAAACTCCTGAGGCGTAGCCGTGGTCGTGGGACGGTCGCGCCGGCATTTTGTAAACCACGTGCTTTGAACCCGTGTGTTGTTGTTTCCATTGGACCCATAGAGTGTGTAGGACTGTTTGATACCGGGGCCAGTCACTCATTTATTTGTAATAAGTTTCTTGATACTGTTAAGAATAATATTAATGTTTTGTATCAGCCCATGGTGCCTAAAGCGTATGCCGTAGCTAATGGACAGTGTTTATGGGTTTCTTGTAAGGTTAACCTTCCGGTCAAAATTGGGAGATTCTCTTGGAGACGCTCTTTGTTTGTTGTGCCCGACCTTCCTTTCGTTATTATATTGGGTAACGATTTCCTGTTTGGGACTAGGGCTAAGTTAAATCTAGGTGAGCGGAGGGTATCATTTGGTTTTGCGCCTAGGGAATTTATCCCCTTTGTGAGTGATAAACCCCCCCTTGGGTCTGTTCTCTATACAGCGTGATGAGGAAGCCATACTTAGCGTTGTTAGTGAGTTTCCTGACGTCATTACTGATCGATGGGGGAAATGTGATGTCTTACCGTATGATATTGTTACTCAGGACGACATCCCAGTACGCTCAGGTCCATATTCCTGTGCCCCACCTAAAATGGAGATCTTTAGGGAAGCTGTTTTCGACCTTGAAAAGAGAGGGGTTATCCGACCGTCCAAATCTCCCTATGCCAGCCAAGCTTTTATAATCCCCCGCAAGAGTAAAGGGTACCGACTCATCGTAGACTATAGAAAGGTGAATAAGAAAATTGTATTCGATCCCTATCCGATGCCTAGCATCGAGTCGGCATTTCAACACCTAGGCAAGGCCAAATTCTATAGTTTAATCGATCTTAATGCGAGCTTTCTGCAGTGCGCGCTCTCAGAGCCCTCCAAGAAATACACAGCCTTTGTTACTCCATGGCAGGTCTATGAATTCAACCGGGTACCCCTGGGTATTAGTTGTGGGGGGAAAGCGTTAAATAGGGTATTATATCATATACTGGCCGATCTGAAATTCAAGTTCGTTTTCAATTACCTGGATGACATTTGCGTTTACAGTAACTCTCTTGAGGAACATCTACTTCATGTGGAGACTGTTTTGCGTCGCTTGCGCTCGGCCGGTCTAACAGTGAACCTCGAGAAGGTTACATGGGCTAAGCGGTCTATCCCGTATCTAGGCTACATAATTTCAGAGGGAAACCTTCTCGTCGATCCTGGACGCGTTAAGCCGATCCTTGACTTTCCTGCCCTAAAAAATTTGAAAGGTGTGCTACGTTTCCTAGGGATGTGCGCTTACTATGCCAGATTTATACCCATGTTCTCCGAGTTCGCCAGCCCGTTAAACTCACTCAAGAAGAAGGGGCAAATTTTGTATGGGGACCAGAGCAAAAAGAGGCCTTACTTTCTCTCAAGCGTCACTTAGTGTCCCCCTTAGTTCTGCGCATGCCTGACTTCTCCCTGCCATTTAGGCTTCACGTAGACGCGTCTTCGGTGGCGCTTGGCGCCGTTCTTTCCCAGCTGACCCCTGAGGGTGATAGGCCCGTCGCGTTTGCGAGCAGGACGTTGAATTCGGCAGAGAGGAAATACAGCATTTACGAAAAGGAATGCCTCGGATGCGTTTTTGGAATTGAGAGGTTTTCGGATTACTTGGAATTGAGGAAATTTGATCTTTTTACCGACAACGTTACGTTGTCTTGGATGTGGAATCATCCCAAGCAACTGGGTAAAATTGGGCGTTGGGTGTGGAGGCTTTCCAGGTTCAACTTCACCACCCACCATATTTCTGGGAAACTGAACGTGGTGGCTGACGCATTATCCCGTATGGCAGAAGATCTTGAGCCCATTGGGGAACCTCCAGGGATTGAGCCCCTATGTGTTATTCACACCATCCCCGAGTCGTTCATATCGATTAGGGACCATCAGTCCCAAGACGACTTCTGTAAGCAAGTTGTGGGGAGGCTCAGTGTAGGAGAGGTAGTAGGCAATTATTCTATTCGTAAAGGTCTCCTTGTAGTGAAAGTTAGGGGCAGGACCAAATACTACGTCCCTGAGAAATACAGGCCCATGCTTCTAAGATACTTCCATGATTCTGCGTTCGGAGGACATTGTGGGATACTTAAAACAGAGCGGAAAGTGTCCAAAGAGTTTTTCTGGCCGAACTTGCCCAGTGATGTAAGATCTTGGGTACGTAAGTGCGAGTCATGCCAGAAAGCTAAGCCGGCTCAGAACTCCAAGATCGGACTTCACTCTGCCGACATTGCGACGCGCCCCTGGGAAAAAGTCTTCATAGACTATGTAGGACCTCTGACCCGATCTACTCTAGGGAATACTGCTATCTTGGTTGTCGTTGATGCCTTCACGAAGTTTGTTATTTTGATGCCTCTTAGGAATATGAAAGCATCGACCACTGTGAATGCTTTGAGTAGACGTGTTTGGGCGATGTTAGGCACCCCTAGGGTAATAGTAAGTGATAATGGGCCATGCTTTAGTGCCAAGTCCTTTGCCGATATGTGCTTTTTATGGGGTATAAGGCATGTGACGACCAGTCCGTACAATCCTTCTCCCAATCATGTAGAGCGGTTTAACCGCAATTTGAATGTAGCCCTGACCATTTTCCACCACCTTGACCAACCCCGCTGGGCCCAGCAGTTGGATTTCTTAAACCTTGCCTTCAACTCGGCCTACCATGAGTCGATCCGTGCTACCCCAGCTTCTATTTTTCTCAATAGAGAGCTCAACCACCCGCTCCTGGCCGTCTGGGATGTAGATCCGCTTCTGTCGGAAGCCACTCCCCGTACATATGAGGAGAAGTGTGAATTAGCGTTTGTTAACCTCCAGAAGTCGCAGCGGAAGGTCGCCTCGGCGTACAACCGAGGACGACTCCCTGTTCCCTTTAAGGTGGGCGACACTGTCGTCTGTAAGTGTTTTCCCCAGAGCTCAGCTGCTGACAAGCTGTCAGCAAAACTGTCATATAAATGGAATGAGCCATGGCTGATCGACAGGTTTCTAACCCCTGTCTCCGTGCTACTCAGGGAAGTGGCGGATCCATCTCTGTCTCGGCGAGCACATGTTAGCCATTTGAAGCCCGCGGTATAATTAGTCAGTACCCTGCCCTGTGTCGTGTGTCAAGTTATATCTTATTAGGTATTGTCTATCAGGGCACTTTATTTTATTTATTGTTATGTTCAAAAAAAAAGGGGGGCCCCTTCTTATAATTAGTATGTAAGGAACTGTACTGTATAAAGGTGATTATTAAACTGTGGTGCCTGGGACTAGCAAGAGTGCGCGTGTGCGTCGGCCCAATAAAGACACTTCAAGAGATACATCTTCTGAGAGACGTCGTTGGGTCTCATGGGACAGTGATCTCTGGCCTACATGATCCAATGAAGCCAAAGACTCATGGGTTGGGTGGATCCGATTGGGCGCGACCTGGACACAGCCATGCGAGACTAGGTGTGGACTCTATATTTTGTGTTGGTTTACATATAATGCTTTGTTCTCAGAGAGGTCTCCTCATTCCCTCCTTCCCCTCCTCCCCGACTCTGGGGACTGAGCGCCAAGATGTCCTGGAAAGTATGAAAGAAGATATGGTGTGGGCGGGAGGGACTGCCCGATTCAGGTGGAGAAGGTGATGAAGACTGCACTGTCCATCCGGTCTGGGGTGGATGGAGTGTCGTGAAGCAGCTGGATGAGCATCACTAAGGCGTGCCAAGAGCGAGCTGGTGGCTAAGTTCATCTACCATGAGGATCGGCAGGTTACCAGCTGATCCAATGGCTGGGAACCTCAATTAAGGGCTCGTAAGCCCCTCCCCTACTAGAACGTAAATAGCTCATCGCGACTGGGATGGCGCCTCCTGGTCGTTACTCTCGAGGTCTCCTCTCCTTGAGGGAGGGGTATTGTAACGATGTTACCAACAAATACGAGCTCAACCGACTCAACGCCAAGTATAATGGGCCTCAACTCACCAAACTGCCCTCCGAACGGCCCGTCCAACCACTCACCATGCTCGTGTACACACACAAGAATATCCCGACACCAAGTGAAGGCGGGCCAGCTGACTTCACTACATCGGCGGTCAAGGCCCCGCCCACCACGAAGAAGAAATCAGCAAACTTGACTCAATCAGTTTCCGGTTGTTCTAATTTAATGCTAACAGCGCTATCTTTATGTTACCAGAGTTGCCCCCTTTTCCCACCGGAGCGCTTCTCGTGTCCTTTCTTTTGTTTCCCTCTCCCTTCCGCTTTCCCCTCTCTGAGGTCAGAATCGACGCTGGCAAATCGTATATAACAGATTGTATGTTTCAAATCTTTACTAAATACATCGCAGGCTTCATTAAGGTGAGAGTGTTGTTAAACGTCTCTTCTGGGAATATTTATTTACTTTTCTAAATTCCTTTTCGGCGTTATTATGGGGGGGAACTATTTTCCAAATTCACTGTTAGACTTAACTTCGATTGATTTCGATTGCTTCATTGTTGATGAGTTTTAAGTGGCGTAACCACGACTCGTTGAGATTACTTTAAATTCCTTTGGCGCACTTTGATTGCTATGTACTCTCTTACCTTAATTAGTCGAACTTGGGGTACTTTCAACCAGAGGGTTAAACAGTATGTTTATATGATACTTAAGTTTAGGTTCTTAATGTACGTTATATGTTAGGCGCGTATACCCTTGGGCTACGTTATGTTAGCATAGGTTTAAAATGAAATTATTATTGAAAGACTTGATTAGATCTAGTTAATGGGAACAGCCCATTATGGCACATCTGACGGTTAGCATACCTTGTTGTTGCATTTCTGAGGTTTAGACTGAGAGCACGGCTCAATGTTAGATTTAAATTATGAAGAGATTAATTGTAAATATCAAATAAGTAGGGTAGTTGTGTACCAGACACCATGTACATTTTAAATGTTTTATAGGATTCTTCTTTCAGAAACTCTGGTAGGATTAGTGACAGAAATGTGTAGTAGGTTTGACTTTAACGTGAGTCTTATAAACTTATGCAAGTAAATATTAGGGTAATTAAATTTCTAGCTTATAATATTTGAATATGGTTGTTTGTATAAAGATTTTACTCTGTAATGCAAGGTGATAGGAAGTTTGCAAATTGTGTTCAAATGGGACAAACTTTATTTTGGCAAAGTATACAGAGATGTTGCCTATTGTCTGTTGAGACTTATGTTGATTATATGGTGGAAGGAGAATATATAGCTAAGACTAGCTTAGGCTGCTGGAGCCAGGACGAGCATCCTGCTTATTAGACTCTCACTATATAGATGTTATCCTCGAACCATACGAATGAACTGGGTAACTTTGATGAATTATGAACTAATCTTTAAATCTAAATTTAACTTGGTGACCTTTAGGTCGTATGCTCCACGGAGTGATTTCTGTTATGAATGTTCCAGACCCTTCTGGTCCTCTGATTCTGTACATTACTCTATTTTGATATACTAAATAAACTGTCAACATTATTTCTTGTATTTCTTTTACCCTCTGACACTCTTCCATGGTATTGACTAGGTGGAGGTAAAAGACGGTACAAAAGAATTTATTATTTACTTACTCTATGATATTAGAGAACTATTATGTTAAAACTTAACTAGTATTTCTGTACAAGTAAAACCCTACAAAATTATATTAATATATTTACCAATATCTGTAAAACAATTGGCTTATAAAAATATATTTCAAATACAACTTTTTTTATATTAATAATAGTAAAATTTTATAATGATAAGTTATTTATTAGGTATCTCAAATAGTTGCGAAGATAATTAAATTCCCACTTACACAAAATAGCCTTAAATTCATTTTCATGGGAAAATGAAAAAAGAATTTTTATTTATAATCTTAGTCAAGAGCTATAGGTATAAAAATTTTAATCAAAATTTAAATAGCCGATTTTGAAAATATAAATTTTTTCTCTTTTCGTCCTTTACTAAACTAATCTTAATTTTAGGGTTCAATGGCTACACAGACAGACGGTATTGCAAATACTACCTTTATGGTTCGGGGGGTCATGAAACGTCAACATCCATTAACATCTAGGATTTGATTTTTTTATACTGTCACAATACTTTACCTTTAGTGTCTGAAAAATTAAAAAATATATATATTTCATATAGCTTGAAATTATTAGTTTTATAAAAATATATTTCAAATAAAAGATTTTATTATAAATATACCTACATATTTGCCATCAAATATAATTTAATATCTCAAATATTTATGGATATATGTTAAATAATTAGAATCTACAAATCAGACTAAAACTCTTAAAGTCATTTTGACGAATGACTGAGAGTAGCCATTTTGTTTATAACATTGATCAAAAAATAAATATAAATGAAGGTTAATCAAAATTGTAAAAACCTATTTTAATGATTTTTTTCTTTTAACCCTTACGAAAACTATTCTTGATCTTAAGGTTATATATCAAATTTTTAAAAAACTGGGGCAACCCCTTGAAAACCCAAGATACCAAGTTTTAGCCCAATCAGTAAAATAGTTTTGGCTCTAGGCTCTTCTCCGAAGTACAGACATACTAACAGACAGACTGACAGACAGATGGATATATAGTTGGAAGTGCAAAAACCTCTTTTTCGGGTTCGGGGGGTTATAAAATGTTGAAATTCATCAAAATTTCAAGTTCAATTCTTTAATAATCACAATAGGCCTACTTTCTCTACGTGTGTGTTAGCGACAAAGTAAAAATTTTAGTAAATATCTGAAGAATGAGTTTGTATACATTTCATTTTCTTAAAGTATCTGTACTGATTTTGTTCAAAATTGGTATCGGGGAACCATTTTACAAAATAATGATAAACTTATCTTTAATTTTCTTTTTGTAAATTAATATAATGTAGTTTATTCACGACAAGCTAAAGAAAGCGTGACATTTCTCAAAATTGAAATTAAAAACGAGTTTTTAAAAATAAATGGGTATTAGAGAATAGATCTTCTTGATAAATAAGAGAATCTTTTAATTTTTTATAAATTACAAATATTTTTAGAGTTATTTACAAATAATTATTTTAATCAGAATTCATCTAATTTTTTTTGAAAAATTTGCTTTAAAGTTTAACAATAAAGATTTTGTATTTATTTGTTTAATCTTTTGTGTTTGTTTTCATCACTAAAACTTATTAAAGGTCAATTTATTGAAAACCTTTAATTGAATATTTTCTTCGAATGTATAATACACAATATAAGAAATTTAGTATGATTATTTCATACCATTTATTATAAATAAAATTGAAAGAATACTGTTTAATGGTAGTGGAAAAGTTTCACTTGATAAGCTAAGATTTATAATACAAGCTGGCAAAACATTAAGAATGTTAGCACTGCCTTTTACAATAAAGCTTGGATTTCCATCGAAGTCAGAACATTTTGAAAAATTCTAATTTTTAGTAGCAATATACACATTCTGTTCTGTAATATGGGTACTAATAATATTAATAATGGTAATACTATTGTAATTAATAATATTAGTAGTAGTAATATTATTGTAATTATTTTTAATAATATAATTACTATTAACATCATTAAAAGTATTGTTATTATTATTAATAATATGAATATTATAAATATTTCAATGTGTTCACCTCATAAGCATGTCTATTTATGGTACATAAAAAGAATAACATATAAAGTTTGACCCCTTTTAACTCGTGAACTAAAGTGATTTGAAATGATTGAATCATTATTTATAGGTTATAGTTAGACGCTTGATAAAAATTTCCAATAAAAATTTACTGTTAAATGACCTTAATGCTTATTGACGAATGGGTGCACTGAGGTGATTTAGTTTCCCTAAATTATTTTCTGTTCTCCCTTCACGATATCTCTAGTATATTTCCTTCAGATCATATTTCCAAATATAGTCGTTGTTAGCCTTTGTTTTGAATGAAACTCCTAGAAACCAACATCATGTCTCCTCTAGTAAACACAATGGTACAGTTCGAGTATCGAATGGGCCACTCGTCTAAATATTATTTTACTACCACATCTTTCCATTCGTTAGGCCTAACTTAAGCTGGGTAATGATGATAGAGGTCACGTGGAGAAGAAACGTAACCACCATTTAATGAAGGGAGTGTGTAGAATTTATCTAAGAAACACTTTCTTACTTTGAATGGGATTTGATACCTGGCTTCCCTATCAACCACGAATCGGAATGAGTGAGCTGAACTCTCAGACACCTTTCCCATCCATACGAGCTAAATGGTATCCAAAATAACACGAGTACATTGCATCAGTACCCAAGGAAACACTTCTCTTTGTTTCAATCTTAGAGAAAGAAAATCTCTTCATTAAACTATCCTATATGGTTTAAAAAAATCTAGTCAAAAGTTTAAAATTCTAACATCAAGGTGCACAAGGCTAATAGTTTTTTTAAATCTCACACCTCTGAGTGTGGTAAATCTCACTATATACTCATGATAGACCAATTCTTCAATTTATTAATGTAGAGACACGTGTATTACACATTTAGTATGTACTAAATGTGTAAAATTTTAAGAGTTGATGTGGTCGTACTCTCTCATCAAAAGAGAAAGTATTGTAATCGTTAAAATTGCTGACCTAAGAAAATTATAAACATTCACGTTTTATATAGCCAGGACCCAATAGAGTATATTTTACCAGTATTTCTGTCCCAATGTCTGTCTGTCGCTGGAAAATATCTTGGACACTTTGATGAATGCTGTTCAAAGTTGATATTTAGATAATACTTGGCTACACCTCCATATTTTTTAAATTTTCACCCTAGCTCTTTTACTGTTCCATGATTTCAAAATTTTTGCAAAGTTGGCTCTAAAACAATTTTATTTAAATTTAATATCTGGTAAGTATTTTACCTTCATAGTAACAATACACTTGGTTTTTGTTTTAAAGTTATTCTAAGGGCTGTTAGCTTGTGTGTTGTTTTTGGAAATTGAAGTTATTTAGAAAGTGGCCCTATTTAATTTAAAAATATATATAATGGGGAATTGTGTGACTTAACAAATAAAACTGTCTATTTGTTTTTAGAGAAAATTTCACATAAGGTTAGATAATAAATATTCGTAAAAATTAAAAAAATGCTTATGCAATTTTGTTCAAAATGGGTATCTAATAATTCTCTTAAAATGCGTTATTTTATAAATATCTACTTTTCTTAGTAAAAAACAATTTTATATTAGTTTAAAGATGACTTGATTTTGATAAAATTAGATTTTTTTTAAATAGCTAAAATGGTTTGATAAAATATATTAATTTAATGGTAGTTTAATTGTAACAAATTTTACAAAGTCTTGAAATTTTTCGAAAACGTCTTTAAAGATTTAATTCAAATGAATATCTGGGAATGTTTTTTGAATCAAATAAAAATTCTAACAAATTTGTTTAAAATTTATGTATGAAGAGTGTTTATTGTGATTGACAAGAGGATGTGTTTGTTTTTCTAAGAAAAAGTTATTTAATTAAGGGTAATTTACTGAAATAATATTTTTGAGCGTTTATTAAGAAAATGTGTATGATTGTGTCGCCCCATTTATTTCATACCAATTGATACAATTACAAATATATATACACCAATATAGTATTTATTCCTTAGTTGAACTTATTAAGAGTTATACAACTATATTATTATTATCATTATTAATATCATCATCATTATTTTTATCAACCTTATTATAACCTTGAGATTAATCTATGTCACTTAAACCTATATTAGCCATTTAGGATAGAAGATATTTTATTGTTTTCATGATACTATATTTAGAAGAATTAAAACTTTTCAAAACATTAATTAGTTTTAAATTTTTTATAAATATTATTATAACTCATCATGAATTAATAAATGAAAACGGAATAATTTGTATTAAAATTACAGTTTATAATTTCTGCAGTTTTTAAATGATGAAGAATTTTAAGCTCTTATGCCTTTCTTATTTAATTGGATGGTTGAACCCTAATGATGGTCGTAAAAATTTGTCACAAGTATTTTAATACATTTTTCTAAGGAGCAATGGCTCAAAGCTATTCAGAGTAAAATGTTAAGAGGAAACCATACAGTGTGAAACGAAAAATAATAAAACGTTCGTAAATAGCCAATATCTTTCTTTCCAAAGAGCTCAAACATAATGTAACGCAGTTATTTCCCAACTTTACACACTGATGGAATGGAACATTACATCTCCTTTCTTCTATCTTGAATACTGAACGTGTAATAAATGAAAGTATTTTATTCATTTTATTTCACTTCTTTTCCTTTCTTCTATTTCTTCCTATTCGATTCTTGAAATACTTCTATTGTTTGTGTGTGATTCGAACACTTCTCTTTTGGTTCGTGCTAAGCAGAAATACCTTAACTAACTTTCGGGTGTGCAAGTAGACATTCTCCTGCTGTTAATACAATTAATGAAAACCACAGGAACTTATTTAGTTAAGATAAATTAAAAGCAATATGTTAGTAATTATAACTAACTTAATATAGAACATATAACTCTAACTCAAAACTAGAATGTATACTCCTTTTTGTTTTCATTAGCGCGTTTAACACCATGACGTTTCACAACTTCTCAGGTAAAAGATTGACAAGAGTAGATAAGAGGAATTGTTCTCACCTTAACGAGGAAAGAGGGTGAAATAAAACAAAACTAATTAATTAATTAACACTTACTATCCGTTCGGATTATACGCTTTGGTACTAACTACGCTAATGAGTTAGGAATTGGAAGGTTGAAAATATATTACGGTAACCCACACTTGCGTGGAGGGAGAATGGAAAATCATTTAGGAAAAACCACCCCCAATTCACCTGAGTGAGAGTCGAACCTTGATCTCCCCGTACTCGTCAGTCTAGCTCAACACTAAACTAGCGCGTTAACTAACTGCGCCACAGAGGTGGGTAAAACGAAACTGATAAATGACATTTGTAAGCCATACCCTGATTTTGGTTGGCAGACCTGTTTAGAAAATTCAAGCTTATTTATTTGCGGCAAATATTGTTAACATTTGACCATATTAATAATCTAGTTTTCTATGTACTGTCAATATATTTCAAAAGTGACAACTGTAGATAGCATGAATTGATGTATGAATGTATTAGAATTGTTTTAGTCACTTTAGTAACCCACTTCTACTGTTCTTCCTAATAAAATCACACAATAGTGGTAAGCGTCCACTGTTCCGCATCAGACGAAACGCACGCATCAGATTCATTTATTTTACTGCGTCCACTGCATTCGGATATCCTTCAGTTATATTGTGCTGCCTTTTGTATGTCCTAATATCTAATGACGTCATTGGCACGGGTGGTTGTTAGGATGTAAGCGAATAGAGGCAAATACTTTCGCTGCACCCCACAAAGTTAAAATATTTAAATCTGTAGCATTAATTTAACAGCTGGTGCTGTTTATAAGTGATCTAAATATAATTTGTATATTCTTTTTTGATGAAAATATATGTTTTTAATATTTATTTAAATAATTTTTGTTTTTATTTTAAGCTTATCACAATTGTTTTGAAAAAATAAAAATTATAAAAGCAAGTTCTAGATTCTATTCATGAGAACATTTAAATAAACTTCAAAAACAATTTCAACATACCTTTTCTATGTAACTAGTGATGTGAAGGGGGAATGATTAACTGACTCACACGTGTTAGTTCGCGAACCAATGTAGGACTAAAGGTCAAGATGTAGTTCGCCAACAACTCAACTACATACAAGGAGATATTTGTGAACTATAAAATTAAGTAAACTGACAGTTAATTTCATTGAAATAAATAATTTTGAGCGTTTACCAAGAGTGAACTGCACTGTCCATCTTTTAAATTAATATAGTTAGCTAACGCGCTAGTCGTGTTGAGCCCGATTGCTGAGGACGGGGAGATTGAGGTTCGAATCTCGGTCGGGTGAACTGGGGGTGTCTTTTCCTAAATGGCTTTCCACTCTCCCTCCACGCAAATGTGGGTTCACTTCCTATAAATTCAACCTCCCCAATTCCTAATCGATTAGCGTAATTAGTACTTAAGCGTATAAACCGAACGGGTAGTAAGACGCGGTGCTAAATAATAATAATATAGTTAATAAACCTAATAATTCCTAACGCGAATATTGTGAATAGTGCGAATAATGGGAGTCAATCCAGATGACGTCATCCACACGCATCGAACTGATTGGATTTTAATGTCACCCGGAAATCTTATCGGCATTGCCAACATCCGATGCGGGATAGTGGACCTTAGCTCCTGTGCAACCGAATTCTGTCCTTCCTATCATAGCTAAACCAATGTATAGACAGCGTGGACATTGTTGGGATTATAAATGTCCTAAAGTATTTAGCAAGCAATAGGTAGTAAGCAATCTTTTATCGTTTAGAAAATTGTTTAATTTTTCAATCCGTCTAGCTGCCCATTGGGTCAATATGCATGTATATTAATAATGTTAAAATAGTAGGGATGAAGGAGGTAATATTTATGATAAATGTACCCACATTTGCTTGTAAAACCATGCAAGGAAAGACCACTCTATGCACAACTAGCTGAGGTTTGTATCTCAACCAACCCATCACCTGCAAACCAAACTATACTAGCTTTCGGAGGTAATTAATAAAATATGAGGATTATTTTAATATAACAATTCAAAATACTTCTGAGCAAACTATGAAAATAAATAAATATATAAATAATAGTTCAATAGTATCGTTAACTGTTGTATAGATGTTAAAGCAAGTGAAGAATGGCCCTGAATGTGAGAAAAACCAGGATGGTTTAGGAGTTGAACATTACCGTATTAAAATAATCAGTACAGGTTTAGATTTTCATGTCCAGGATATCATTTATATTTTAAGTAAATATATATCTAAAGAATTACCATAACATTAAGATAATTAATATTATTTAATATATATTTTATATTGTTTTACTTAAACATGTCGTTTGTAAAATACTCTTTAGTTACAACCAGTAATAAAATCTATTGAAAAAAATTGTTAAATATATTCTTATGAACTAATTGACCAGTGTAAAAAAATTTTTATTTAGAATAACTGCCCATCTTTGTTGATAAGGGCTCAAATATATCTACCATAAATCTGGGGAAACTGGCTGGACCCATGGTGATTCAGACTAACACGTATCACTACTTTAAACTACTTTGTCTTGCTATCTATCCAGGCACTAAAGTTTAATTCATATTATTAAACGTGCTGTCCTAATTAAATCTAGTTTGTAAGACAGGCTATTGGTATTTGGAAATTGCAATATAATAATTGTAATAAAAACCACAGTATGAAGAAAACCTAAATATACTATTTAAACGTAATCTAAAGAGATGAGAATAATGTGGTAAATAAGACATTCATAGATTTACCCATCGTAGATAAGTAACTATAATGGTTCATTTAAGTTAATCATTCACATTATTCCAATATACTCAACCTTCTAAGAAGTCAATAACTATCGTAATATGAATAAAAATACTGGAACCCTGGTTCTTGCGTCATTAATAATCATATCTATCAAATTGTCTCAACAGGATAATTACAATGTATGAATAAAATAAACCACCTTAGACACGATATTTTTGAATTTTAATGCTTCAATTTAGATATTATATAAGTTTACGTACAGTAAGGAAATCCTGTGATATCCAATGATTAAAGAATAACATTTTGAAAAAAAAAGTTCTCATTGCTAACTATATCAAAAATAAAAATTGTTGGCATTAAAATATGTTTCTTAAATGTATTATTTATAGTCACTCATCTAAGGATATAAGAGTGTTTAATCAAGTGAATAAAATATATTATATATCTAAGCCCTTTCATTGATGCCAAAGAGCAAAAGCAACACTTTACTTGCTAGGATTTCAGATGTGCAAGTGAAGGAATTAAGGTTTTTCCTTTTCATCAAATCAGCTTTGTCCTCCTTGAGACACATTCTTGGCTCTCAAACACATCTGTGTTTTTCTCAGATCGCCACAAATCCATTGTTCTTTCTTCTTCCCTTATTCCTCTCGTATCCTAGCTTCATTCATCTCTTCTTGTAAGGCTTCCAACGAAGTCCATTTCATCTTACTGACAAGTTTTCCTCAGGATTTACTAAGAAGAAAATAGCTTCTTTTTGGAGATAGCTTTTATCTGTTTGTTCCTAAAAGAATGTATGTTCAATCATTAGCGAATATGTCTTGTGCCGTAATGTTGAATCCATTTAGAAAGAATAGCTCTGAAAGGAATGGAATAATAAAATATAATTGAAAACAATTTAGCAATGTTTGCCTGCAGGCGAGTGTTTCTTTAATTGAAACGTATATTATTATATGTTGTTCATTTTATTAGTGTATTTTACAAAAGAAAATATAATAGTATATGTTATTTCTTATATTTGAGTTATTTATTATTTAAAATTTCTTGTTAAATCGTGCGATTGTAAATAATGTATTGTCACATATTGTTACTTCACTTTCAACAATTTATTTATAATCTTTATAATTTAGGGGAGTGCAAAAGCCACTTTTTAAATTTGAAGTCGAAGGGAAGCTTGAAACAGGTATAGGAAGGTTGGAGCCAATGTAATATATAAAACTAATTTTTAAATATCGATTAATACACGTAAAAATTAAGTTATATATAAATATTTGAGATCGATATGTTATTTTTATTTTATCATTTCACATTTAATCCATGCTTACGTTGGAGTGTGTGTCATGTGCTCACTGGAATTTATTATAATATTTTTGAATAAGTTTTGTAAAATTGTGTTCCAAAAAATATGAAAATTTTCTTTTTCCTTCAAGATGTTTTTAAGCGAGGGTGCCGAAGTAGGAGCGAAGGAGATCTTACATTTGACTTTGACTTCAACATTTCCAAGCTTAACACACCGCTACCATATTACATATATTTTAGTTTTTGATTGGTTGAATATTATATTTTGTTTTGAGTTAGAAATTATCAATTTATGTGGATTTGACAGCACACGTGTTTTCGATTGAACTCATTCAAAAATTGATATCTAAACACCATGTCAATGTATCAATATTTAAATAAATTCAAAATATGAGGTTTTGCGTATAATTGTTGGAATGTAGGGATTTAGTTTATTAAATCCTTTTTTTCATGTGAAACCTGATCCAATTTTGATAAATGATATATGTGTTCACTTCTTAAGAAGCTTGGTAAAGCAAATAACCAGTTTTTGGATTTTAACAAAATAAAAACTCCGCTCCAAGAAAACATATCCATTGCAATGACTACAAATAGGTTAGTGGGAGGTCTTTGCTTACATTTTAAAACATCGAACCTACTCATTAGTTTATCTAGTAAATTATTAAAAAGATAAAATTATTGTTTAATATTCATGTCAATTTTATTATTTCATCCACACTCTACGTTAGTATATGTTAGCAGAGACTTACTCCAGGATGTTAGTGCTAATGTACAGTGCGAGTGAATATGAGGAAGAATACGTAAATCTGTTTTCCCGGTGACGGAGTTTGTTGCTCAATTACCGGCCGTGTGTGCTGAGGAAGCTTTATCATAAATAGTGTCCCAATATCTCTCTTAGTCCAGCGCTAATGCGAGTACACTTCCTCTAAATTCTCCTTCCCTGATCCATATCCAACTAGTGCAAATAATCAGATGGGGTTAGTGGTCTATACAATAAGATTGTGGTTTGTGTGCTATGAGGTTAATTTTATCTTACTTCCTCACACTCAATGAAAGAGGGCGATTATTTATCGAAAATGAAAAATTTGAGTTTCTTTAATGTCGACTTCCTTAACCTAAAAAAACTCTTATTACTTCACAATCCGTGTTTCTGTACCTCATCCTAGAACCGAAACCATTGGTCTGTAGCTTGGTACCTTGGTTTTGAATCAGCTTTACAATAATGATTCTGGTAATAATCAATAACACCCTAAAATCAAGGAAAGTCTACTCTGGGGGTGAAAAGAGAAAATATCGAGTTTATCAACCTTGGCGATTGCGATCATGAATAAAATTCTTATCCAGGCACTCTTTAACATTATAAACATCATGCTAGTTCTTATTCTTTAGGGAGGATTGTACAAGAAGGCACTTTTGATAAGTGGATTTAATAAATACTTACCATATTTCTGCACCTCTTTGCGCTACAAAATAACTTATCGATGCAAAGTTGTAGGAATATTTAAGATGAAAAGATTTATTGAGACTTTTTTTTATAAAACCAATAATTTCAAAGATTTTTTCATATATTTTTATTTTTCTCCGGAAAATGAAGAGCAAAATCTCCATTTTAAAAAACAAAAAAAATCACACAGCTTCCTAAATAAATATAGATTAATATTAGCTAAACGTTTGAAAAATACGAGGGGGGAGGTTAAAACAAACTTATTGCTAAGGTGCACAAAACTCTTAAAGTCCGGACTACTGATTATTTTAATGTTAAGAACAACTTCAATGAGATTCCCTGGTTGTCAAAGCAACTTGACACATTTTAACTTACACTGGTAATTGGACATAAACAATAATTAGCAGAAACAAATAAATTACACATTAATAAACACTTAAATATTAATGCGGCATATGTATGAGGATATACATGAAATAAATAGGAATATATTTTTCATATCCTTTGTTGGTTCATTTATGTAATCTTATGATGAACAACATTATCTGTCTGTGGAGCTCCAATAACTACATTTCTGTGGTAACATTAATAGTATAATTATTTGAAATGTAAACTTAAACATAATAGCTATGTCAAATTATTTAGAATAAATGTTAAATTGGGGAATAATATTCACTTATCACTGTTAAAAGAAACTTATTAGAAAAATTAAATAAAAACAAATTTATTTTTCCAATATTTTTTTGATAAATAGATTTGATGATGGAAGTTAAGGAGAGTTAATAGAGGTTCTTGATGTCTTGAAATGGGGAGAGATACGTCTCAGATAAAAATAGAGACATCCCATCCACTTAGTTGGTCTTTAGTTGAAAATATCTTGTAGATAATTATTATTGAAAAATGAAAATACTCATAATTCATTTATTATTTAAGAACTAACCTCACAAACATTTCCAATCCTAATGGAGACTCAGGGGTAGTCGTTCACACATTAATTCTCAACATTAATACAATTTTCATCATATTTATTATTGTGGTAGAATTCGCAAATGTGGATTTGTAACATCTTTAATATGATGCCAAGATAAAAAGAACCTCAATCAAAATATTAATTGGACCAACTCAATTCCGCCAGGGGGAAGTTTCATAAACGTTCCATAGCAAAAAAATAAATTTCCCGAAATTGTTGAACCATACTGTTGTTATTAGTATGGAGATTTAAGAAATAATCTTGGAAAAGTGAAAATAGTCAGAGAATATAACAGTATATGATATTAAATTTATCTTTTTTAAATTGACAGATTACGAAATTCGAGGCTCGCAGCGTTTAGTTGTCCACAAGATTCTTATTTTCTTGTTTGGTCTAAATGTTCTCTCTCACACACTAGTTCTCCCGATTGCAGCTAGGGGCGCCAGCTTGAACACAACAAAACAATTGCCTCCGTACGTGAAAGGATCTTTGTAAATACTGTCCATCTAGATAGAAATTGAAAGAATTAAATATATGACACTGGTAATTGTCCAATATATTACCTCCCAATGTTTATTTCCTCTCTGATTCAGATTCCGTGTTTGATTTTATAAAGTAAGTATTATGGAAATACGGCTGATGTTCCAAACTCCATTCGCTCATATTTGAATAATATTTACATTAAAATATACTAGAACACTATAAAATACACAGAGATAAGGACTATTATGTTAAATATATAAAAGCTAATTTAATTTAATTAGTGTTTTTGGTGGACAGTAACATTACAATTTCTTATTGTTTATGCAACAATGTATATATTTCGTTTAAAATATCTTAGGAGTTTTAAATAAAGTATTCATTTTTAGCTAAGGGAGCAAGAAAGTATGCATGATGTATTAAATAATTGATTTTACCTTAATTACGTTTTAATAGTCACCCTATAATAGCGGAGTTATAAAAACCTTTTTATTACTACTGCAATCACTAATTTAATACACAATTATAGTTCTTTTATCTGTTAATAATTTCCTCATTAATTTTTAATTTTATATCCTCTAACCTTCTTCCATTTTGATAGTAAATCTTTCGCTTTTTGCATGTTCCAGTCATTTATGTTTGTTTATTCTTTACAATGTGATACACCATGACACAATAACTATGTGTTGATAAACCCACCTAATATTTAAGATTCAAAATCATTTAAAATTTTTATATATTTAGGAAATATTCATTTATATGGTTAACCTAATTTCATGAAAGAATAAATAATGTCTTAAACTGAGAAATTAAGATTTAGAAGGTAGCCTGGAGGAAATTCACCCATATTAGCGTGAGAAGCAGTTGGAAACAGCCCAGTGTACCTAACCAAGAATTAACCCTAGTACTCTCTTCAATGCCATTTAGAAACCAATAAGGGTGGTCTTACCTTTTAATATGAGTAAAGTAAACCCACGATTAACCGAGGTAATTGGGACCAAGCCTTCCTTGGATAAGAAAAAACTCGGATGATACGGAATATGTAGGATTTATAGGTCTATATATCATTAGAACGTACTGGATTTGTGTACATTATTTATAAGGTTCAAATTATTAATATCTTAAAACATATTACATTACTGTATTATAGAGTTAAGCTAAATTAGCAAAATTATATTTAAAATTTTGGCACTTTGACAGAATGAGTGCCTTGATTAGTTCGGAGCCTCAGGTCAGCGGGGCTTGGATAATCGTGAGTCTACTGTATATTTCAAAATATAGTCCTATAAAATAATTAAGGAGCTGTCGCATACTAAACTGATTTAGAACCTATGCGAATATCTCGAAAAAATATATATACTCACACCAATAAATGATATACAAGATCACAGAAACTAATGGAGGGAAAGCACATAATAAAAGTAACTATTGACACCAATTTTGTTGAAGGCGCAGTGCCTATATTTGCTGAATTTCATTGCTCCAGCCTTTCCTGACAACTTCACTACTCTAGTTACAACAAAACAATGAATCAACAACCAAACTTTCCTTTGTAAATAGCTCTAGTTCCACGATATGCTCCAGACGAAACTTACAACAATCCTCCCCTTACAGCATATTGGTACACTGGTCATTACACTGGGCCTTTCGTAATACCGCCGTCCTTACAAATACACGCACTCCACCCTTCATCCTGTAGGATCCCAACCAGAGCCCCATAAATTAAACTTTCTCTAGAATTGTCACCGCTTTCCTCTACAGGGGCAAAATATGTGCTGGGAGTAGAACGTGACCTAGCTGATGAGAAGGGTGCCAGCTTTGTTAAACCAAGCAACACAAACCAATGGTAAGCTTCGTAAAAACTGGAAGTTATAAGTCATGTTACACCCCCTCCGTATCCTTCCACTTAACGACCAAATTAAATAAAAGGGAGAGGGTGAATCTAACATAAAGGAAAAAATATGCAGTATTAAAAATCACAATAAGACGGTTTATTCATTATAAACATAGATAAAGCAAAGTACAGTGGTCTCATTATATAATTCTGAATAATGCTGAAAATAAATCAAGTTAATAACGTGAAGCGCAGCATATAAACCTCCCATGTTTTTGTTTATTAAAGGTAGTCTTTAAGAGACACAAAATTACGTTGCAAATTAACATCAACATTGAAGTTAATTATGTTTAACCAAAAATGAAACAAACATTAAATATTAGCGCCTGATGGGCTCCTCAAACAGTTACAAGATTACAAGACGAGACTTACAAAACATAACGCGAGAGTTTGACTACCAGACTTAAGCCACACTCCCCCGGGACTATCGAAACCTTAACCAAAACGTTTAAAGATTGAAATTTATAATAATTTGACAGTTTGAAAAATAACAAGCATGTTTTTACTTCTACAGTCGCGAGAAATAGTACAATACAATAATCCACGCATTTCAACATATTACATTTAATTTCCTCAAGACTGAATTATCAATGGTGGATTCATTCCAAACCAACCCACTGATTATCGCGCCCAAGTGGCGACACATAAGTTACATTTAAGCGACTCAGATGATAAAGAGAGAAGTTACATATTAAGCAAAAACAAAATAATGATTCTAACACAAAAATATTACAAGTCAAATATGAATAGAGTCTATGATATGTAAAAGCCATAGTTACGTTCCAATTAATATATAAATGTTTATCCGATCATTGTCAAGGCCCATGACAACGATCCGTCCTCGTTCGTGTATTCCAGATAGTCATTTTTGGTAGACAAATCCAGCCTGTTATATAGTGAGTAGTGACAATTCTAAGTGTATTTTACAGAGGATTGTACTGTACGAAATATACTGTGCCGTATTATCTTGCTGTATTAGCCTACAGGGACTACAACAGAGAAAATTACTATTGTAGGGATTCTATTTGCGTCGGAACTATTGGAGCGGGTGGTATGAATTCTTGATAGTTACGTATCCAGACTATAATGGGGTGGATCCAATTGTAACTAACTCTAAGTTAACGTTACAAATAGTTATGAATTAATCAAACTTGTGTTTCAGCAATTAACAGGTGTACCACAACAATAAATATTTGATGATAGTTTAAAATAGTGTAGTTACAGAAATACCTTTTTTTATATTCATTTCAAATGCCAAGGTCAAAAATACTCTTTTATAAAAAATTCTTTATAAGGTTTTGAAGAAATAATTTTCCAAAACTACAGTGTTTTTCTGAAGTTCTTTGTCTTGTGATAAAAACCAACTTATATTATGTTTGGGCCACATCACAAATCATAACGGTAATTTTTGACGTCTATTTGGCCGTTATATTATCATCTTTCTTTCTCATACCCAGAGCTTGAGTGTAGGAGATAGAGTTGCTGATGAACATTGAGAGAGAGCAAAACTGCCTAAATACAGCTGTCGGATCCATAGTTCTAATAACATATGTATTTTTCTATTAAGGGAAGATTGTTAAGTAAAAAAAAGGAAATTAAATATTTTTGAATTTGGAAGAAATGTCTTTTAAGGTGACATAATTTAAAAGTTGACAGATTCTAAAAGGACTATTTATTTTCTATATTAGTCTAACTTTTAATTTGTACATAGCTGTATTATAATAATTTTTCTAGCAAAAAGCACTGGGTGGCAATTTAAAAAAACTCGTGGTGCCTAGAATTTTCAACTTGATTCTGGTTCGTTTTGTGCCGGTGATTACAGAAATGGTATCCTTTTTGCTCTAGCCGTTCTAGATTTTGAGATATTGTGTCGTTATTATCTAGTATTAATTTATTTTCCCGCCAGCATTTGCTACTTGTTTGTAAATATAAGTTTGAATTCTCTGTTGCTGTCCGTGCTTGTGTGTGCGCGTCACGTGTTAAGACGTGTTTTCAGGCATTGACATGGATTCATCTTTTAGAAAAAGTGTTAATCATCCGGATGTTTTTTGTTACATTGGGCGTACAGGAATACACACACAGTGAGTGGTAGTTATTCATAGATAGCTCTGAACGTAGCCTATATTCAGTACTCCTAAATAACAGGAACAGATATAGATCAATCCCAATCGTTAACTCAGTTGGTATGCGGGAAGATTTGGCGACGATAGCCATAGTCCTAAAGAGGATAGCATACCGTCATCACCAATAGGTCATCTGTGTGGATTTGAAAATGCTGAACTTTCTCCCAGGGCAGACTGTTGTGTACAACAAGTACCCGTGCTTTAGATGTCTGTGGAACAGTAGATCTATAGAGCAACACTGGGTGAGAATATAGTGGCCAGTGAGAGAAAACATGGCAGCTCGAGAGAAGAATATCGCCACAGAACCTTTGGTGGACAGAGACACATCAAACTTGGTTTAATAAAACAACTTGTAAAGACCCTTAAGAGAGATGGATTGTGTTTCAGCTACATGTAGAATATTCACAGCATTGAATATGGAGAAAATAAAGGCAGGTATATTTGATGGACAACAGATCTGGGAACTCATTATAGACCAACGTTTTCTAGACTCAATGGACAATATTGAGGCATGTGCGTGGTCGTCATTTTGTATTGTTGTACAGAATTTACTTGTGAACAACAAGGCCGCTAACTACCGTACACTCGTGTAGAATATTCTCAATACGTTTTGTACACTTGGTTGTAACATTAGCATCAAATTGTATAACCTCCACAGTAATTTGGATCGATTTCCACATTGTCTTGATAATATCAGTGACGAACCAAGGGAGAGATCTCACCAGGACATCAGGACCATGGAAGAATGGTACTGTGGACGATGGGATACGTATATGATGGCGGACTATTGTTGTAGCATCCACCGTGAATGTCTAGGAATACTGCATCGTAGGAAATACAGAAACACGGGTTCAGCAGCATCTCTCTATGAAGAAGAAACTAATGTTTTTTTGTAGGTTTTCTAGTCTTCTTGGGTTTTCTGTACTTATGTCATATCGTGAAAAGCAGATAGGATGGACAAAAACTAATGCCATTTTCAGATTTTGTGACCCCAAATTACCCCAAAAAGGCTCTAAAATCTTAGGCACCAAAAGTTATATACCCCAGTGATATAATTTAGTTGTTTGGCTTTATTCAAATATATGAATACTTTGCAATTAAATATAATTAAAAACATGTTTTAGTACACTTATATTAGTTTTAACAGTGGAATAGCCTGTTCTCATCGAACTTATTTTTAATAATTAAATTTACATTTATAGACTTAACTTAATAGGAAAAATCTTACTAATCATATGTAATACATACATGTATTTATTTATTTATTTATGGAACGAGAGTAGATAAACACCAAATACTGTTTTCAGTTAAGTAAAAACTGATTAATTCTATATATTATACACTAAAACATTTTTTTTAACTTAATGCATTTAAAGACAAATTAATTTCTCAAACACTTAATACAATTCATTACATATTTTGCCTTCTGGTACTATCTTATAAGTAATGATAAATTGTATTTAAAAATTTCCAGTTGTCTTATTGTCTATTAAAGTGAATATAAGTTTATTTTAATTTCCATTTAAAATATGTGTATATTGGTATATAAGTCTGTGTTCTACAGGTGAACTAATCTTGAATAATTATAATACTGCTAATATATTTATTAAAAGTTGGAATACGCAAACCCCTCACTCACTCTAAGATAGGATTTTTTGAAATAAAATAGAGAGAGGCTTTTTTCAAATTAACTCTAATGAGAAACTCGTAATTTTAAGAGTGATTTGTTATCAAAAATAAATGTTATGACACAACTGCACCCATTTTCTTATATTGTGCATTATAGCTTTGAAGATAGCAAAATTAGGCTTTAAGTAAACTAGCCAAACATATGTTTACTTCATAAAACAAATACATCACCTTGTTAATAATCAACAATAACTCTTTAAATAGAGGTTCCCAATTATTCAAATATTAATAGCAAAATTCAAATTTTCAAAAATAAATTATGTGTAAGCTATCATTAGAGTATGTGTTATTATTGTAAAAATTGAAACTTGTTTTTATATATCATGAAAAACTAATTAGAGATTTCCCATTAGAACTCAAACGTGAAGTTCAATAAAAACAATATTTTTTTATAATTTATTGTAAGTAAACTACACTTTAATTTTAATTAATTTATTTTATATAAATAAAGATATAAGTTATTATTATTGATATATAAAATAGTCCCCCGAAACCAATCTTTATCTAATCATTAAAAAAATTTTTTTTTAGAAAAACAGCCATAAGTTTATCATTATTAAATTATATTTTTAATCTGTACAACTACTTATAATACGACCAACTTTAAAGATATCCATTTTGAACCAGGTCAAACAATATTTTTCAAAATATTAAAATTAAAAAAATCTCAACAAACTACCTATAGCCGAATTTCCCCCTCAAAAAGAATATACGGCTTTATTTGTTATAAATAAATTGATTAGATTAGCTTTTTACTCTTTTACAATTTTGCACTTTTTAATCATTTGACATAAATTACCCAGCATATCCAGGGAGAAATATTTTAGGGTAGAAAGTTTGACATTTTATAAAGTTCAAAAGGGGTCCAAATTAAATCAAATTTTATTTTAAATAAATATTAAGTTATAAAATAAAATGGACTAAAAGAATTAAAAAAAGTAATAAGCGAAAGTGGTAGAGTAGTAAAAAGGGCTATAATTAAATATAATTAAAAAAATAAAGGTTAAAAGTGGTAAAGTATACACAGCAAAGAAGTGTCCTATAATTTATTATTGTGCCAATTTAGAATTCTTCCAGTCCGGGAGTTAAATTTTTAACTTTTATAAGGTACTATGTCATTTGGCTCTACGAAAATGTTTATTGATTTATATGTCAAATTAATATTTTATATCACTCTAAAATAGTTTTTTTATAGTAGTTTCAGGAATCTTGAGGAAACCCTTATTTTTAATTTACTAATTGTTAATTTTGAAATTTAAGGATCAGAGCTTAATAGTTCATTGGGGGAGTTTTTATACCTACATAACAATTTTCAATTTTTTACCTCACTTAAAGATTATAGGTTCTATGCTGAGATACAGAGATACAAAACATTTTTTGGATTCGAGGGCATTTATAAAAATCTAGAGTTCAATTAGCTTTACGATTACAATAATTCTCTCTCCAAGGAGTTGAGAGAAAGTATAACGTCAATTAGTGAAGTTTTCTGGAAATTTAAAGTAAAATTAGTTTAGTACCTTAATAAATATTAGTTTAGCTACACCATGGAATAAAGGCTTAAATTACATTTTTTATTTCTCACCATATTACAGGTAGAGAAAGTATTGTGATCATCAATGAGTTTCGACATTTCATGACCCCCCCGAATTCAGAAAAGTAGTTTTTGAATTTTCGTCTGTCTGTCTGTACTTCGGAGTAGAGCCTAAACTAATTAACTAATTGGGCTTAATCTTGGTAACTAGGATTTTCATAGGGGTTTGCCGATGGTTTTTTGGAATTTGATATCTAACCCTAAAATAAAGGGTAGCTTATTGAAGGGTGCTAAGAGGAAAAATCGATTTGATAAAAATTGGCTCCAACGATTCTAATTAAATATTATTTTTAAGCATTTATCAATAATCTAAATAAAATGGCTACTCTAATTTTTTTGGGAAAATGACAATAATGGTTCGAGTCTGATGTGTAAATTACCATTTTTGATCACATTTCCGAGATTATTTGAGATATGAAATTACTTACCATTGCAAATTTGTAGATTTATTTATAATAAAAATTCTTTATTTGTAACATATTTTTATAAACAGAATAATTTTCAGGCTATACATAAATATATATATTTTTAACTTTTTGAACATTCAAGGTAAAGTATTGCAACCATAAAAAAATCTAAACTGAGATGTTGATGGATGTCGACGTTTCATGAACCCCTTAACCGTAAAAAGTGGGCTTTATGATGCTGTCTGTCTGTGTGTCTGTTTAACCCTAAAATTAAGAGTAGTTTAATAAAGGGCGAAAAGAGAAAAAATCGATCTTCTCAAAATCTGCTCTAACGATTTAGATTAAATTCCTTATCCAGGCAATGATTAAAATTATAACTAAAATGGATATTTTCTTTTTACAAAGAAATTACTTTTAAGGTACTTTATAGAAGCCAAATTTGTATATCTCCGCAACTATTTGAGATACTAGATAACATATCATTGTAAGATTTTAGTACTATTAAAAATAAAAAATTTATTTGAAATATATTTTTATACAACCAATAGTTTTTGAGATATTGGCAAATATATTTATACAGTTTTATGAGCTTTAGCTGTGAAGTGATACTATTAAAATTTAAACAAAATAATTCTCTAATGCCTTAGAGTAAGTCTTTCAAGAAGTTGATGTTGTTTTTCCTTTAACCTCTTAGGGGAAATGTTTGTACAGCACAGATGTGAATTTAGGAGTTTCATGAGGGGAGGAGAGACACAGGGGTTCCTATGGGGATCAGTCCAGGGTGGGGGGGTACCTCATCAAAGTTTGACATAAAAATACTTCAAAATTTGAGAGTAAGTCTCAAAGTGATTTTTCAGTGTAACGTTAGACTTGAGAATAATCCTTTAATGAAGGGTATAACCCGAAATTTGCGATAAGTATTGAAACTGATTGAAAGCAAATAATAAGAAAATAAACAAATATTGATTATAAGAACTAAGAAAGAGTAAATTTTATAAAAATTATTATATAAATAATAATAAAGCTATTCAGTCAACTAGACAACGTAGATGGAATTATTTAGATTTCAAACAATCGAACTTTAACTTCACTCTATAATATAGCTAGTTATTTCCCATTATAAATCGAAATTTTACAGCCAAGCCATACTAACACGTTATGTGTGTGTTATTATTCAAAGATTTTGTTTGAAGCACGTTATTTAAACACATTATTTTAAAGATATTTATTTAGTATTAATCATTGAAATCGTAATAATAAAAATGATAAAATACATATAAACCTAACCAATGCTTTTGATACATGGGAAGAGGCACGCAACTTAAACTTTTCTAATTTCATTAATTACTATTCTCACCATTTTAATACTTAATGTGATTGTCTTAAGTATTTATAATAATAACGTATATTAATCATTTAATAAAATTACCGATAACAATTTAAAAAATGAAATCTGGTTAGTTAGATAGTATTTACGTGACAATAAAACTAGTATTGACTTTAACATTGATTTAATTGGTTTAGTTTATTGAAGGGGGTCGCGCGCCCCCACATCCATCCCTGGTACAGCAATTATCTATCTCTCTCATTTTAGATTCAATAGTCAATATTTACCTATTTTATGGGTCAAAATTTATAAAAGAGTAATTTAATAACAATGCAATAACCATAAGATGTGCATACACTAATAAAATGTTGAAAATTTAACCGGAAGTCAAAATTTTAATACGAAGCCTTGACCCTTTGGGATCCAATATCGATATTATAATATTAGTTCAAATATACAACTGAAGACTTAAATTCTTTAAAAATAAAATTATAAAATTTAAAACCGTGAGTTAAAAAGGTGTTACATATGTATAGCGCAATTTGTTTTCAGGTTTGCTACTGTATATTATATTACAAATTTTGAGTAAATATCTCCTATTTTAAACAATAGAGCAAGAAACTCTTTGTGGAGTTCCGTACCATTTATTTATATTGATGAAAAGAAGAACATTCTGGGATCTGAAGGAGGAGGCATATAACGGGGCACATTGGCGGTCTAAGTTCACTGATAAAAGGAATTGACCTTTCGTAAGACAGAACACATAACAAAAATAAATACTTTTAAAATCCCCACAAATGATATAATTCCAACATTTGTTCAGTTGCTCAAAATTCAATCCTAGCTCCCGGTTTTCCCGATCAGTGGCCTCGCTGATTAAAGCTGATTAAAACAAACAAGAAATAGGTCCATGGCCGGCTGGAGTATAAGAGTCAAGAATACGAGGCTGGGATGATTTTGTTACATCTCACTTATCCTGAGTGATATCAAGGTTAATAATTATATCTTTTTAACTTAAACATAAATATAATGTTTATAGAAAAATATATACATAGGTTTCAGATACTCCTAGCTTTAAAGGTTTCCTGCATAAGGTAAACTATATTGTTGACGACCAAAGTCAAGTTTATAAATTAATCTGGTTACCATACAGGTTGGTTCTCACATTTGATAATATATCACTCGTGTTTACACATTCTCTTTCCACATTAATGTGGGTGAACTTCCTTTCTCATAAGTACTTTGGATGTGGGCGTTAAATGTCTGTTTAAAAGCTAGTTTAATATATCTGTCTGAATACTATCACTTACAGAGTGTTGTATAAGTTTAGAATGAAGCGACACGTTACTGATTCATAGATACTTTATTACCCCTGTCAAAAGACTTAATACTGTAAGATACACAATGCTGTATCAAGTTTAGTATGAGGGAGCACATCACGGGGTCATAGCTAATCTATCAATACTATAATAATAATAATAATAATAGCTATTGTTTAGCTACTCTGAATCTCAAACCATCTTTATAAATTCATTTTATGGATAAAAAACTACATTAGAGATCGCATAGGATAAATTTACCTTATTAAAAATAAGTTACACTTAAAATAAATACATTAAAAAATAATACACACACTACGTGTATTAGTCACTGAAATAATGAATCTATTACAAAATTATATTTGCTAAAACTGATTAAAGTATTTAAAATTATAGGTTATTTATTTAATCAACTTTAACAGAGAACCAAACAGTTGATTTGAGATATATAGTTTCTTAATTTGATCAGAAGTATGATTGATTATCATGTTCTAATGGTTAATGATGCGATGGGAAACAAGACACTGATCGTACATCAACATCTGGTCTATGATCAAAACACTGATTACTATCAGTTATTAAATAGGCTCTTGGATATTAAATTTAATAAAAGTCAAAGAAGTATTGAACATATTTATACGCCCAATTATACATACACTCATTCAAAGCTCAAATTCTTTCGAGAACTCAGTTTAAATTATTTGACCACTTGTAAAGGAAAATACTGCATGTACGTTTATGAGTAGAGTTATTTAATTTGGTCCAAACTTATGATACGAAACCGAGCATATATCTATAATTTATTAATGGTAATAGACATCTGTAGATAGTATTCTGATAGATGGTACAGGTCTGTTTTAACTTTAGAAAAAGGAGCCGTGAGGATGTGCATATCGGATGTGAGGTTGACAATATTTTGTGAAACAATAATATTAATTTAACCCCTGCCTTTTACATAACCGCGACCAACGCAGTTTATCATCATACAAATAATTTTGGTGATTAATTTTAGATTAAATATATACATATATATTACATATGTGTTTTTTGTTGTTGACTTAGTCGTACTAGATCCTTGTTTCCATACAATGTCAAAATAGTCGAAAGTTAAATTCAAGAAAATAATAATTGTCTTTGACCCAGTGAAACAAAATATTCGGTCTTCTTGGAGAATTTATTTGTCAAATTGTAAGGACTGGACGTTGTAGTAAGATATAGTGTAAAAAATATTCTAGTCTTAGTTCGTTCTGTAAAGAGATGTAGTTTTTTAATGACAAACAAAGCCCAAAAAATTGAATATGTTTTAATTTGTAGACACATGACCTCCAAATATTGGAACTTACTTATATCAGTTACCAAATAAAATTATGTATTGTTAGAAGCCTTTGTTGACACATACTTATTTTGTATGTATATAAAACCCTACAATATATCCAAGTAGTGATGTATGGAAACTAGAAATTTAAAGGACATGTACTCACATTATCACAAAAAAATAGTGCCAAAACATTTACAAATATAATATATTCCGTACACTCAACAGTGATTTTATACACAACCTCTTTGTCTAATGCAAACAAGACGAGATTAACGCAATAGCCTTCGTGCATACAGATGCGGATGTGGACAAATTAGATTAACTAAACTGATTATTCCACTTTTAATTAAGGGAACACACACATAAATTCAAGATCATCAAATAGTAATTAATTATTATATTTAAATATAAAACCTTAAAAAATATTAATAAAAATACTCTCAATCACTTCCTGTTCCACTTGCTGCGCAGTTTCGAAAGTAATTAATATTCCCAGTGACAGATTTAATGTTTATTTCAATTATTTTTTTCTAAAGTAAAATTTTCTACAAATAAATCAAAACTTTTAAGAAATCAATTATTTACTGAGCCCTCCTTTAAAGTGTAGACTTTGAAGAGGGCCTCATTTATTAATCATCCATTACGTTGTGTATTCCACTTCGTCCTTTAGAATTAAATCCAATCACACGAAACTCAAATAGAAGAAGCTCAATCTGTTTACATAGGATTTTGTGGTAGTATCATTAATACTAATAGTAATATTACTTCTGTAATAAATATTTATATTTAAAGCTGGTTGAATAAATGCCACTATTTGGAATAGTTAAATGCCACAAAAAATATATAGAACAAATTTTTTTAATACGTATTGTGAATGTTAAGTTAATTTTAGTGTTTGTAGCAAACACACGTAGGCTCTTTTTCGTTTGCTCGTATAAATCTATGAAATGATTGGGTTGATAATCTGCTCTACCTGATATTAACTTATCACAGTAACTGCAACAAAGAACAGCTGGAGTAGTGAAATTTTGTTGTGGTCCTATGCTCTCTATATCAGGTGTTAAATGAATTAAAAATATAAAACCTCAATCAAAACCCACTAACTCACTAACTAACCATCCCCATGGTATAGTGGTCAGTCAGAGCCTAGGGGTCCCGGCTTTAATTCCCTTCCTGTACAAGTACCTTGGCTATTTTTCTCGAAAGAGAATTAACTCAATGGCCATCAGAATTTGGTTGGTTGGGCTTAAGTTAGGTTTAAGCTTTTCCAATGATTCCACTCCACCATACTCACTATCACCATCACCTCATATCACCAAGAATAGAAAGATCCTCCACTGAAAGGGAACATTCGGAAGTCACCTGGGCAATTGTACATTAGTGACGGCAAATCTTTAACCCAATTGAGCTGCGAGTGATACAGCCCAGACACACTGTATTGTATACCTCACTAACTACGAGTAATATAGCCCAGACACAATATATATTATACCTCACTAACTACGAGTATACAGCCCAGACACGCTATATATTATACATCACTAACTACGAGTAATATAGCCCAGACACTATATATATTATACCTCACTAACTACGAGTATACAGCCCAGACACGCTATATATTATACATCACTAACTACGAGTATACAGCCCAGACACGCTATATATTATACCTCACTAACTACGAGTAATATAGCCCAGACACGCTATATTTTATACCTCACTAACAACAAGTGATACAGCCCAGACACACTGTATATTATACCTCACTAACTACGAGTAATATAGCCCAGACACGCTATATTTTATACCTCACTAACAACAAGTAATACAGCCCAGACACACTGTATATTATACCTCACTAACTACGAGTGATATAGCCCATACACTATATATATTATACCTCACTAGCTATGATTCCATATCCGTTTTACTAATTTTGCGTCATAAAATATTATTATTATTCATTTAATATTAATTCTATAGGCCTACATGCAAATAAGTTCAAACTCAAAACTTAAAGTGTAATTCTTTATGTAAAATACAATGATAATTACAGAATAGCATTATTTATCATTACGTGATTTAAGTAATCATGTCAAACGAAGGTGATAAGGTCATGTAGTCACCATGAGCTTGTTTGATAAATTCTATAAAATATAATAGGTTTTCCCTGCAAACACCACTGATAGTACTACATTAACACTGACAGCATGCACTACAGCAACTCATTGACTATTTAGTGGAAGCTGTGTTGCCTACAAACTGATAATATCTTTTCAAAAGGTAGGTTTTATTTTATAATATGATATATGTGTTTGTTTTTTAAATTTATTGAGTACGTTATAAATAAATATGAAGTATTTTTCTCCTCCACGTCTTACAATTATCCTTGGCTGATGTTTTACTCCAAACGCTTAGGGCTAGTTGAGTGTATTCAGGCTGATTTATTTATTGGGTTTCAAGCCACTGTGTCAGACCTTTATCCTCGTTGAGAAAAGGTGATTACAATTACTATATATCACTGCATATGATGTATATAAAGGAAAAAGAAAATGTGACAAAAGTGTGAAATTGTAAGTCCATGAACTGTGTATAGGTAAGTATTGGTTATAAATTAAGTATCTCCTGCAGCGTGATTGAAAACAATTTAGATAGCAAGTATTATAAAGCCAAAGTCCGTGTCATGCGTCACCTCAGTTAGCTTTGCAAGCCCGCACATTCTTGGAGCAATACAAAACATCTAGAACGTCGGGGAAGCAGACAGACTGCTTATGGCGAAACCAGGCAGGAAGAATCGACTTCATCTCGGTGAGAACTCTGTTCCCCGCTTTCAGATACGATTGTTAGTTTTGACACCTTTCCAGAATTTTTATTAGGCATTACGTAAAAGACGTGATGTAGTGTATACTGGAAGGAAAAGCCATGAAACTAGTAGACACAGTTTCTCTGTTAAATAAGACAATCTCTTGACTAATCGGGGACCTAGAAGAAGTCGGGAAAGCTACTTTACCTTCACGAATATATTGCACTGAATTTTCGCTTCAAATTGATAAATCAACGGATGTGGCTGGGCTAGCAATTTTAATAATATCAGTGCGCTATCCAAACTTGGAGAGGATTCGCTTCTCTGCAAACCGTTTCTGACTAACACAACTGGCGCTGAAATTTTCAAATTAATAATATATTTTTTCAAGGCGAATAGCATCCCACAATATAATTGCGTTGATGTGTGCACAGATGGCGTGAAGGTCATGACTGGGAAGGTGTCCAGTGCTATTTTGAGAATAAAACCAAAGTCAAAGAGTGCAGCAGTAGCCACTGCGTCATCCACCACCATGCCCTTGCTATTGAAAAAAAAAGGTACGTAGCTCCGCACGGACTTTCTCGCTCTATTGCTTAGAAATGGAAATATCTACTCAAAACTCTTAATTAATGTGAAACTAAGTAATATACACTAGCAAACCCAAGCATAAATTGCACTATTCTTACGTAAAGTATCTTTTTAGTCCCGGTTTTAAATTGTATAATTTTATTTTTAAAGAATTAATGTCCCCATTTGTATGTTTGGACCGATACAAAAGATCAATATTGAGTCCACAAAGGTCAACATTTCGTAATAAAATTTTGCCTTTCAGTTAAAGTTTTGACCTTTTATTAGGTGCTGCACCTCTTCATGTCATCGCATTGTTAATAAATTCATCATTTATAAATTTTGACCAATAACAAATGTAAATATTGATTATTGAGTCTAAACTGGAGATATATCATTGTTGTATAAACATTTATCCTGAGGGGTTTAAGAAAAAATAACATAAACGTTATGAGAGACTTACTTATATTTTAATATTCTATGACATTGGAGAATTATTGTGTTAAAACTCAAGCAATATTTATCTACAACTAGAGCTAAAAAAGTGTATTAATATATTTGCCAATATCTCAAAAACTGTTGGTTTTATAAAAATATATTTCATATAAGAGATTCTATTTTCATTAGTACAACAATTTTGAAATGATAAGTTATTTAGTATCACAAATAGTTGCAGAGATATGAAAATTTCATCTTCAGTAAAGTACTCCGAAAGTCATTTTCATGAGAAATTGAAAATAGCCAGTCTATTAAAATCTTAATCAACTCCTGGATACGAACTTTAATCAAAATATTTTCGGCTGATTTTAAGGAAATGGATCTTTTCTCTTTTCGCTCTTTACTAAACTACACTTAATTTTAAGTCCAAACAGACACAGAGATACGGCATTTCAAAGAACATCAACATTTCAGGCTAGATTTTTTTGGTCGCAATACTTTCTTTACCTTTTGTGTTCGAAAAGTTAAAAAATATAAATATTTTTTTGTAGCTTAAAAGTTATTGGTTTTATAAAAATATGCCTTGAATAAAATATTTGTAATATAGATAGATACACATATTTGTAATGATAAGTGATTTCATATCTCAAATAGTTTAAGATATATGATAATAAATGATAATTTACGCCATCAGACCGGAGCCCTTAAAGTAATTTTGCCGAACTATTGAGGGTAACCATTTTGTTTGGAATATTTAGAAATGTTTAGAATTGAGATTTAATAAAATTCGTTAGAGCCGATTTTTTCTTTATGCCCTTCAGTAAACCACCCTTAATTTTAGAGTTGGATATCCAATTCCATAAAAGATTCTGGGCAACCCTCTGGAAACCCTAAATACCAAGTTTTAGCACAATCGTTAGAATAGTTAAGTTCTAGTTGGAGGTACAAACAGACAGATAGACAGACCGATGGAAATTCGAAAACCACTTTTTCTGATTCGGCGGGGTTATGAAACATTGAGTTTCATCAAAATCTCTAGCTCGATTTGAAGATCACAATACTTTCTATAACTGTAAAATATCGAGAAAGTGAAAAAGCCACCCTCCTTAAAGAAATTTTGAACGAAAGCGTGGAAATTATTAATTTGATCAAATAACGACCTAAGAATACAAGGCTATTCAAAATGTTGTGTAATAAAATTCTTGTTTACTGCTTCACACAGAGCTAAGGTGGTTCTTTCACGGCAAAACTTTGACTCGGCTCTCCATAATGAGGGCTGGAGTCAGACCCTTACTGATTGACAGCAACTTTTCTTTGAGAGACAGGTTGTTTAGTGAGCGGTGTCTTGTGAAATTAGCTTATTTAGCAGATATTTTAAGAAAAGTTAATGACTTAAATTTCTCACATCAAGGAAAACCATTAACTGTTTCTGACGCCAGTGATAAAGTACAATCGTTAAAAAGAAACTCAATTTTGGGTGAAATTAATTAAAAATTGAAATATAGATAGTTAACCAATGATAAAAGTGTTTAAAGAAGAACTATATTCCGACATACCTGGTTATAATTATCTTAAATGAGTTTCATGTTCACCTGCTAGGTTTGCTTGATAGACTGTTTTTATCTTCTGGAAGAACTCCACGAAAACATAAAATAAAACTTTTTGGTTGTAAGTCCACGCTCTGATATGACTAGCATAACAGAAGTATGGGTGCTAAGAAGTCACTATCAGAGTTTTGGTGTCAGCTAACAGAAGAATTTGAAGTTTTGTGCTAAGGGACTTTTTATTTGTTCAGCTGCAAAAATAGTTTTAGATACCATATCTAGGTAGATAAAATATTATGGATTTACAATACCTGCATTGACCTCGTTACCAAATTTGTTGCCCTACTTAACTATCTTTTTTCATTTATTTAGTAAAATAGGTTTCTTATTTCTCTTAAATTGGTGGAGGAATAACATTTAAAATGAAATAAAGCTTGATATTTAACATTCCCAAAGGATTAAAAATTTGTCTCCCACGTGAAGATCTATGTGATTCGGTTTAGCACCTATGTAGATGCTAAGTGAAACTATAGTTACCCTTATGCTAAACACATGTATGTGCAAAATTTATGTTTTGAGAAAAAGATAATTATAGTTCCAACTTTAAATAATTGTAATGTGAAGAATTAAGTTAAATCAAAATTTAAGCTATTTAGAACTCAAAAAATTATTCATGCTTTTGCTATACAATAAAATATCGATTAACAACATTAAAAATTCATTTATGTAAAAACAGCAAGAAAATTCATTTACGTGTCTTTGTAATTAGGGCAAGGATAGTGCTCCGCGACGGGTTTCTCTCCTAAAAAATGCTCCACGATTCAAAAAGTTAGGGAACCGCTGGATTAGAACATGATATCGTCTGCAATAATTCAAACTTTATTTGATGCTGGTCCTGAGATATTAGAAATATAGTGTATAGATGGGATGAGAAAGAAAAGCCATGTTATATCACTCCTTTACTGTCGTGTGTGGTGGATTATTATACCATATACAACTTTCTGAAACATTCGTTGATAAGACCGCTGGCAATTATTTGAATTACCCAAGAGAGATAATTTAAATAAATTAAATTTTATATAAAAATCTACATGCCTACGTAACATTGTCAAAGTTTTTCTTAACATCTAGAAATAGTCCTATCGTAGATCGTTTACCAAATTTTTTTGTTTTAACTTATTTAATTTTGTTATTGAATATACTTTAGAGGGTTTATGTTTCAAATCGGACTGGATGTTTGAATGATTCCTCACCTCTCACTGAATTTTTGCAATTTACGTAGTAAAATTAATTCAAATATCTGGCTTAGTGTGGTACACCTGGCTAGTTTACAGTCTTATATAAAGTAGTTCAATACGAGCAGATTTTTCAATATGGTCATTATTGCTTGTATCGCCTTAAGCGGCTTTTGTTGGATTATTTCAAGTGATCGTAGTATGATGAATTATTTATTTCATGGATGGTATTTTTAGAGTTTAATAGTTATTTGTTAAAAATTCAGGCTTTCTCATCTATTATATAAGTCAAGAGATTATCGACGTTTTGAATTACACGTTTGACTCATATGTTCACTCACTGAATTATACCTTACTGACTTCCAGTCCTGTATGTAAAGGACAGGGATCTCAATACTATATTAGATGGACCCCTTTTACCCCTTGCAAAGAACCAAAGTGTGATGCTCAAGTTTGTCGTCTGATTCATTCTGATGGGACAAATATAATGTTTTCTTTCTACGTTCTTGTGTGAAAACATGTCTATTATATTATTATATCTATATTATACCACATTTGGGTAGATAAACTCTTACATTATGGAATATTCAATTCATTTTCATGGATAATAACTTACAAGTACGAGTAGATAAACAAATGAGTCTTAATATTTAAAAATAGGAGTGTGGGAACCAAAATAGGTTCGGGGAGCGGGTAGAGTACCTTGAAATCCCTTCATGGCTATTAGAAGGTCTACCTTTCAGTGTGGAAGAAAAATTAAATTTATCACATTTGTAAACAAAATCACCCATAATACATAAAAATTGGAAATTGTGTAATCTGACACTAGGAATCCAAGACATGTATCAAAAGTGGTGGTGTGAGGGTGGTCTCTAAATTTCTAAAATAATATAAAATTACTTTATCATGCTTAGGCAAACATTGCGTTCATTTGCTCACTCATTTTAGGTGTTATGTAAGATTAAAAAAATATATTTATCTCATTCTATTGATGTCAATAAATTCTTTGGGATTGCCATATTTATTTCAAGATTGTACAAGGAGGAAATTTAAAATATTTATACCCGAATGTTAAAAATTCTAATTTGAAGTTGTTTTGATGCAGCCTAGCCGCTTACCCATGCAAAAAAGAATCAAAAAGATAGATTAAACATATTATTTTTAGAGCTCATATCCTTCCAGAAGTACTATTGACTGGAAATTGACCAAAATCTAGTATACAAAAATATAATTTTCAAAATAATACCTTGGAATAGCTAACTATAATTAATGTCATGAGCTTACAAGTTATTAAATATATTTCTGCTAAACGATTTCATGTTTAAGACACATTATTTGAAAAGTAGTTATACCATAGAGTAATATACGTTCTTTTGGGATATTTGTCTTTTAAATATTATAAGAATGGAGATATTTCTTACTAAAAATGATGGTGTTTTTATCATTTTAATTGATATGCTGCTGTATTTTGATTAGATATAAAATCTTTTGACAGCACATATGATAAAACATAATAATAGTTCTATAGAGTTGCAATACTTTTACTAATAATTATTATTAGTTAATAATTTATGTTTATGGCTCATGCTTTTAAAATTTGAACTCTAATCGCATTTAGTCACTATACTAGCTATGACAATGCACATAAATAATTATACATTTTAAATAAGTTAATCATGATTTTAATTGAGAAAATATGTATTTAAATTTAATTACTAATAAAAAGCGAATCGAAAATATATATTATTAGAAAATTGGTTTGGACGGAAACATATAAAAGGGCATTCCAATCCAAGTAACATAAGATATATACTCCAATAATTTTATTTTAAAAAAAAAATATCCTTAAAAAATATGTTGTATATAAAATTTAGATCTCTACATATTAATATGTAAAGTTGTTCGGCTCACATTGAAATAGTTTTTGTGGTGTTTCCACCTCTTTCTTTCTCTCTTTACAGCATCAAAGTACTAAAGAAGAGTGGTCAAAACCACATAAGTGATCCCATATTCATAAGTTCTACAGACCTTGTGTTTGTCCCTCATGGATCCTTTGCCAAGAATCGCCATCTTGGTCATCGTGTCCTCTTGTAGCCTCTTCAAAGAGTTGCCCTTAGGTCCTAGTAACTTGCCCACGAAGTTGAACTGGAACACACAAGTCACACACATGAGCAACTAGATGTTCTTTTTACTCAACATTTCATTTAATTTACTGTTATTAAATTCAAATTACTTTTATATACATTTTACTTTTATCTATAACTGCATTTACAAAAAAAAATTTGGTTAATTAAAAGTGATCATAAATTAAAATGTATTTACTGATATCAGGACAATAAATATAAAATCAAATATATAAACATAAGTTCATAAATATGATCTTTTGTTTGGACGAATGAAATGTGTTTCGGTTTCAAATATATCATATGAAATGATCATCACAGGAAAGTTTAAGCTGGAATTCAAATAAAGATACAAACAGTTAACCATAATAAGGTTAAGTCATTATACCCGTATTATTACGATATAATTTGTATAGATTTAAATATACAAGATGTCCATAAAATATTTTCAACATTATAAGCATTAGTAATTAATTATTATCGGAGCTATTAGGCTACCTAAGTATAAACTGAACTTTGGTAGTCCACCTAACTAAAACAAATACTTGTTGAGGTATATTATTAATAATGATAGTTCAAGTCATTTTAATATATTCTGTAAAATAAATAACCCTTTTAAGAGTTAAATGGGATGGATAATAAATAAACCCTCCTGTTTCCACGAATTTTAAAATTATCATAAAATAGCTAAGTATATTTACTAAATTCAGAAAGGAATGCAAAAAATTGGTTTCTATACAATCAAAGTAGTACAGTTATAGTGATTTAAATAAAATTATCTTAAGTTTTTCATGTCATGATTAAAATGAACACGTGAGATATTTTAGGCTACTTGACAAGATTAAGAAAACTTATAAAGGTCTAATGAAATATGTAACAACCGCTAAAGGGCGATTTCTCTTAAAATGACCCTTATATAATACAATATAGTATGGATGTGAAGCGTGTGTTTTTCAATAGAAACACAAGAAAAAGATGAATGCGGTTGGAATGAGATATCTGAGAAATGTATATTGAAAAAACCCATATGGATAGAGTAAGTAATGAATGGGTGCTGAAGGATTGTGGTTTGAATGTGAATCCATAGGTCAATGTGTAAGACGAGTCTTACGTTGGTTGTTCATGTTGATAGGACGAGTGTGGATTGAGCGACGAAGCAGGTATATGAAGATAGATTGTGTGATTGAAAGGAAGGAGTAGGCCACATTAGACGTGGCAAATTGTTGTTAAGACGAATTTGTAAAAAAGAGAGCAGTTAAAAGTTTTAGGAATAAAAGAGCATGTATGATTGGGTTTATGGATGTTGTTGAAGGGAAGGGAATATTCAGGGATAAGGAAGTGTGGAGAGGTTTTTTTTAGATATATTCACAGTTTCTTGCTTATCCCGTAATGAAACGGTGTGAGTAGGATTGTATGTTTAATATAATATATAGTAGAAATGGTGTGCATGGAGCTCGAACTAGATTTGGTGGGCATCTCTCCTTGGGAATAAAATTAGGAAAAATAAAAATAAGTATCACCTTTTCTTCGGATAGTTTTGACAATAGCATGTTGACCCTCAAAACTCGCGAACACTAAGTGTGCTCAGGAACTCTTGTTAAATAATTTTTTTTAAATAATAATATTATACCGATGCTACAATCGAAATTCATACAAGTGATGGAGAAAATACATAGAATACAACATTGAACAATATAATCAAATTAATTAATCACTGAATAAATTTTACTAGTTTAAATCACAACAAAATCTTCGGAAATTTTTCTGGGTTTTTATTATTACTATCATGTCAATGTTTCATCACATCCCAATTATACCTATGGACTTCCTGATAAATACTTAACTTTAATTACAAATGAAAAAATAGTAGTAGTAAAATATTTATACGTGTGCCATTGATGTATATGTAATATAGTATCTGAAACAGGAGCATTAAATTTAAAGTTACAAAATATAATTTTTTATTCCATAAGGATCTAAAGATAAATAATATTTTAACAGTCCAAAATAATTAATAATATTCATTAGTTGAGGCAAGCTATTTAATGTAAACATGAATTTTCTGGACAGTATTAAAATACAATATAATTTATTTAATAGACTTCATTTCTAAAAGTGTGTATTAGTTTATGATGTTGGATTGGGGAGATACATTTGAATAAATATATAAAGTAGGCAGATCTCACCAGGAAAAATAATTATGTCCATGATGATTCTTTATAGGATATTGGTTGAAGGCTAGTTTCTTCTTTACAGTCTAAATATTCAATTTCACCCAATAAAAACACACAGGTTGAGTACAAGGCTTTTAGCTCACTTTAAATTATATATTAGATTCACTTTACCATAAAAAGTACAAGGTTTTAACATTTTTGGTGAGGATGAACACAAATTTTGACATGTATACCGATAATGAAAGCCTATTTTTTTCAGATATTTTTACAATTACCTTCTTTTATAATAAAATGTTTAAAAAAGTTGATTTCTAAAAGTCTAAGAAGAATATTAATTCCTCATAACAAAGGTAAAAGGGTTGACCATGAACTATGGATAATTAGAACATAAAAATGGAAAATATTTCGAAATGACTATGAAAAATGTTAAAGAGAGATTTTAAGTCTTTGTTTCTATTTGTCAAAATTGAAACCCGCGCTAGTTTATAAATAAATATTATTTCCCCTCAATTCTTATATTTTCATTACGAATGAGACCCGCTCTTCAATTATCACCAGTCCAGCTGATTGTGCCTTTAGTAATGATTGCCGACCTCAAATCTAGACAAGAAGAAATTAACAAACGTCTTCAAAGGAGAAATATGATTAATAAAGAGTTAGTGTTACCTAATATTTCATAATTATTATTAATATTTTAAACAATGTTGGACGATCTTCCTTTCGTAATATTGTGAATGTAAATAAAGCGTATTTGATATGAATGACAACGTAGCGTGATTTAATTCACCAAAAATAATAAATTATAAAAGTTTTTACAAATTAGAAAAAATAAAAAGGGAATATATGGTGGGTAGCAAACAACACCATAAAAGGCACAGGGAATAGAGAGTTAAATAAATACACTTACAGAGATTATATTTTAATTTAATTTAAAGGTATTAATTCGTTTGGTGAATTTACGTTTAGTTCTACCTAGTAATTGCAGATTGTTTCATGGCATGGCACTACTCCGAATCAAGAAATCAAGATAGATGGTTGTACAATCTTAATATTAAGTTACAAAACACTACTTACTGGCCATTTTTTAAATCTATTTTCATTGGACAGTCTTTGAAAGATTCTTAGATCTAGATACGTTTTGTAAACACATCCCTTACTAAGAACAGGGGATTAACTTATGGGATAGTTATTACTAAGTTTTGGGTCAATATAAAATAAGTGTTACGATACACTTCACAGAATTTCTTATACTTTTATCTTAATATAAGGACATTTATTAAAAACACGTAAGATTTGTTAAACTAAATTATGTACAGTACATTTCTGAATAAACACTCCACATAATAGTATGAATGAAATAATATATGCTAGTACGGAAACATTGAGTAGTGAGGGGCATCTATGTCCACCAAAGAGATGTAGTTAAGAATTATTTATGTATAAAATATTCTATAAAATGTTATTGATTTCAACAAAGAAATATTTGTATATGTTAGTATTTTCATAAGAAGATAGTAGGTTAGTTTTCTCAAATACTGTGTAAGGGATAACATCGTCATCTAAATATATATATTATTTATATATTATATATAATCTATAAATTATATATTATTTATCTATAATATGTTATGTATTTAATATGTAATATATATTATAATATTATTGTTATATCATATTATTATCACATATATTATTTATATTACATAATATATATTTATATTATATATAATATATGTGACGGGCTATTGGCAGTTATGCCGTACACACCAATAAATCCACCCCGAAACATTAAGTGAAACAACTATCGCTATCCACCCCAGTTGACCCACCTCTCCATAAGCTCGGTCGGCCAGCTCCACAACGGTGGTTCGATACCAAGTCACCTGTAACCTCGTTGGATTGGATAATAATATAAAAGAATTCCGAGCCCCTTCAACAATTCAAAATAAACAATTGATCTTCACGCCTGCGCATTAGCCACTCATCACCGATGGACATAATATGATGGTCTAAGTCCTTGATTGGCCATTTTCTCCCCACTCTGGTTCCTTTCTCAGGTGTTAATTAGAAGCATATAATGGAGGTGGTTTAGTCTAAAAAAATGTACTTTTTAACTTATTTAACTTTTGGTTTCCAATTGTCTTCTGGGTCGCTGCTTGGGGCTCGTGCTGCCCGATACCTACTGATACATTCAAGGGAAATGGAAGAAAACTCTATCTTCATGTCTTGACTCTGCTAGCATCCCGCCAAAACTAACATGCAATCTAATGTACCAATGTTATTTTTTATCTTTGACCCAGTTTCGGGCGCATGAAACATTAGATAACTATGACGTCATTGTTTTAATCGATAATCATTTTTTCCTGGACGGGATTTTGTTTATTGTGTTTAGCAAAATGTCTAGTATGGATAGTTATGAGCTCTGTGGCATTTTACCAGCCTTTAAATCTCTTAACGACAGTTGGTATAACTGCTCTTTCCTTAATGAGTTAAGTATTTATTTCGGGTCTCCACCGTAATTCGGATTCCACTGTAGGTCCTCCATTTCATCTCACAGTCACCCTACCGTTACACATTAGCATAAGTGCACACAACCCAAACAGATAGTAAGGGGCGGTGATAATAATAGTAACAATAATAGTAATCTCAGGCTCAGAAATACCTGACCTTGGGTCATGGGATTATTAGCTTATTTTTAGTGACCTAATAGGGTAGATGTTATTTTGTATACTGTGTTGTCGTTGTCTTGGGTATGACAGTTCTTGGTAGGCAGCTAGGGGTGAGCTGTGCTTGCTTGGATTGAACCGCGGTTTCAATTATTGGTTGTTTATACCCGGTGTCCTTAAGACGCTATTGGGGCTTGGTGCTCTGGTCTATTAGATTACATTATTATTAGCACCGTGTCTTACTACCCGCTCGGGTTATACGCACTATTAGATTACAATACTTTATTGTTGATGCACTTGTTTGTTTGAAGCGTTGCCTTATACTAGAGGATTCCTAATTTGTATTATAACTCTTTATCTGGTATGCTATTTTATTAGTTCACTTGGCTCTAAGTCAGAATATTTGTATGCTAAGATTCATACTAACCGAGTCTTGTGTGCTCGTGTCATATTTATTGTATAGTGTATCTACGTAACTCCCCTGGTTTGGTTGCTCGAGCAGGTAGCTTCATAAAGACCTGTTAGAACTGCTTATATTTAATTATCTTTCTTCTTCCTCAGATAGGATGATATATTTTGACTTGTTAAAGAACTGTATTTGCACCTCAAATTCTGTGTAATATACTCACTTTTGGACAGAACAGTAGATAGTTGTTAATATGAATGTAGAGCTAGTTAGTTCTTTGCGAATTTACCGCCTCACTAATGACAGCATGTTATTTTTGACCTGGTGGACTGGTGTAATAATCTTGTGTTGTTTCATGACAAGTTTAAAACTATGATAACATGTTGTATTGTTTATAATCGAAATCAGGGCTGTGTCACTTATCGAGCTTGATTACTTTAGTGCTAACAAACCTTATATTGATACCGTTGAATATATTTACTGTATCTTGTATTTTTTATAATTTTCTCTGTGATAAATCTATTTATTCATTTAAATCACTATATGTACCTGTGTACCCTCCTCGCTACTCCTGTAAGATCCTCTAGCGGTGTTGAAGTAGCTTTCAGACATGTTACCTAGAGATAATATCTGACGGTACATATATATTATTAAAATTATATATAATATAAGTTATTTTTTATGTATGTTACACCACAAGAGTAAAACTGTCCAATTCTTTAACTGAGCTAATTTTGGTCCATCTTCGTGAACTGGCCTCTTCTATTGACCATTTTATGTAATGGACAATCTTTTCACCAACTCTAGCCCAATTCATGAAGTGAAATTTATTGTATATCTAATATAAATTTAACTAAAATCAGTTTTAAAATATAGTATCAAACAAACGAAAAATATCTACACTAGACCTTCAATTCTATAATTATTAAATATTAAATTAAGTATTAAGGACAAACCTGTTCTTTACTTTTCTATTTCATGGACCAAGCAAAAGCTGCCCAGTTCATGAAATAAGACAATGAACTATACAAGCGCTGCACAAGTCATAAACTGAACTATTATTTTCATTTCGCGAAATGGTCAGGAGAGGAGGCTATCTCATGGATTAGGGAAAATATATATGATTCTTAAACTGGGTAACATTCACGAATGAGGTGTAACGTATGTTTTATGACGGTTGTCAAGAAGATCAGTCCTGAAACTGGAATCAACTTCACATTAGTTAAAACTGACAACCTGGAGGCAGGAATCGATCCCAGGACCAAATGTATTGGAATTAATTCCTGTGTTAAGGATACCAGTTTTATCTTAAGTGATAAAAAATATTATTATTTACAAAATAATATCTTATTGTTCATCCTGTTTATTACTAAATACTTAAAACCAAATAAGGTAGTATTTATACCTTTTTGGGTTTAAGGAGGAGTTGAACTATCCCACACAAGGATACTGAATTATTAGGGTTTGACCCAGGTTCCCTGAGATATAAAGTTGATTTACTTAATAGAAGGCTCACAGGGATGGGTGTTGAATAATACGTTCTCACTTTATCAACCTTTAAATATAAGTTGACAACGATTAAAACTAACCCAGAATAATTTAACTATCTTACAGGAAATTTATTATATTATAATGTATGCATATAATTATGTATTTAATTAATTTTTAAATTATTAGATTTTACTCTCCTTACCAAATTTCAAAATGTTTTTAAAAATAATCAACAATACGGTAGAGACCTGCATCGGTGGGATTGCAGATTAAAGCGTTAACCTCATATGCCCTCGTTTGCTAGTCATGGTTAGATGAAAGTACAAACTCTAAACATGTGTTATGTGGGTGTGAGTAAAAAAAATATGTTCCTCCCTGCCACAATGAAAACTTGGGTACACTTCATTTAATTACTACCTTACTCATCTACATCCCATCAATATTAATTATACATGAATTTTTCGGATTGGCATTACCAATTTTTTTTATAAATGATATATTTGACAGCAAAAATGATATACTAGATATTGTTTCACACGTTACATAATGTTATTTGCAACTTCCAATTTTGATAAATATTATTAATATTATAATAAAATAACACTAATGATTTATTAAAATAATTTCAAGATGCTGTTATAAAATGTTTTGTGTTTCTATAATGTCAAGCAAATGTTTATTAGGTATATAATAAGGTATAGTAAAATATGATACAAATAAACAATTCTGCCTTCCAGGTCAGATCTATATTTAGTTAGTGGATGAAAATTTCCTTTCATTTAATTTATTAATATTTAATTATTCTGGGTGTTTATAAACTTTAAAATAAGTGTTTGTATGAAACACAATAGTAGACTAGTATTCATTGAGAATAATTTTAATGATTAGTAGAATACATTTTAGTAACATAAATAAAAGTCTTAGTGCTCAATCATACTATCTGAAAAAAATATAGACACAGGAAACGAAGAAGTTTATAAAATAAATGCTTCAACATTCCTCCTGATAAAGTATTCTAAAACCACTTGGGGAATATCAATGTATAAGATCACTTTACATAAAGTTGACTATGTTTTAACCTAATCACGAAACCTTGGATTAAGGATAAACTCTCTAGATGATATCGCAGGAGCCCCACTTGATATAAAAGGTATGATTTTTATTATTATAATATTATAAGCTAATATCAGCTATAAATATTATTTACTTGCACTTACATTACATATTAATATATATTCAGATATATCTAAATAATTTATTATTGATATTATCGATTGTTTATTCTGATTTAAGATAAAAGTATTACTTACATTTAATTTTAACAATTATAATTTTCATATCAATGGTCGATATACACGTATTGCTTAGATTTGAATTTGATTTTAATTTACACACTGTCTATCCCCGTTCCCCCCTTGTATATGTGGGTCTAAACTGTCAGGATGTGTTACGGCCGAGGATAAGGTTGGTGACTGGAAATATGACTGTGTGGGTCTAAACTGTCAGGATGTGTTACGGCCGAGGATAAGGTTGGTGACTGGAAATATGACTGTGTGGGTCTAAACTGTCAGGATGTGTTACGGCCGAGGGTAAGGGTGGTGACTGGAAATATGACTGTGTGGGTCTAAACTGTCAGGATGTGTTACGGCCGAGGATAAGGTTGGTGACTGGAAATATGACTGTGTTGGTCTAAACTGTCAGGATGTGTTACAGCCGAGGGTAAGGATGGTGACTGGAAATATGACTGTGTGGGACTAAACTGTCAAGATGTGTTACGGCCGAGGGTAAGGATGGTGACTGTAAATATGACTGTGTGGGTCTAAACTGTCAGGATGTGTTACGGACGAGGGTAAGGGTGGTGACTGGAAATATGACTGTGCGGGGTCTAAACTGTCAGGATGTGTTACGGCTGAGGGTAAGGGGGGTGACTGGAAATATGACTGTGTGGGGTTTTAATTGACGTTTGGCTTGGGTTTTTATTGTACTACCTTGCTCTTTTACAAAATGGTATGTTTATAAGAAATATTAACAGATATGAAATAACTTAACGGAATTATTTGGAGCTCTTGACAGAACGAGGTATAGCAAGGAATGCTTACCCAAATGCTTGACTGACCTCTAGGTGGCCATATACGGATATGAACCCCGGTACTTTGGGCATGAGGGTAGCCCCTCAGCACTCGTACTCTGTGATCTGGCGTCCTAACCCCCGTAGCTTCCAAAATAGGCAGCGTGGCCCTCCTAGGTTCAATGGTGAGTAGTCATCCCAGTTAGCTCGGAAACATCACTAGTTATCCTACCTCTTAGCCTGAATTAACGTGAGGAGTGCTGAAACCCTATTTAAGTTGTCAGCGCATGTGTTGTACTGTTTACTATTTAATAAAAACACTTTGCAATACTCGTTTTGTCACTCACAATCCACAACACAACAAATGTTAAAACAAACAAACCCCTCAATTTATGCCGTGTCGATTACAATAACATTGTGTTTAATAGGTGTATGCTTTAACCTGCCACTTACATTTTCAAGGATATAAAAATGGATCTAACATTTTTAGATGTCAAGTTGAGGTATTAAAAATACCATATTTAATTTTTGAAATGAATCATTTGATAATATATTATATTATCTAATCTTAGGTGAGTACAACATTAACTAGAAAATTAGTTAATTAAATCCAATTGAGCTCATTGGAGAACTATTTAATTCCAAACGTACAATATGAAGCTTGACAAATTGTAATAAATGTCCAATACGATAACCAACTAAGAATATTTTATAATAACTTAATATCGTAGTATGTTCGTAGTTCCTATAAAAATACATATATATTTAACCTTTGTCTTTGTTTCTACAAGATTGCTATGGATATAGTTTCCCGATTACAATTATCCTATATATTATTTCTGTTGTCAACATGCCATTTTATCAACTAATACAAAGCCTACAGCAATGAATAAGGTATCAGTGGATAGGATTTTTTACAGACTTATGACATAGAATACTCACTTTACTTTAAAACACACTGTTTGTTTAAAATTCAAGCTAAAAGAAAATTCTAACAATATTTTTGTATCAATTACTGAAAATAATCTCTCTTTGCTATTTTGTGTACACACTTCGCTGAATATTTAATTTCCACAAACAAAATACTAAATCTTTTTTTGGGGGGGGAGTGGAAGGTTTAATGTGCGAAAGTTACGCAAGGGTTTACTAGCTACAATTAATTTTTCAAGTATCAAACAAATATAAAATGAACCTACACCTGAATACAGTTTCGTATAAATAAATCAAACTGCTGAGAAATAAATCACAGTGTCGCTTGACGGAGGAAGCGCTTGATTACATTTTCGATAGTACTCAGACTAGCTTTAATAAAACGAGGTTTCATCGGTTTTCACTAACTGAGAAAACAGATAAAGCTTTAACTTTTGACAGTTTAGATTTATTGTTCTGTTCTAGTTTATCAGATTTGCTTTCTTCCTTATCTAAGTACCTACATATTTATCTGGTATTCACTAACACTATTCTTATGTTTAAGATTTTCAACTAATCATATATTATCATCTAAGGTTTGTACAAATGACCTGTTAAGAAATGTATTAAAATATGAGTTAAAAAAATAGTATACATTCCTCTCGAGTCCTGCATTGAACACTGAACAGGGTATCAATTCATAGCTCAGAATATAATCATGATTATTAATCCTACGTTTGATGACATACATTATATAACAGTTTGTATCATATAATCACACCACAAAGCTGTAGCCATTCAATGTAACTAAGGTTCAAGCAACTCCTTTAAACGCATTCGAATCGTACCGTTATCAGCCATATAGGTACTAATATAGTGTTTCAGGTTTAATCTGATAGTAGGACAGGTTAGAGGACTCAATTTGGACAAGGTAGTAGGTCTGTCTAAAAACAGAATATCTAATAATAAGGGTAGTGATACGACCAGTTTGTTCAGAAAGTCTAAGTTAGGTACAGCAAATTAAAGACAAAGATATGTATCTACACTTCATGCAAAGAAGGCTACGGATCGGGAGTGGCAAAGAATTGTTGTCTACACTGACTAGCAGCACGTGTGATAGGGGAGATCTATTTTCACGTGTGTCAATGTTAAGATTCAGGCCACCACCAACCCCCCACCCCCATCACACGTACCGCTGTTTTAAGTATGAAATGAATTCAAGTAGGCATGCGGGCTAGAGTGTCTACCTTTAGTCGTAGGGTTATTAAGAAGTTGGTTCTCAAATATCTACCGTATGTACCAAAGTGCTTTTCTAAATGCTTACACAATCTCCCTCTGGGAATGTGTGCATAACTACGTTACGTCAAACACTATATATGACCTCTGTACTCCATTAGTGTAAATATGTGATTATGTGACACACGTGGTGCACTGATTATTAGGCTGTTAGCCACTAAAGGCAAATGTAGGTAAAGAGAGAGAAGGGTTGTATGACAAGTAAGAAAACAACAGATTAGGAGAGAGAATTGAGGAAGTAAGAAGATTGCTGAAAGTGATAAACAGTTTGTATAGGAAGAAAAGAGAAATGCACAAAATAATCTGATACAGCTGGGATGGAGAGCAAAGGACGGTGATAGAATACATCATCAAGGACGAAGAAATATGAAAAGAGAGACTGTAAATATCAAGGTAATACAAAGTGTTTACCTAGATGGTGAGCACGAGTTGCTGGTGGCTGGCATAAATGGATGGGAATGTAGGCGATAAGTAACAATAAAGGATAGAACAATTATGGTTATAAGCTTAAAGATGAAGATGAATGAGAACGTTATATAAGAAAGGGAAAAGATTAGCGTTCAAGTATGAGAGTCAGTGTGCACTGTTGGACTGGAAAGCGTCTAAAACAGTTTTGGTGGGAGCTACAAAAGAAGTGTTTTGGAGGATAAGTTTTAAGAAACAGTTGAAAGAGACACAACGGTGGAACAGTGCAGTGAATGAAGAAATTTAAGTGAAAGATAAAGCATCGAATCTTTATGAATAGGAATGAGGAAACAAAGGAATAATATAGGTAGAAGAAGATAAGAAGAAAGCGTGATGTATAAGAATACAAGAATGATTGGATGCAAAAAAATGGACAGAAAATCACAAACGAAATCAGTAAAACGAAATATGAAGTTGTTATATAGCCAGGTAAGAAACAGGAGGGAAAAAATACATGAATTTAGGAAGATAGATTAAGAAGGCAGAATGATGAAGACAAGATAAGAATAAAAAAAGTGTGGAAAATGTTATGAATATGTCCATATGTTTAACCCGAAATAGGAAGGGGACAAGTGTTAATCATAGAACCATAAAGAACTAGCAGAAGATGAGGAAGTCATTCCTACGTTGAGATATATAGTGGATGTATTAAAGAGGATGAAACTAGTAAAATCACTATTTGTGGAGGAACTATCTGTGGAAATGTAAAGAGTTGAAAAAAAAACAAGAATACAATGTTTAAACAACGTGCTGAGAGTGATATGGGGGGAAAACAAGCTACTGGAATAAAGGAATTTTAATATCTTTTTTTAAGAAGGGGGACAAAAAGAGTTGGACTAATTATAGATAAATAACACTAATGTTTCACTTTACAAAGTATATAAGAAAATACTGGAAATAAAATAATAAATACATTGAAAGGAATGTTGACATAGGAAATGGATGGATTTATGGAACAAAGGTCTAAAATATACATGATATTTGCTATACGGTAGCTGATATGAATTTGGGGAGGACTTGATAGTGGTATTTATTATTGTGTTTAAGTCATGTGATAGCTAGGATAGAAATAAAGTCTTGAAATTGATGGAGGTGGTTGAAGGGGGAAGAGGAGTTGTAAAGAGATTAAAGAGTATACTAGTGTGTCGTTGAAGCGATGGCTGCATATTATTGCACTAAAATGTTTTTTACAATTTTTTATTTGGAAAGGATCTATTTAATAAGACTTCACTCACATTTTAGTTAAAGGTTTACTCGTCAAATGCTATCAACTTTAATTATATATAATTGGTTTTCGGTGTGTAATTTGAATAAAAACGTTTATTTTCCCCCTTAACGCCCCAATGAGAAAAATGACCCCTCCCCAAGATTTCTATCTATTAGTTGCATCAAACCACCACCAAATGATTGAGCTGATAATACTTTTAAATAAAGAGAGATATTTTATTTACTAATATACAGCTATACACAAATATTGGTTTCCATGGTGTTGTAAAAAAATAATGATTGTGCAGATGAACCACTGCCCACACAGAAGGAAAATATGGAAAGTTCTCTAGGAAATTTGGGTTTTATTACTAGGCCACCATTATTTGCCAGCATTCTAATTTCCTAACCGTTAAAATTAGTGTTCTTTTGTCAAAATCTGTTCAGTAATTTCCTCATAATTTCTTTTACTGGAAACAGACTTATCAAATTATATATAAGATTTATGATGGAGAGAGTGTAAAATGTGATAGTGAAAATGAGAGTGTAAGTGTTTGAGAGTGTGATTGTGTAAGTGTGTAAGTGAGTGTAAAAATTAGAGTGGGAGTGGGAGAAAGTGAGTGTAGGGGACTGAGAATGAGTAATTGAGAGAGATCGAGTGAGTGTGAGTGAGTGATAGTGAGAGTACGTATATGTGTTAGAGAGGGACATACTAGGAGAAAAGAAAAAGAGTGTGTGAGACAATGAATGTGAGAGAGAGTGTGTGTGAGAGGGAAAGAGAATATGTAAGGGAGAATGCTTGAGATAAAGTGTGTGTGTGTGTGTGTGTGAGAGAGAGAGAAATAGAGTAAAAAAGAGTGTAACATTTTGGGAGCGATAATGTATTTAAGAGAAAGAAAATGTGAGGATGTGTGAGAGAGAATTTGAGAGAGAATGTTAGAGAGGTAGAGACTAGTTTAGAGAGAAAAGATTGGATTGAAAGAAGGTTAGAGAAAGCGTTATAAAGATAAATTAAGAGAGCGAGGTTGAGAGAGAGTGGGTTTAAGAGAAAGAGTGAATTTAAAATAGAGAAAGTGAGATAGAGATAAAGTTTGAGATAGAGGGAGTTTGAGGGAGAGCGTTCAAGAGATAGAATGTTTGAAAGAGAGAGAAAGCGTTTGACACCGATTAATAGAGAGAGAATATAATAAAGATAAGGTAAGATAAACTGTGTGATAAAAAGTGTATGTGATTGTATAGAGTGTGAGAAAGAGGAATAAGGTTTAAGAGAGGTTATGAGAAAATATGATATTAGAGAGAGAGTTTTATAGAGTGTGTGTGTGTGTGTGTGTGTGAGAGAGAGAGAGAGAGAGGAGATAATGTGAAAAAGTGTGTGAGAGAGTCTGATAAAGAAAGAGAATGTGAACATATAGATATGGTACTCAATCATTACGGTACTTTGAAATATCATTCCCTCAAAATTAAGTATCAACATGGAAACATAACTGAAACTACTGTATTTGTAAAAATGTGAAAAGATAGATGGGGTACACCAAATATTACTTTTAAATATCATTTAATCAAAACTAAGCGGTAAAATGAAGATGTAGCTTAACCTATGTGTTTGTATATTTTTCTATTGTTTGACGAGTATTATTAATCCTATACTTCATTTTCATTCCTCTATGTTATATCTTTGAATAGTGCTCGTTTTATCTAGGTTTTCTATGCCTCGAAATTGAATTGTTTGTTGTTTTGTTTTGTGATTTTTGATTGTTATTGTTGAGGTTTAGTTCTATTTTTTTTTTGTTTTTTTCATATATTACCTTAACCTTCCCCATTCTTGGAGGCAACAAGACCATACCTGGACCACTATATGCCTATTGTTTTCCAGCCAAGTGTCGCTGGCGTGGTGTTTTTAGCTTTGTTGATTTAATTGTGACGTGCATGGAGACTCGATCGAGACAGAAGTGATAAGGTTCCGTGAACCTTCACCCGGAAGTGGTCTAGTTTTTATTCGTGTGTGTTATTGAAGAGGACTGCGCCAAGACACCACATGAAGTGAAGGTGAGTTGCCTCTATCCATTTCCTTTCCACCATACAGTCCATTTGTCCGTGTTCGTAACACTGGTCCTCCAGAGTCTTCTTTCGTTTTCATTCAATTGTAAATTATACTACATACTATGTATTTAAATTATGTTACCACCCCAGTTCACCCAATCGGGATTCGAGCCTCGATCTCCCCGTACTCGGTTTACCACCGCCACTGAGGCGGGTAATTAGCAATAACCACATTCCAATAAAAAAAAAGTTTCCCAGTTCAGGCATCTCAATTTAGATGTGTTATGACCAGCATCAAAAGATAAATATTCATCCAAAGAGAAAATTGTGATTTGTTCGGACCAAGAAGTAAAGATTGAGTTATTATTTTTTAGCCAAAGAGATATATTTAATTTAGAGCTTTACAGCCATGCAGCAAATAACGGTTTCCATGGAGACTAAACAAAGAATGAAAAACTAAAATTATCTCTGATAATCGGATTTTCATGGTAAACTACTATTTTTCCCCGTAATCCTGGACTCTTAACCGTTAAAATAAATGTTCGTTTGTCAGAATCTGTTCAATCATTTCCTAGTAATTTCTATTACTGGAAACAGGCTCATCATATTATATATAAGATATGAGGATAACATTAGTCGTGCTAAGACGTAGAAGGCTGAGACAGAAGGGTTCCAAAAAATACTTTGAAGTAGGGAGTTCTCTCTCACCACCAATATTTGTAATGGTTATGAAAATGGCCATGAACAGAGTGGCAAGGAAACTCGGGGACGAAAAAATAAGTCATAATGTTTGCTTACTTGATGTTATGGATGTAGAATGAAAAGTAAGTACAGGAACAGCTACAGGTATGGAATGAAGTAGTGAAAGTGTGTAGAATGAAATTTAGCACGATAGAGTGTGAAGTGATGGCAATGACAAGAGGCTAAGGACCAGTAAAGCTATATAGCTGGATGGAATAGAGCTGATAAAGGTACATATATTAAAATAACTTGGAAATGTGATTGATTCGAGTGGTGGGAGGATAAAGGATATGATAAGAATAAGACATCAATGAGAGTTGTACTACAGGTTTCTCAGAGACCTTGCTTGGTGAATCTAGCTGCCTTTAAAGTGTAAGAAATCTCTGTATAAGGCTTGCTTTGTACCCTTAATCACATAATATTATGCAGCTGAAAAATAAACATCAACTTCCTATTATTTCATTTAAGTTTTTTGCTAAACCGTTATGCTCATTAAACTAATTTTGTTTTTTGTAATAATGTATATTATTTATTTTATCATAGAAAGAGATAGTATCGATATTGTGAAGAAAATTAATCTAGTGATTATGATGACTCTTTACGTTTTATTTGAACCCTAATCCATACAATTGATGTTTTCTTTCCTCATGTCCCTTTGTCTATCTCTGGCCAAATATGTAATAAAGTGTTTTAATGGATTTTATTGCGCATATCAGATTTGTTTGGTATGACAAATAACACTGTGCGTAGTGAGTTTTTGGGTGGACATACTTTCATACTTACAGTAGAATTATTTTTGAAAATTCGAAATATTTTTAAAATGGTAATTTTGTTAAAAATATAAATCTGGCAATGGTTTGGTATAACAAAAACAATATTATACAGTACTAATTTTTGTGGTAGTAACTCGTTAATGGGTAGTTTACTGATGGGCAACCTTTAAAATAATTCTGAAAATTGAAAAATGACACCTGGACACGGGAATCGAACCCGGGACCTCTGGCTTAGTACGCCAATGCTCTACCCACTGAGCTATCCACGATTCGTCTCGTGTCCTGGGTCATTCTTCACTCATATTTTAAGGCAGAGTCTATGATAGACTGGCGGAAATCGTCGAATACTTTAAAATTATGTAAATATCTTAAAAATTGTTCTTACGATTTGGTTCCAAATTAGTATCTCAGAAGTTTATGTTATGACAAATAACACTGTATAATAGTTTATGGTGTAAAAAAATTTTTATGGGTAGTTTACTGGTGAGTGATTTTAAAAAAACTTAAAATATATTTAAAATGGCTCTAATTATTTGATTCAAAATTTACACAGTACCTGTTTTTCAGGTTATTATTTGTTTGAAAGTAGTTTACAAGTGAGTAATTTCTAAAAAGTGTAAAACATATAAAACATAGCTGTAAAGATTTAGTGGTAAAAGTGTACATCACAATTGTTTGAAATGACCAACTGTATTGTACTGTGCTTTTGTGGGTAAAACAATTTTAATAGTAGTTTACTGATAACTAATTAAAGGAAAATTTAAATTATTACAAAATTTATCCAAGGATTTAGGCCCAAATGGGTATCTGCTAAGTTTTTACTGTAAATTTAGTGAATTGTTTTTCTAAAAAAACTTTCATTTTACAATACCGTAGCACTTTTGAAAGTTTTTGAAAATAGCTCTAACGTTTTTGTTAAAAGGGGTTATCAGGGGAATATTTTACATGATCATTAATAATATATCTTTATTTTTTTAAATAAATTGATGTTAGGGTAGCATCCACAGCAAATTATATAAAAATTTTAAATTTCTAAAATAGGCGTTTTAGCTGGAGTTCAAATTCGTAATCTGGGGGGAAAAATCATGATAAATAAGAATATGCTTTTGTTTTTCCAAATTAATTATAATTTCATTACATTTTACAAATAACTGATTTTGAAAATTAGAAATTTATAATAAATTTTCCAAAAATTGTTCCTAGTATGAATATTTAAATAGAGTTTATTGTGATTATCATATGAAGTGTTTAATTTATAAAGAAAACTTATTAGTTTATTTAAAATATAATTTTAAATTTTTATTTCAAATTATAATACACGATATGAGAAAGCTTGCGGAATTGTGACGTATCATTTATTTTCCTATATGATTTTATAACAATATTTATAATTTATTTTTAAATATTAGCCTATTACTATCGCTCTTAGGCAAATACAGCGCTTTCTAAGGATTCCGTTCTTTGGTGCACTCACTTTGTGGCTGATTAATGTATCGTTTCAAATATTATTTAAATTAATTGATTGACATATTTGATTTGGGATTGTTATTTCTATCTTGATGTTGTACAAGAATACATAATAGAAAGAGTGTAGCCAGATGTTGACCAAAATTCAATATAGTTTTGATATATTTCCGTCTGCATGAGTTATTCGAACACTTTTATACATCCATGCTAACTAATCTTAGGATAACATTTTCTAGAAAAGTCCAAAAAATTAAGATTTGATATTGTGAATTTAAAATATCCGGTCGAATTTTTCCAGTGGCGTATTCTCCGGATATGCTAGTCCTGCGCCGCATACCCATAATGATATGGACTAGTTTTTTTTTAATTCAATGCTGTCTGTGTGAACTGTATAAATACTAATGTTTAAATTTTTAATAAATATATATGTAGTTAATTAATAATTTTAAAACTAATATTGATTCATATTCCAATAATACTGTTTTTAATTACTTCTTCTTCCAAAAGGCTCTACCTAACACAATAGGAAACCCAGGGCTTGCTGCTTGAAAACCAAAAGCTATGGTCGGGAGGCTCCTATGACCTTGCTCAATGTCTAGGCGGTTGCAACACATTGCTTTCGCCCAACAATGAGCTTGGGTTTTTACACCCCAGGTCATGCTTTTCATGTAAAGCAAGCTAAGCATTGTGCCTACTATTAAAAAAGATCCAAGATCACAATATGTATTTATTAAGTTAATTTAGTATAGTTTAAATAAAATTACATAAAATATATATAAAATTAATTGTAAAATAATAGTATACGTAACACGCTTGAAATTATACACTAATTAAATACATTGAGCTATGTTTAGGCATTATAGTTACATGTATTATCATTTATTTGGCAAACACAGCTATCCACTCTTTCAAATTTAGGCATTTCAGCACTGGTAGTAAGGGGAAGAGGAGGAGGACGGGTGACGAAGCTACTTTAACCGTAGTTGACGGTAATTCTTGTTTTTATTTAGTAGAAAGAATCCATGGAGTTTTATTAATGATATTTTGTTTTTAATTTTACACTAACGACCTATTAGTCATTGTGATTTTATATAATTATACATCAAAGTATCCCAAAAGTCAGCTGTGTTATTTCACGATTTCAAGATGATTTAGAAGGAAAAGGTAAAATAAAATATATTTTCATATAATTTACTTAATCATTGGCGCACCCCGCCATTTACTTTGGAAGAGGCATTCAATCAAGGCTGTAGCAAGAATGAAATTTTGATAGAGAGAGTGAGTTTGGGGTTCCACCGCATCCTAAGCCCTGAAGGCCGAGAGTATTTATGAATATTAAATGCTTTTATAAATTATTTAGAGTAGTTTTATAGTAATTAAGAGATTTAAATAATGCAAATGATATAGAAGCTATAATTTATATGTTTTTTCAATTGTTAATTTTGTGTGTAACAGTAAACCTTTTGATTACTAGGCTTTAGCCTGAAGCCTGGTATTAAATGTAGCCTACCATTCGACACATCTTCAATGCTAAATATTTTAGTTACACTTAATATTATTTAAATATCTATAGTGGGTGCAACACTGCTTACAGCAAAATATATGTGTAAATTTCTTAACAATAAACCAATGACGTAGCGATAGAGTATTAATAGTCCGAGATAGTCTCCCCTATCTTAGTCAGAGTTTACGCATCTATATAGCTTCTGGAGTATAAATTATCAAGTTGGGAGAGACTCGTTTGTTTCCAAACAGCATTATGTTAGATAAGTTAGGATTTAAGAAATAGTTTTAATTGCAACGTGAGTTGGACAATCCACCTAATTCCCTCTCACCAAGAGCTGATGGACGCTTGATCCATGTACCACTTCATTTTACTCTTATTATGATTTTTTTCTTTGACTATTGCTGAATGTGTGCTTTTAATTGCACTAGGCTAATTTAATAGGCTCTGTCTCTCTTATGCATTCAGAAATGTACCCATACCACTCTTAGCCCCGACATTAATATCTACTTAAATTTCTAACCATGTAGATATCATTACAATTTGAGGACCGCCTTTGTGGTCTGGTGGTCAGAGGTTCTGGCTACAGACCCAGAGGTCCCGGATTTTATTCCCGGCGCCTCCAGATTTTCTGAGAAATCCTTCCAGATTATCTGAGAAGCAGAACACCTTTTCTATAGACATACATCTTCAAATATTTCCCTTGAAATAATTCCTTGACGTTCTTGGACAACGATTGTTGAGGGTCCTCGGCCCCCAAATCTCCCCTGCAACTTTTAAAGTACAGCATACCTATTAATTTTTCTTAGAATACGCTTCTGAATTTATCCAGAAACGTTGAAAATGTATAATTCATATTCTACACTTTAACATTTACAATACGATGTAACTCTCTTTTTAAATAATAACTCTTTGACAATAGTTTATGTTTTGCTATATCATTCTTTTTTATATTAGCACCAATAAACAAAACATTTTCGATATTTAGCTTTTAAGATTTGAAAAATTGGGTTGAAAGTTATCAAAACTCCCTAATGTATCTCAAAACTTTGCGGACAGAGAAAATTCAAATTAAAATGAAGGCTTCTTACTACATTTGATGAGAAGGTTTTTGGTTTCATTCAAATTTCATCTCCTCAGAGGCTGAAGAGGGGCAGAGAGTTTTATGTTTCACTGAATCACCCTTCACAGTATTTCCCCAATATCTCGGCCTGGGAACTTGAAGTTTTGCTTGGAAGGAGGTAGAAAAATAACACCATATAGCTAGAAAAATTTTAAATCAGGAAATTTAAAATGGGAATTAAAGAAAATTGGAGGCCTCTAAATAAAAAAAATCTATTTATTTGAGGGATAAAATTAAAATGTATGAAACAGATAAAGAGACAACTCCAGATAGCCAAAAAATCCTAGAATTTGAAATAGATATGTGTGAATTTGAGAAAGGGGGGATTTGGATGGGGGCTCAAGATTGAAAAAACTAAAAGTAAACAATTATTTTCTTACGTAGTTTAAACTGAAATTCAGCAGGCAGGAAAAAAATACCACTTTAAACAAACAACAGTTTCTGTAAGTAACACAATATAAATTATGACTTTGAGATACAGAAGGGGAAGGGGTATTGGTATGGACATAAAAAATATTTTAGAGGTGTTAGAAAATTTAAATTTGATAGAAAGGTAGGACAACTACATAAAGTCATATTTGCCTTAAAATTTTAAATAACTAAGTAGAAGTTGTTTAGATGGTGTTAAAGGTGTTTATAATTTTTAAAACTAATAGAAACCATTCTTTCTCGGTGTTGTATAAAACATAAATTGGGTGAGAATATATATGAACACTACTCCAAATAACCATAAAGGGATGGAGATTTTAAAAAGAGTAATAGGGATGGAGGGTAGTAAAAAAGAAATTTATTTTTAGGTGAGGGAGAAAATTTTATATCTGCCAGGAATGTAAAGGTGTTATACCCATAAAAGAAATGGTTAAATATTTACTATTCCTAAATAGGTTTGGTGAAATGGGGGTTTCAAAATTCCAAAATCTTAAATTATAAATTACTTGTCAGTGTAGCAGAAGATTGAAATATATCATGCTGGTATGAGAGCCACCCTTAACAACCAATATGACCTGATACATAAATTTCAAAATAAATAAGGGGGCAGCCAGACTGCGTGAGCGACTAAAATATAAAATCGAACACATTGGTTGTAATGAGAGTTGGCCAGACTGGAGCGACTGAGCGCACGTGCTTGAAAGATAGAACTGGCTCTAGTTTTCAAGCGCGTGCGATCGACCGGGTAAAATCTAGCTTACAGGCGCTAGGAAATATTATTGTATGTTGGTTCATTGAGTGCTAGGAAAAATTCTCATTTAGACATTTTTATTAATATCAATAGGTTAGCACACTTGCTACTAATAGCCTAATATAATTGGTAAGATCATAGACCACACCTATATATATATATAACTGATATGTTAAAATACTTCAATATTATCAAAGTAGGCCTTTACAAATAAGAATCACCATTAGCGTGGAGAGAGGAGGAGAAAACCACAACAATAAATCACTTGTCAAAAACTATCCTCAGTTCACTGAGCCAAGATTCGGAGCCTCCTCGTCAACAACTATCGAAAGCTATCTGCTTGTCACGCGCTCGCTCTCACGCTCGCCAGTCTGGCCACTCAGTCGCTTGCGCGCTCGCTCGCACGCTTGTCAGTCTGGCTGAACCATAAGCAGAAATTGGGGATTAGAGGTCCTCTCACGATTCATAAAACTAATATAAAAACACCTTTTGATGTGATATTAAGTATAATTTCAACATGTAAATAAGTTAATAGACCTTCCAGGAAAGCGAAAGGTTGTCAGAACATATAAAATTTCAAATTTAAGCCAGGAAAATAAGAACGAGACCTTGTAAATTTCACAACTAATACAGAAAACTACTTTTTGATATAGTTTATTAAATTGAGGTTTGGCAAGAATGTAACTAAACCCTATTAAATAGTTAAATACATCTTAGCATTTTAAAATGATAATGTGCAAAAGGGCTGGTGGAGTTTAGTAGTAGCTTAATACATTTCTATTATAACAATAAAATATTCTTTGTGGCGTGAAAGAAAATCTCAGTTTTCCGTGTTTGTAGAAGGACCACCCCAAAATAGCCATTAAAACTGGTGAGTTTGGAGTTTGGGGTGGGAAATAGCTAATAGAAAATAAAAAAGTTTCGAAACCGTACGGTAGAGAATTAAAACATTTTATTGGTAGAAGAAGACAACATAAAATAAACATATATATACTAAATATTATTTTATGGGGGATCCATTAGCATTGTGTTAAAAAGCTAGATAATTAAAAATAAATTAGCGCCAATCTTAGAAAGACATAACAATTGAAATAAATTAACTCTGGCCATGTAGCTCTGTTGACCATGATGCTCCTTGGAAAACCACTTTGCTTACTAATCAATTTTTTTAAAATGAAGTTCCTTTGTAAACTATGATTTTATTTTCCAACATATTTCTGTAAAACTGATTATCAGTCATTTATCTTATTTTACACTCATACCTAGGTAAATTGGTTGCATTTGTTTGTGCACTCATTTGATGGACAAATTAACATATTTTACAGATATTTAAATTAATTTAAATTAATATACTTCATAACTATTATTGGTTTTGTAATTGCCATGATTAGATCATTATTTTAAAACAAAGAACTATCGAAAAGTGTTTAGCAGGATGTTGAACAATCTAATTTAATATATTTTTGGTTAACCATGCGATAGATGGGTCAAATTATTAGTAAAAATAAAGTTTATATTAAAGGAAACTGACCAAGTCACTCACGAAACAATATTTGTTGTTTACCTTGATAGTATGTGTAAAGGAACAAACTAACGTATATTATGTTAACTCATCGTTCACATATGGTACACTATGTCAAATGAACCACGGTTCTTTGGGCCAGGTTATCATATACATTATAGCTATATTATTCTCTTTTATTTAGTTAATTTGTTTAAATCTCACAGGAGATATCTCGCTATGCAATAAATTGTTCTATTCCAAAAACAATTAACTATGTATATTTATATTTTTTGCCATATATAGAGCTGTAAAATCATTAGTTTTAGATAAAATACTTTTTGAATTTTTTATTCGTTGATAATAGTATTATAAGAAAAGAGTATTTGGTTTGAAATCCTTACCTGTACACCCAGAAAAAGAAAGGAAGCTAAGTAAGACAAATTGTCGCGTTCTAATTAATTTCAGCACTTTGTGGGTTTCACTTGTCTTCGTTTAAAACGCGGTAGCAAATTAAGATTTCGGGTGTACCTTCCTCTTCTAAAGAGATAAAACTTAAAACCTATGACAGTTAAAAATAACGTGTAATTTAAGTTGAAGATGTAGAGTTTAGCTTTGGGATTTATGTTAAAAGCTAGATATCTACACGACGATGAAAATAAAATCTTAACTAATTATTTCTTTCAAGTTTGAAATAATTTTAATATCAAAATATTAGTTACTTTAAGAAATACATCTTTCTATTTTAACGAAGAGCTTTTTATCTAGTATATTATCTATAAATTAATTTCTTCAAATATGTATAACATTTAGGGATGAAATGACTTTAAATTTTATGGATCACATCTGTATCATGTAATTTTATCACACAAATTGATCTAAATTCATTATATTACCACAATAATTGAAAGTTACTTATCAAATGAATTGATCTAAAACTATTATATTTCACCAATAAATGGAAGTTACTTTTCACACAAATTGATCCAAAGCTATTATATTTCCACAGTAATTGAAATATAATTAACACACGAATTGATCTAAAGCAATTATATTTCCACAATAATTGGAAGTTACTTATCATAAGAATTTATCTAAAGATATTAAATTTCCACAATAATTGGAATTTACTTATTAAAAGAATTAATATAAAGCTATTATATTTTCACAATAATTGGAATTTACTTTTTACAAGAATTAATATAAAACTATTATATTTCCACAATAATTGGAAGTCACTTATTACAAGAATTGATATAAATCTATTATATTTCCACAAAAATTGAAAGTTACTAATCACTTTTTAATGTATCTTAATCCCTTGGAGAGAGAAGTATTCTGCTCGTCAAAAAAATAAAATTCATTATTTTTTGATAAATGTGGAAATTTCATGACCTACTTAAACTGAAAAGAGGTTTTCACAATGCCATCTATCAGCCTGTGTGTTTGTGTCTAAGCCTGACCCAAGACCATTCTAACTATCAGGAACAAACTTGATATTTAGGGTTTTATAAGGTTCCCCTGAGGAGTTATTGGAATTAGCAATTCAACCCCAACATTAAGTGTAGATTATAAAAGGGCAGAAGAAGAAAACAACTGGTATTCTCGAAAAACACTTCAATGATTTTGAATACATTTTGTATACAGGCACTGTTTAGCATTTTTTTTAAATTGGTGGTTTTCATTTTCCCATGAAAATTATTTTGAGGGTACTTTATACAAGCATAAATCTCAAATTCTGCTCACATCTCCACATCAATTTGAGATATGCTATAACTTATTGTTGTAAAACTTTTTTGAAAAAATTCTAAAAAATTGTTAAAGGTGAGGAGTGGTTATAATTAAAAGTTAAGAGTTAGATAGATTGCTCTAGAAATATATATAGAAAAATTAAATTTCCTGACTAAACATTTGTTAAATTTGTAGCTGTATTAAGTGAAATTACAAGTCAAAATGTATAATTATAATTTACTTCTGGTAAAAAATAATATTGTCAGGTATGAACATTTATAAACAATTAATCACGCATCATCAACTGAACCATACACGAGTTGATGAAAAGTCTAAAATATATGTTTACACGTTAAAAATATTGTTACAAACACTTAAAGATATACAATATAGTATGGTGCAAAGCAATGTTTTAAGTTCCAATCTGTTGTAAAATAAAAGAATAAAATTGTAGGTTAACACCTGCCAAACAAATTTAATGAAGCAATTAAGTGATGTTGAATAATCAAAGTCTTATCTGTTTCCTTGTCCCATTACTCCTTTATGATCTCCAGCACTGGAAAGATGCTGGATTACTTCACTTCGACATGTTTCGGTACTATGGTACCATAATCATGGATATTGAGTCGTTGTGAAAATCACGATGTGTTATTACGGCGGCAAGATGTTGTTTAGTGCCCCCCCAGAAAGAAACTATCTTTCAAATTATTCAATTTAAAATTGAAATTGAAAGAGTTAACATCTTGTCATCGTAATACCACATCGTGTTTCTCACGATGACTCAATTTCCATGATTATGGTACCATAGTACCGAAACATGTCGGAATGAAGTAATCCAGCATCTTTCCAGTGCTGGAGATCATAACAGGAGTAATGGGACAAGGAAACAGATAAGACTTAGATTATTCAACATCACTTAATTACTTCATTAAATTTGTTTGGCAGATGTAGGTAGACCTTAGAATTCTACCTTTTTATTTCACAGCATATTTGAACTTAAAATATTAATTGTACCATACTATATTGTATCTTAAAGTGTTTGTAACAACATTTTTAACATGTAAACACATATCTTAGACCTGTCATAAACTCGTGTATGGTCCAGTTGATGATGCATTATTAATTGTATATAAATGTTCAAATCTGACAATATTTTTTTTCACCAGAAGTAAATTATAATTATACACTTTGACTTGTAATTTCACTTAATACATCTACCAATTTAGCAACTGTTTAACCTATAAATTTAATTATTGTATATATATCTTTAGAGACATCTATTTAAATCTTAACTTTTAATTTTACAATTGTAAAGTAGTAGTATTATTAAAGATAAATATATTTAAGTTGAAATATATGTTTAAAAACCAAAAGTTTCTTGGCTATAAGAAAATCTATATATTCTCTACTCATGAAATATGAACTAGATTGTTATGCACTTGGAGGAAGATATATGTTCCTTTTATAAATGTGTCTGTACCAGTGCGTATCATTTCCTGTATGCTCTTTGATGGAGTGTTTTAACATTCTAGGTAGTCTATATTATCTCGTTTCACAAATCCTACGAGTTTTAATAAATATTTCCTTATTAAGATCAAAGAGAAAGTCTGTGCTGTACACCATAACATTTATTTTACTCTATCCTTATACCACTCCAGGGTATACACATTTTAAATACCATAATATGGCAGGAATGAGGAGGGTAGAACCATGAAGCTATTCATTCACATTTTCTGGGGGACATAATATGAAATCCCTTATGAAAATCTACCCTTAGTCCATACTAATAGGTTTATATCCACAAACTTTCCATTACTCAAAAACTAAGCTATATAAGCCATATATTTAGTTGACATTCTCCCTGACCTAATTACCTGCTTGCTCGTAATATCTGAAGACCCTATTTTAAAAACTAAATAAAATATATATTAACCATAAATGTCGTAATAGTAATATTTAAACATTCTATCAAATTAAACTCATTTCATGTATGTTTGAATGGTCGATTAATATTTACACATAATTAATAATCACTTAACCGGGTAACGAAACCATTTCGGTTAGCAAGTGCTACATATACCCCACTGACTTGAATAGCCGAATCAATCCTAATTTAATGGTATATTTTTGCACAAATTATATTTTATCTAAATATAGATTCACTGTAAATATGTTTATATAAATTATATTATGCTATAAAAAATTAACAGTTGAAAATAAAAAGTAATTTGAGGGTTTCGGGTGAAAACATGGTAACCCTGATTGATTTAAATGTGATATTTTCACTATTTAAACGTATAAAAAATCTAGAAATATAGCTACATAAAATAAGTAAAATATCTATGGATATCAGTTATCTTCAATGTCATGACTGGCTATAGAAACAAATTTGTAGTTCAAGTGGTATACAACCAGAAATCACTGCTAACATATTTTGGTAGACAAATGAAGGTTATCATGTTTTTGCACCGACCCCCTCATTTGAACAGGTCATAATTAATGTATATGATATTGTTTGATATTTTAAGTATTGTTTAGCTGGGCTTTTAAATATAAGTTTCCTCATTTTTACTATCAGCATCATCAAATCTCAGTGAGACAAGGAATGTGCCTCCATGGAAATAATGTACGATTAGTTCATTTGGGCATCCCCTGATCAAAGCTACAGTAGATTACTACCCAATAATATTTCCACCAACTGGATTACGAATTATATACTGGATGGGTTTTTTTAGTTGGTACAACGATAGCTTTAAAACAACGCATTTAAGAAAAAAATGTTTCGTGCAAAGTTGCTTGAATTTTAGACATTGACCAGACGACATAATTTTAATTTTATTTAGTGGACGTCTTCAAGGTGATCTCAAGGTCAACTATTATTTTTTAAATGTGACCCTTTTTAATTGCAGTATAATATTACATGGGAAAAACAAGCATTTTTTTGTGTGAAACACTTTTTACCTAAGGTCTATTTTTGATAATATTTATTGAATTAAAGAAATACGTATAATGTTTTTAAAACAGTTTTTATTTAATTTTATTGCCTACTAGATTATGTAGAGTTTAAATAAATATGAACAAAGCGCTCACACAAACAAACAACTAATTTTCGTTCATTAGGGCCGAAATGTTAAATTACCCTTTTTCAAAATGATGACCTTCTAATTCGATACACTTTCCATTTCACCTTATAAAAGAATTTTGAGTATTTAATAGAGTTTCTCAATCAATATCTATGCAATAAATTCTAATGCATTTGTTCCTGTTTTCCAGAGTTTTCTGTACATCATTGTATTCACTTTCTTTCAGGTAATCCCATAGGAAAAAATCTGGTGATGTTAAATCTGGTGATCTAGCAGGCCAACTAATTGGACCACCTCTATCGATCCAGCGGCCATTGTAATTTCAATCGAAATTTGTCGTGGAGTTCTGTAATAATGAGCAGGAGAACATGATTAAACAATATATTCTTCCTTTCTTGTAGGCTTAGGTTTTCTAACAGCAATAACCATCTTTGATCCAGAAAGGTTCTGTATTTGTCTCCATTCAATGCACCGTGAATAAAAAGGGGCTATTCAATTTATCTCCGAAAAGTCCGCACCAAAGATTCACAGTCAAAGGGTGCTGTTTTTCAACTTGGCAAAACCATCATGGATTTTCTGGTACTCCAATAATGCATGTTGTGTTGGTTAACTTCCCCATTGTTCTTAAGGCTCAATTCATCAGATAATATTTTTTTGGAGAAAATTTGATATTTATTCTTACTTTTTAAAGTGCTCAATGGCAGAGAGCCACTGGATTGAGAACATATTCTCCTTGAATCTCTTGATGCAAAGACACGTAGTAAGGATGAAATCTATGATGCTTCAATATTTTGAGCAATCTACTCTTGGATATTCCTAAATCACTAGAAATAGCACGAGAAATTACATGAGTATTAAGAGCTACTTGCGACTAGGACTGCGATTTCCATTAAGTTCGCCATTGAAAACTGTTAGGCCGCTTCTTTTCTTCACTTGATCACTTCCATTCTCCGGTGAACTTCTCTCAGGAAAACGGTCATCGTACAGTAGAATAGCATTATTAAGTAGGTTTAAAATAAACGAAAATACAACACGTTATGAAGAACCGTGTATTCTACTTATTGAGAACGTCTATTCACAAGGATAGAAATGTGAAATTGTTCTACTTAATATGTAAAAATATCAGGTAGAACAATTTAACCTTTCGATCACTATTAACAAACGTGTGTTTTTTTTTGTTTGTTTTTTCTGAAAGCGTTTTTCTCTTATCTGTTTACATTCTAAAGATTCTTAGGATATAAATTGAAATAAACACGGTTCCAAAAATATCATACTTTTTTCTTTAATTCATCAGATATCATCAATAATACTCCTTGGATAGAAAAGTATTTAGAAAAACGTTAATTTTTCTTATTTTAGTATATGATTCTGAAATAATAAATACAAGGTATTATTTAAAAATAATAGTTGACTTTGAGATCACCTTGAAGACGTCTACTAAATAAAAAATAAATGATGTCATTTTGTCAGCGTCTCAAATCCATGCAACTTTGTACGAAACATGTGTTTCTTATATGCGTTTTTCAAAGATATTTTGCTGTAACAACATATAAAAACCATCCTGTATATATTGTTTAGTTGTTTCGGAGGACCAATAACTACGAAATACATCATTCCATCTTGCAAGTTTATTTAACTATATTCGCAAAGTAACTCACAAAAACAAGTCTGCAATAAACAACAACATTAATCTCCTTGGTAACTGAACAAACCAAAACAACAAAGGAATCAGTATCGCTAACTTAATATAATAAAAACACACAGATACTGTCTTCTGTACAGCTTACGACATCCAGTGTGTAGCAGTTGAACCAAAGCTCACTCCACTAAGTGCTGATAGTGATAATTATCACGTTCTCATGACAGATAGCTGATCTGAGCATATATAAAAATATAGGTTGACAGTGACCACAATACTTTCTACCAAAAATAAAAACCCAGTAAAAACAATCTTTGGTTTTATAAAGTTAAATAAATCACTCTTAAAGAAGGACTATTTAAATTAACTCTTACTACACATTTATGATACATACTTCATAACGTCTCAGAACTAAGACACAATGGTCTGGTGTCAGATATTTGTCATTGTCATCGCCATTGTCAAAGTGCGTAGGAGGAAACTATGCCCGCCATCTTGTGAAGGACAGAATGACGTTGCCAACATTGTTTGTGGCTCCACATTTGTCACTGTCTGTTGGTATCCATGAAGCTACCTCTACCATTCTAGTTTGGTCGCTTCTAATACAAGTTCCCGTCATTTGTCTCACGGCAAGATGGGGATCTTAATTGAACGGACTAACAGTACTTCTAAGAATCATTTGGAACATCACTTCTTAGCGTCATTGTACTGGAGTGGTTAGAGAGATTAACGAGACGTCCCTCACATCCTAAAAGAGCCTATGTTCGATTCTAGAAATGTTTAACGCAAAAATAGCATTTGCGTGTCTATCTTTTTACTTTTACCTCTTAGTTGAAATAACTATTTCACTGGTGGTAATTTGGCTGTTGTCAAGGGACAGTATATTAACAGTTCACAATTCGATATGATATCTCGTCCTGACGTAGTCCTGTATCTACTGTTATTTTATTCGGCACTGGGATGTGTTTCTAAGTCCAGTATGTGTTCAACCCACACGTACACACTAGCTCTGAATAGAGAAAACACTTTCACTCATGTGTTAAGATGTATTTGTTACATGATTGAAGGTTTAACAAAACACCATATTAATCTAGCTAAAATCAATAAACGTACAGCTTTAATTTATACTATACATGTACTTTTTGGGACATGTTAACATTTTTCTATACTTCTTTTGCTGTCGCTTACAAACAAATTCGCATATAAAGGATGATCATTATTTCCATATATACCATAATATATGTGATAACTTTTTTTAATTAATACCTCGAACCGTTAACCTTTAATTCAATATATGAACTCTGGATTAAAACTAAAATAATAACAAGAAAAATATTGTAATTTATTTTAGTAGGAGGCAACTCAACTATTTAAGGTGGTTTTACATTATTTTCCTAAATAAAAGCTGGTATATCTGGTTGAAACTCACCCTCTTCGGTGGTAGAGTGATATAAAGCAATAGAATGGACTGCAATGACAGACAGATCAACTTTTTTACTTTGGTTGTGTCTACCAAGCTAATTTTACTAACATTTTTTCCACTCTCCCTCCATATAAATGTGGGAATACTTAATATACGTTCATCTTCCTCGTCCCTTGAACTTTAGCGTAGCTAGTACAAATGGGTACAACTCGAATGTGTTGTGAAACACGGTGCTAATAAAAAAAATCTACTTTCACGGTCGTTGGTTCTTAATTTAGTCACTGTAAAACGCTAGCAGACAGAACAACTGAATACATCAAGTAGCTCCATTTAAAATACAATTTTAGATTATTATGTAAGCAATAGGTTTATGAAACTAAGTGTTTATAAGCTGAAGTACAGATCTATCTGATACTCCCAGGAGAATAAATACCTTATTTGTTGTGGATAAGTTGGAACAGGGGAACAGTACGGGGCGTGACTCGTGTGCCAATACAATAAACTAAATTCCACCGTTGCTGTGAAAACTATACCTAATATACTACAGGATGTAAAAAGGTCCAGAGAGTTTAACATACACTAAGGTGCGTTATATGTTCATCTAGAGATAGTAACATGTTTTGGAACACCGTGAAATAAACATTTTTATTTGAAAAACACAGTAAAATTGATATATTTTAAACAATTTATAGTAAAAGTAAAAGATCAATTTAAAACCCTAGATTAATCAATTTTCTTAAGCCAAAATATTAAAATAGTGGTGGCCTGATGGTCTAGGTGTAAGGTGTCAGACTTCTGTGTTTGGGGTCCGGGGTTCAATCTTCGGTCCCAGCACAGATTTATATGATTGCCAAACCCTTCCTTCACCTTTGACAAGACGTGTATTAATCACAACTTGTGAATGTGTGGAATGCCAGGCCTTCACCGTGGCTCAGATTCCACGTTAAGCTGTAGGTCCTCCATTTTATCTCACAATCACCCTACCATTACACGTTAGAGTAAGTGCGTATAGCCTAAACGAGTAGTAAGAATCGGTGCTAATAAAAATAATAATAATAATAATAATAATAATAGTTATAGTTTTCAGAAGAATACATATCCATAAAGCGGTAATTCTCAAGAGTGGACGACATAGTCATATTTGAACATAAGTTTCTATACACTACTATATATATATAAATACTATTTTGAGCTTGATTGGACAAATATAAATTTAATATTAAATACATTCAACCCACACCAGTGGCCATATGAACTAAGGTGTTAGCTTCGTCTGATTAGTTCGGTCTATGATATAGGTTTAAGTACTTTTGAAGTTTATTTATATTTCCCTGATGCCTCCTACTCTATTTCCATGAAAATGATTGTACTGTACATACAGTAGCCCCCTTGTCTATTATACTCATCCTACAATATTGATGTGAATATCTAAATGACTAGAACGTGTATTAATACGTCATTTCATTTAGAAATTGTACGCTTAGTAAAATATATTTTATCTTTATTTTACGTATCAGAAATAGTTCCTTCAATAAATGGTTACAAAAATTTACAAACCAAATCAATTTAAAATTATACATGCACATGTAAAATATAATACATTTCTAAATCCAAGAAAGGTTTGCTATCAATATCCTAACACAATTGGTCCACTTCGCTAAAAATATAAATCGAGACAATATTAAGGTATTACCTATTCTTATATGATATTTAATTTTTCGCTACCTTAAAGGTAGAGAAATAATTGTGATAGGAAAAACTCGAACTCAAGATTTGATGAATTTAGACGTTTAATTACCCCCTGAATCCAAAATTGCTTTTTGAATTAACATCTGTCTGCTTGTCTGCCTGTCCATCTCTCTGTCCATCTGTCTGTCTGTCTGTACCTTAAAGTAGTGCCTAAACTATTTTACCGATTAGGCTAAAACTTGGAATCTAGGGTTTTCATAGGGTTGGCCCAAGGGGTTTTGTAATTGTAAATCTAACCCTAAAATTAAAAGTAGTCTACTAAGGGTAAAAAGAGAAAAATTAGATTTTTTCTAAATTTGGCCAAAGGAATTTGTTAAATTTAATTTCCAAACATTCATCAATATTACAAGCAAAATGGTTATTCCCAATCTTTCGTCAAACTACTTTAGTATTCTGGTCTGTTGCCTAAATTCCCTTTTTTTTAATCATATCTCCGTAACTCTTTGATCTTTGAAATTACTTATCATTGCAAATATATAGGTATATTTATAATAAAAAATGTATTTGAAACATATTTTTATACAACCAATCATTTTCAAGCTATACGCAAATATATGTATTTATTTACTTCTCGAACAAACAAGGTAAAGTATTGCGACCGTCAAAGAAATCTAACTCAATATGTTGATGGATGTCAACGTTTCATGACCACCAGAACCCTAAAAGTAGTTTTTGCAATGCCATCTGTCTGTGTGTCTATTTAACCGTAAAATTAAGAGTAGTTTAATAAAGGGCACAAAGAGATAAAGTCCATTTTCTCAAAATTGGCTCTAGCTATTTTGATTAAAATTCGTATATAGACGTTTATTAAGATTGTAAATAAAATAGTTATTTACATTTTCCCATGTAAATGAATTTAGGGTACCTTGCAGAAGCGTAAATTTTCGTATATCCCTAACTATTTGAGATGCTAAATAGCTTATAGCAAAATTGTAGTATTATTTAAAAATTAAAGTAAATATACTTGAAATACATATTTACAAAACAAGTAGTTTCTTAGCTATTGGCAAATATTTTAATACATTTTTGTGAGCTTTAGTTTTACAGAGATACTACTTAAGTTTTAACGTAATAATTTTCTAATACCATAGAGTAATTAAATAAGTAAGTCTCTCAAAATATCTATGTTAATTTCCTTTAACCTCTTAGGGGAAATGTTTGTACAGCAATGAACAATCTCCATAATTTTAGACTCAATAGTTAATATTTACCTTTTTTATTGATAGAAATTATTAAACGAGGAGTTTAATAGCAATTAGATTGGCTTAGGATGTGCAGCTCCTAATAAAATGTCGAAAATTTTAAGTGGAAATCTAAATTTTAATAAGAGGTTTTGACCCTTGTGTACCCAATATCGATCTTTTTTACAGGTCCTAATGTACAAGTGAGGACATTAGTTGTTTAAAAATAAAGTTATAAAATTTAAAACTGGGAGTCAGAAAATGTTTTACGTAAGTATAGTGCAATTTTGGCTCAGGTTTGCTAGTGTATAATATTAATTCGTTTCACATATATTACAAGTTTTGAGTAAATATATCCATTTTTAAACAATGGAACGAGAAAGTCCTTGTGGAGCTTCGTACCATTTAATTTTTCCACCTGGAGGAGTTTCTGATCGCCTAAAATCAGCATTATTTATTTAGGGGATTTAGAGGTAAGACAAATACGTCAGTATCATCTAGTCTAGATTTATATTGACAGTGAAGTCAAGGCTCTAGATCCAGTTTGAGGACATGAAGATTCTTTTAACATTTGTTCATCAACTCTCACTACGCTTAGTTGTTGATTTGTTTCCGCTAAACTACACATCTTTTTATGTGTACGTAAAAATGGTAAATAATTGAGTGGCCCGGAACCGTGATAACATATACTTACCTATTATATGGAATTAGTAACTAGAAAATTTCTAAAAAAACTCACAAGATATATCACCTATCCCTATCTTTAGTTAATTATATCCAGTCCACCTTATTACACCATATCCTTATCTTGAGCTAGATCTATCCAGTCTACCTCAATACACCTTATCCCTATCTTGAGGTAGTTATATCCAGTCCACCTTATTACACCCTATCCTTATCTAGAGCTAGATCTATCCAGTCCACCTCACTACACCTTATCCCTATCTTGAGGTAGTTATATCCAATCCACCTGACTACACCCTATCCTTATCTTGAGCTAGATCTATCCAGTCCACCTCACTACACCTTATCCCTATCTTGAGGTAGTTATATCCAATCCACCTTATTACATCCTATCCTTATCTAGAGCTAGATCTATCTAGTCCACCTCACTACACCTTATCCCTATCTTGAGGTAGTTATATCCAATCCACCTGATTACACCCTATCCCTATCTTGAACTAGTTATATCCAGTCCACCTCATTACATATTTAGTTAATTATATTCAGTCCACCTTATTACACACTGTCCTTATCTTTATATATTTATATCCAGTCCACCTCATTACACACTATCCCTATACCGAGCTTATTCTATCCATTAGGCCTACACCTTATAATATATTATCTCTTTAATATCCTTTGTAATGCTATCATTCCAATAAGCCTCTAGTTATTTCCAATGGTCTCTTCTCATTGGATTGGCCACTCAGTACCCTGAACAAGTATATAGCTGTTTCGATTCTTGTTGGGTGTCCTGCCTAACATAAGCTGCGAGACTTGGATATCCTAAAAGTATCTTGAGAACAGGGTAAATAAATATTATATAACCTCCTCAACACTCCAGTCATTTCATCCCTTTTTCAACAAAATATTTTCCTGTACACTTTGTTTTACTAACACAATAAATTTTCTTTTCATTACGTTTGAAATGGATAGGAAGAGAGAATATTTTAATTAAAAAAATTATATCCTTAAGGGAACTGGGATTTAATAGTCGATCTTTTACAATATATTCAAAACCATATGAAGTAAATATGTGAAACTCTTTAGTAAATTGTGACATTAAATTATACTAATTAAATTCTTATAATAGTAGAAATAATTTAGAATATTTATTTTTGTTTTCTAAATAAGGGAATAAATAAACCTTGAATAAAAATTGATTTATCTTTATCCACCCTCTTATAGGGGTATTTACGATAGCATACTTAGGTGAGGTGGATTGATATGCTTATTCTTAAATGGAAGCCAATAAATTAGGAAAAATTTTAAAAAAATTGCCCTATTTGCGATAGTACAGATACAATAACATCAGTTACTTGAGATAATATACGTTTCTCTGTGCTGAAGTATTTTATAGTATATCTCCTGATTTTTCAAAGTAAAGTAAAGTAAATAGTAAGAAACTTTAAGGCTTGAATAGGTTAGCAAAGTTTTATATGTTTGTGAGTATATAAAATCACTGTACTGATTATTTTTTTAAAATAATTACGACTCAATTACCCTCAAATGTTCAAAATAAATCGTTAAAGCCACTTGATGGAAGCTAATTTTGCTCCTCATATTTAATTGCAGATATTTCCTTGACATAAAGAGCCCTTTACCTTGAAGATGTTGGTAAATAGTTTACGTTTGGAGTTCACAATATTAAAAGGTTTTTAGACGGTTGAACCCTTTTAAGATCAATTATATAAATCTATATCTCAAATGTCACATCGTTAAGACTCGTGTAGTGACTCAAGGGAGCAACGCTTATTCTAGAATTATGGTGGGGTGCTAGTGAGCGCCAGTTTGGTGCATTAATTTTGCAGTTTTTATAGGATAAACATATTTTGGCAAAAATAGATCAAATATTTTTTCTATAGAAACATAGAGTTTAGTTTTCCGCACATGCTAATCTCAACAGTTGTTGAATATCTCTCATGAGCATAGCAGCATTTGGTGACAAACTTTTTAAATGCAGAGAAAAACGTTGTCACTAAATTTCTGGATATCCTTGACAGATATTAAAGAATTGTTGAGATTAGCATGTGCGGAAAACTAAACTCTATGTTTCTATAGAAGAAATATTTGATATATTTTTGCTAAATAAATGTTTATGCTATAAAAACTTCGAAAATACTGCCCTAAACTCACGCTCACTAGCACCCCATCTTAATGCTTTTTGAAATTAGTTGTTCAATCAATATAAAATATTTTTTGAAATATTTTGTTCAGTAAAATAGCATTTATTAGACTTTAGAGTAAAGTGTATATATGATCAAGTTAGATCAGAGAAGGTTATCTCGCATCATAGTAGAAACAGTGTGAGTAGAACATGTATCAAGCACATGTGAAACCCTCCCTATACCTTCACAAGGCGCCCTCTGGAAGAGATGCCAACCTCAACCTCCTCGTATATCACTAATTCAATCTATGGCGAGAAGTACTTAGACCATGTGACACCCATAAATATAATAGGCATACATAGTTTTGGAATATATTAATTAATTTTCAATGAGATTAAATTAATTTACATTAACATAAAATATCTTACAATACTTAAATGAGTTTAATTTGGTACGAATACGATTTAAGATTTAAAATATAGCTAATTACTTTTAAGGCTTAAAATAAAAACCAATCATTCAGATCTAGTAAAAATAAATACTTCATTTCAGAAGGAAAGTTTTTCCCACACTTCCCTTGAGCTACTTATTTTAATCAGTACTTTTTTATATCAGTAATATCTATTATGGGATTAAAATATCTAAGATCGGGCAGCAGTATTTTTTTAGCACCATCCTTTAGATTTCTTACGCATATTAACTTGTTACGCTAGGTTTTTAGATATAAATTAAGGTTAAATATAGAGGACGTGTAACCGCATTTTCATCAAGGGAGAATTGAAAACCAATTAGATTAAACCACCCTCAATACACCCGACCAGGATTCAAGTGGCCACTGAAGTGTGTGAAGCAGAAATAATTATATGAATCTTAAGTTGATACGTAGCCACGTATAATGGCTAGAAACTTTGTTAAAATGTACCTCAGCTACTTATATCCGGTCAAAGATTGAGTCGCTGTCTTCCAAGTTTGATGAAGGCTCCACCACCATTCCGGTGGATAGTATTAAAGTAGAAATCTATAGAAGAAGTGGTGAAAGTAGAGTTTAATTAATTACACACTGTTTCTAAATGTTTAATTTATTACTATAGTAAGCTTTGAACAATTTCATAAAAAGCTGAAGACAATTATTTATAATCTATCTTCTTCTTTAAATTATAGGACTTTCTATAGTATTTGATACTTTCACCCAAAACCGTATTTGCACAAATATTCAAATATGGTAATGGCCTACTTCCGGATTTTTTTCTCTGCATAAGACAACATGAGCAATATGACTCATTTTTTGACATAGGTTCTCTCAGAATGAAATAATTTGGTAGTTTATTATATTTGCTTTCCACACAATGGTTCACAGATATCAAAGTCAGTGCGGTAATGTCAGTCATCGAGAATTATAAGTTTTGTGTTACAAGTCAATAGTGGTAATCATTCCAACACTGCTGTCCTCCACAAGGTTTAATTATATCATTTATATATATATATTTATTGTATGTAAATAATTATATTCTATATATTATATATACATATATAAATGCATAGAAATAAAGTTTTAAATGTCTAAAAATTGAATCTAATAATCTGAAAATTCACATTCTTTGTGGCTGCCTGCTCGGTGTTAATCGGTGCATTAGGTGGTTTAAATCAAATATACTTACGTAAAATTTTAGCTTATTCCTCAATTGGACATCTGGGTTGAATACTAATTGCCATGATAGAGAGAGAATACTTGTCGGCATTCTATTTATCAATCTATATAACATTCACATTTACCATCGTAAAATCTTATATAAAAATTCAGTAACCCATATTAATTATTATACTAATTATTTATTTTAGCATCACAATTACTATGAATATTATTGCTGGGCGTCTTATTAGCATGTCTTATAGAGTTTGTTTACAAATAATATCTAGTTTAAAATTACATTTACTAAAATATGTTATTCTTACTAAGGTTGTCACTATACAAATTTTTTGACCTAAAAAATGTTTAAAATTAAATTTATTAATAGTATTTTTTTAAATAACGTAATAATGTATGTTGAGTTGTATGGATAAAAAGAATAATGTTGTAAAAAACTATCTTATTTTTATTCGTGTTCAAACCATATATAATAATAATAATATAATATTTAGCACCGCGTCTTACTACCCGTTCGGGTTATACGCTTAAGTACTAATTACGCTAATGGATTAGGAATTGGGCAGGTTGAATTTAGAGGAAGTGAACCCGCATTTGCGTGGAGGGAGAGTGGAAAACCATTTAGGAAAAACCGCCCCCAGTTCACCCGACCGAGATTCGAACCTCGATCTCCCCGTCCTCAGCGGTCGAGCTCAACACGACTAGCGCGTTAGCCAACTACGCCACCTAGGCGGGTCAAACAAACCATATATAAAGGATATCTAAAATTCACAGATATTAACAATTTTATTTAAATTGAGGCTAACTTTATAGAAACATATTGTTTATTTACATATGAGATGATTGTTTATTTATACGCGAGATGAACAATGTTACTATTAATTTGCTGAATAAAACACTACTGCTCCCATTTTTACTTTCTCTCTATCTTACAGGTAGAGAAAGTATTGTGATCGTCAAAAAAATCGAACTCGAGATTTTGATGAATTTTGACGTTTCATGACTTCCTGAATCCGAAAAAGTGGTTTTTGAATTTCCGTCTGTCTGTCTGTCTGTCTGTCTGTCTGTACCTCCAACTAGAGCCTAAACTATTTTACCGATTGAGCTGAAACTTGATATCTAGGGTTTTCATAGGGTTGCCCCGAGGGCTTTTTGGAATTGGATATCTACCCCTAAAATTAAGGGTAGTTTACTGAAGGTAAAAAAGAGAAAAAGTCGATTTTCTCAAAATCGGCTCTAACGATTTTGATTAAATTTCATTTATGAACATTAATAAATATTACAAACAAAATGGCTACTCTCAATATTTCGGCAAAATCGCTTTAAGGGCTCCGGTCTGATGCGTAAATTAACATTTTTTATAATAGCTCTGAAACTATTTGAGATATGAAATTACTTAGCATTACAAATATGTATATATATTTATAATACAAATATTTTATTCGAAACATATTTTTATAAAATCAATGATTTTCAATCTATACGCAATTATATATATATATTTAGCTTTTTGGACATTAAAGCTTAAGTATTGCGATCGTAAAAAAAACTAACCTGAAATGTTGATGGATTTCGACGTCTCATGACCCCCCGAACCCTAAAAAATAGTCTTTGCAATGCCGTATGTCTGTGTGTCTATAAAAACTTAAAATAAGGGTAGTTTACTGAAGGGCAAAAAGAGAAAAAGTCCATTTTCAAAAATCAGCTTTAACGATTTTGATTAAATTTCATTTATATACATTAATAAATATTACAAACAAAATGGCTACCCTCAATATTTCGGCAAAATGGCTTTAAGGGCTCCGGTCTGATGCGTCAATTAACATTTTTTTTAATAGCTCCGAAACTATTTGAGATATGAAATTACTTAGCATTACAAATATGTATATATATTTATAATACAGATATTCTATCCGAAATATATTTTTATAAAATCAATAACTTTCAATCTATACGCAATTATATGAATTTTTTAACTTTTTGGACATTAAAGTTTAAGTATTGCGACCGTAAAAAAAAACTAACCTGAAATGTTGATGGATGTCGACGTCTCATGACCCCCCAAACCCCAAAAAAATAATCTTTGCAATGCCGTCTGTCTGTGTGTCTATAAAAACTTAAAATTAAGGGTAGCTTACTGAACGGCGAAAAGAGAAAAATTTGGTTTTCTCAAAATCTGCTCAAACGATTTTGATTAAAATTCGTATCTAGGCGTTGATTAAGATTATAAATAAACTGGCTATTTTCATTTTTCTATAAAAATGATTTTTAGGGTACTTTACAGAAGCGTTAATATCCATATCTCCACAACTATTGGAGAAACTAAACAACTTATCATTGCAAAATTGTAGGACTATTAGAAATAAAAAACTTTTATTTGACATATATTTTTATAAAAGCAGCAGTTTCTGAGATATTTGCAAATATATTAATATAATTTTGTGAACTTTAGTTGTAAACATATACTACTTAAGTCTTAACGCAATAATTCTCCAATGCCATAGAGTAATTAAATATAAGTATTTAAAAAGTATGTTATTTTTCTTTAAATCTCTTAGGAGAAATGTTTGAATAGCAATGATTTATCTCCATTTTAGACTCAATAGTCAATATTTAAATTTTGTATTGGTCAAAATGTATAAATGAATAATTAAATATCAATGCAATGACTTGAAGATCTGCAACACCTTATAAAATGTTAAATCTTTAACCAGAAATCGAAATTTTAATACGAAGTGTTGACCCTTGTGGAAGACATTAAACTGTTTGAAATGCTCTTAGGTGGACAAAGATGCGCCTCTTTTCTCATTGATTCTATATCATGGTATATTATTTTATGCGTGTTCTTATGTGGAGTGGTGATGATACAATGTACATTATTCTTTTAAGAAATCTTACGAGTTTATAGAAAGAGAGAGAAAGTCTGTGCGGTGCTCCGTACCATTTATTTACTAAACGAATAACCCTCTTCTTATATTTTGAGTTATAAAGGTTTTGAATTTAACATTTTGATGGTCACACCATTTAAAATTTTATTAACAAGTCACCCTATACGAAATCCAATAAAATATTTCAATTTGAATTCGTTCAAACTACGTTTATGTTGGCCATTATTTATAATTCACCTAAAATAATTAGAAAAAATTTACACGATCCCTTTGTATGGTGGAAAAATGAGAATGATTTCACTATGTTTGTTACATCTTAGCAGTGGAGTAGGAAACCAACTAATAAACGTATTCTCTTCATCGTTCACTGGAGGGTATGACAAATGGCAGGTATGAGAAATACCCGACCAATGTTGCCAAGCCCAGCGAGCAATATTGTGCCAGTAGCAAAGATACATTTTGCTAGTTCACCAAAAATAGTGTAAAACTTCCAAAATTCACAATTTATTTTATAGTATTTTCTATAATCCTCAGCTTTTTAATACATGAGCTTAAATATTAAAATACCACTTCACCCCTTCCATCCAAATAGTTTTGTTTAAAAGTTCCAGGATGCTATCACACTTCCAACTGTACATTGGTAGCACTGTCTTTGGCGTTCTCTGTTGTGAGATTAAAGCGATAGTGTTATCAGCTAAGTTTCTCGGAAGGGGTACAAGAATGAGTCACTAGAACAGGTCACTGCTTGATTACATCTTATCACTCACTATCTATATCAACCCCTTCTTTACTCACCGACACCGTACAACCACATCTATGAAAATAATAGTCAAGCCGTATTTTATGTTGGTACGCTATAAGAACCGTGGGCCACACAGAATAATATATAAGGCCGTATTGACTGTTGGTACGCTATAAGATCCGTAGGCCACACAGGAAAATATATCAGGCCGTATTGATTGTTAGTACGATATACGCTACGTAGGCCACACAGAATCATATATCAGGCCGTAATGATTGTCGATATGTTATAATATCCGTAGGACACAGATAATAATATATCGGGCTGCACTAATTGTTGGTACGTTTTATCTCAGTAGGCCACATAGAATGATAGATCAGGCAGCCGTATTGATTGTTGGTACGTTATAGGCTCTGTGGGACACATAGACTCATATATTGGGCCGTATTGATTTTTGGTTCGATATAAGCTTCACGGTCTACAAGTTTGATATGCCTGTTGTAAGATATTTTTGCGCTCAAAAATTACTTAATCTTGAATAATTTCAGTCACAATCATTGTTGTATTATGTTGGTGTTTGTTTTCTATAGTTAAAGCTAGATTCAGCACAGTTTGTACACCGAAGAAACAGTTTATAATTTGTGTGAACATATGGAAAGAATAAGACGTGTAAACGGTTGCCCTACACTTATATTTCTAGTATTTGGGGTTCCAATGAAACGGATGTTGTGTATAGTTATTAATTAAAATAATACACGTCTTTGAAATTCATTTAAAACCACGCCAATTAACCAATTACTAGTGAAACAGTTTTAACCACACACGAATCACTTAACTGTCTCAACTAAAATAAAACTGTCCAAATAGAAGAAACATTTTTATTCGACTGAATATTGATCTTTGTTTCATATTTTCTTATGATATTTATCGCTTTGAAAGGATACTTGCAACAAACATCAACTTATGTTTATTGCGCCATCAGCATGATAGAACACAAAGCAGCTTACCCCAACAAACATAATTTCATTTACAACATTGTTGCTGTTGATATTAGTTGCTCTACCTTTCTCCAGTGAAAACGCATCTTTAGGTAGATAACCACCCAAAGAGAGATTCACGAAGAGGTTATCACATATTGTGGATAAAACGCTAATACCGTGGTATATATCAAAGTTAAAGGGAGAAAGAAACCTAAGAAGATGACAAATACAACCGATTGATGACCTCAAACAATAAAATAAATAAGGCATCAGAATATAAATAAATGGTAAGACACAATCGTAAAACTCTCTTATTAAATGTATTAAATATTGGAAAATATATCAGAATAAATTATTTGTAAACTACCATTAAATTATATATAAAAATAAATAAAATATATATATATATGTAAAAGTACAAATGTGATCTTATGTCACCCTCTTTCATATGTGGGCCTATAGTTGTCAGGATGTGCTGTGCCCAAGGATAGGGGAGTATGAGTAGATATATGATTGTGTGGGTACGTAATTGACGTTCGGCTTGGGTTTTTGTGGTTTTTATTTGTACTAGTATGTCTATTATAAAACGCGACGTTGTTAAGAGACATTAAAAGATATGATAGAACTTAAAACACTATTTTGAGGTTTGTAGCAGAACGAAGTATTGCAAGGAATGGTTAACCAATGGACTGACTGACCTCCATGTGATCCTAAACGGTTGATGAACCCCGGTACCCTGGCATCGAATGGCAGCCCTCCAATACAGATACTGATGTTCTTGAGTCCTACCCCGCTTAGCCACAAAATCAGGCAGAGTGAACCCCCTAGACTTGATGGTGAATAGTCAGCCCTATTAGCTGGATACCGTGTACACTTATTTTTATACTGCCTTCTGGCCTGGTTTACCATTAGGAATGCTGACACTCTGTTTATGTTGTCTGTGTATATGGTATATGTTCTATTTGTTTACTAGCTAATCACAACACCTTAAAATACATGTTTTGTTATTCACAATTCAGATCACAACGATATTAAACAAACACTCGTCAATTTAGGCCATGTGATTACACTTATTTATTATGAAAACATATTTCAAGAGTCTCATTTTGAGCACAATCTTTAAGGCAATTTTCAAAATATTTCAAGTTTTCGAAAAATTATATAAAGTAAACAATCCTTAAACTAATATTAGCTGAGTTAAAGGAGAGAAGAAAATTCTGGGTGCTGAAGAAGGAGGCAGAAAACAAGCCAAATAAACGGTCTCAGTTCATTGACAAAAAGAATGGACCTGTCATGACACAAATCATCTAATAATAATAATAAACACTAATCTCCAAATAGCAAATACCAATTTTAAACAAAAACATTAGTTATTTATAAAAATAATATTTTTTAAGAAAATCTGTCTTCAGTAAACTACTAGTAAATGAACTTTTTATGAAAAACTAACTTTTAAACTAAAGAACGTAACAAATACCCTTTCTGAAAAAAAATCACCAGAGTAATTTTTTAAAATATTCCAATTTAAAAAATATAATCATCTGTAAACTAACCTTAATATAATTTCCCCTCAAAAATTAGTATACAGGTTTGTTGCTCATGTCAAACATTTCTCAGATATACATTTTAAACACTAAAGTTAAAGCAATCCTCGAATTTTTGATAATCACCCATCTGTAAAGTACTAATTTTTTTTCCTAAAATATAAAATTATTTTAAACCGTTATTCATCAGGTAGACACTATCTAAATACCAATTTATCGATCACACTACTTTCTATTGTCATGAGAAGTTATAAGGGGATCCGCTGATAGGACATACTGGAGGACTCAATTTGGACCAGGCAAAATACCTTTTGAAAGAAAAATCGACCAATAGTAACAAGGTCTTTATAGCCTGTCTCTTTGTCAAAATCTATCTCCAAGATTCTTTGTAAGCCTCTCACTCCCATTCTATTACTCCATTTATACTATATTTTATTGAACTCCTTCCCAATCACTCTTTTTCTACCAACTTCTAACATCCGAAGGCTTCAATTATTTTCCTAAACTCCCCATTTCTTCCATTAATTCTCTAATACATCTATCTTAAAACGCCATTTGCTAAACTCCCAGTTCTTCTACTACATTCTCCATTTAACTCCATTCATATATTATATTTTTACCTTCATGTTACAGTCTACTATTCATGTATGATATACAACGTGTTTCTAAAACATTGCATCAAACTTTGGCAGAATACTCCTTGGGTGAAATTAGAATAATTCTCATAAGCAACCTAGGGCCCATCTTCAATATTAAGGGCGGTATACACCCCTAAAGACAGAGCTAAAAACGACTGTTGTGTTAAATATTATGAAAACTGCTTAGGGTATTACAATGAATCTTTATTTACTACTTATTGAAACCTTGATCATTAATAAACTAAATGTGCTGTTACCGTTACCCACCCCCATCATGTAAAAAAGGGGGATTGTAACACATTTTTTCTAAAATAAAATATGTCAGAGTAAGTATTACCAATTTTTACTTGAGATTACAAAACAGGGAATCAAAATTAACAAAAAAGGTGTCTTGGAGAAACTGTCTAGCTTTCCCCGTTTCTGAGATAATCACACAAGTTTGAGATCAGAGCCAAGTGCAAATGCCTGCCAGGTAGACAGCCAGAATCGCAGTTTTATTTCGCAATGCAGTCGTTTAAACCATTTTTACCGGCACGTGTGACTATGTATCACGTACATTTGGTAAACAAGACTGGTTTGTGTGTTATGATGGAGAAACTCTGATACTTTTCCTTCTTCATAAGCTTCGATGTATTGCTATTTATTACATTAGTGAGTTATGCTTACACAGTTCACACTTGGGTGGGATTTTATTCATTACACTCACTGGAATATTGAAAGCTACATTAAGAAATACAAATTGTAGTTGTTGCATGTTTTAGTTCCTAGCTTCAAAAGCAGATTCATAGCAAGTGTTCAAAATGGTGGCCCCTAACGTTATTGCAATAATTGAGGCGACGTATCAATGACTGGCGTACTCTTTCGAAAACATGTGGAGTTTCTTGAACCTTATCATATGCAGCAACTATCCTGGCTAACAGGTCTTCCTCAGATTCAACAACTGTCTCGTACACCAAAGCTTTGACAAAGCCCCACAGAAAGAAGTCTAACGGATTTAGGTCAGGAGAGCGTGGTGGCCACGCAACAGGCCCACCTCTTCCTATCCATCGGGCAGGAAATGCAGTGTTGAGGTAGTCACGCACAGCTCTTGTGAAATGAGGTGGGGCACCGTCATGTTGTAGCCACATGCGTTGTCTAACGGAGAGCGGTACATTCTCGAGGAACAGTGGCAATGCAAATTTCAGAATTTGGTAGTAGATGTGGCCAGTCAAACGTCGTGGCATCAGGTAAGGGCCAATGAGATGGTTACCCACAATGCCTGCCCAGATGTTGACAGAAAATCTATGCTGGTTGCCCATGATGATAGTTGCATGAGGGTTCACGTCATTCCAAATGTGACTATTTGTACTATTAAATTAGCCGTCTCTGGTGAATGTAGCCTCATCGGAAAACAATATTATAGTGGAGAAATAAGGAACCACTCCACACTGCTGCAGAAATCAGTCGGAGAATTCATGTCGAGGAGCATAATCTCCTGGCCCAAATGCCTGCACCTTGCGCATGTGGTACGGATGCAGCAGCTGATCATGCATGACACACCATACTGTGGAATTGGACACATTCGTTTGATGCGCAATGGCACGTGTGCTTGTTGACGCGTTATCATCCACATAATTCAGTACCTCTTCTTCGACAATTAGAGTGCGAACATTCCTCGGGTGACCAGCTCCCCCTCGTAGCTGAAATGTACCTGTTTCATGAAGTCGCTGAGTAACATCGGTGAAGGTCCGGTGATAAGGTTGACGTCGCGCATGATATCTATCTTGGTACAACCGTGCAGCTGCTCTTGCGTTTCCTCTAGCTTCACCGTACAGCATGACCATGTCTGTCATTTCTGCGTTTGTCTACTTTGCCATTTTACTAGTAATACGCGCAACATGCAGTGAAGTCATGTGGACTGATGCAGTCTGCTCGTGGAGGGAGGGGAAGATAGTTATAATAAGAGTGGGGGAAAGGAGGGGGTTGAAGCAACACAGCTTTATTGGCTCCCTACCTGGCAGGAATTAACACTTGTCTTTGAAATTAAACATGCATGATTATCTCAGAAAAGGGGAAAGCTAGACAGTTTCTCCAAGACACCTTTTTTGTTAATTTTGATTCCCTGTTTTGTAATCTTAAGTAAAAATTGGTAATACTTACTCTGACATATTTTATTTTAGAAAAAATGTGTTACAACCCCCCCTTTTTTACATGATGGGGGTGGGTAACGGTAACAGCACATTTAGTTTATTAATGATCAAGGTTTCAATAAGTAGTATACAAAGATTCGTTGTAATACCCTAAGCAGTTTTCATAATATTTCACACAACAGTCGTTTTTAGCTCTATCTTTAGGGGTGTATACCGCCCTTATTATTCAAGATGGACCCTAGGTTGCTGATGTGAATTATTCTATTTTCACCCAAGGAATAGCCTGCCAAATTTGATGCAATGTTTTAGAAACACGTTGTATTTTCATCAACACTCTTCTTACTATCCTAGTTTTAAACCCTTATCCATATTAGTATAATTGTGCCCACTTCTTTAAGTTATCATTTTTATTATCCTTTTTTGCCATATATATATACAACCCTATTTAACACGCTTTATAATAGACAATGCAAGTTGTAAACTATTAAAGCTACCACTCTTTTGTTACTATGTTATTTTCATATCCTTCATTTGATTTTATAACTATCACCCTTTCTCTTTAATACTTTTACACCCATAGTTTAATAATACTAATTTATGTATACAGTTCTATTTATTCCACCCAGTACTCCAGTCCTCATATTACTACTCTCACTATCCTCCTGTTTAATATCTTCTTCAAACACCACCCTTGTATATTACATACAATCCTTGATAAAGACGTATGACAAATGGCACAAATGTTATTTCACCACTCTACGTTAAATTGTAACGTACACCAATAATTATTAAAGAGAAGGGAGGAACAGCATTTTAGAATAAGGTTTTTCAGAAAGCCTGCTCTCCATGGAACAAGGTTGTTTGGGATGCAGTTTTTTTACTGACAAATAGACGGCACTGTAATCTGAAAACTAAGGAGGTTAATGATGTGTTTTAAAATATGAATCTTCGAACAACGTTGTATCATTTATTAAAATGTCGGTATGTGACGGTCGTTACGGTCAAAAAAGCTGTGTTGTAATATTTCAGAATGGAAATGCGTTGCAAATAATGTCTAGAGAGGATATTATAATGTTAAATATTAGCAAATTGAAATCTTCTCGATTACTTCTAAGGTGGTGGAAGTAATAGTCCCACATAAGTTTGAGTTTTGTCGGGAAGTCAAACCTATATGTAATTTAATTTAATCAGAATTGATATTTAAATTAAGTTTAATCTTAAATTTTAACTATTTAGTCGGACTTCACAATGGTGATTTAGGCACTTTGTTAAACTTTTAGAGGAGCTCTTTAAGCTTCTTATTGTTATAGTAAGGATTCAAAGGGTTAAAGGTTTAACCTATTTATTTAGTTGTAATTTAAGCTCTTTGATATTACAATAATGGAAATACTGTTATATATTTGAAGCTCTTTAAGCTCTTTATTTCTATATTAAGATTTCAAAGGTTTAAGGATTTAATCTGTTTGTTTTGAAGACACAAGGGTGATTCAGCAGTTTTGTTAACCAAATAGATGAGCTCTTTAAGCTCTTTATATTAACTATTTTTTATTATTATAGGGTCTCTTTCAGACTAGTTTATATAAATAAATAATTTATGTTATAACTTTTTTGTTTCAAACGTACACTTCAAGGACTACTATTACTTTGAGATTGTGAAGTATATCCTCAAATGTACTGCACAAGCGTAGTCTCTGCCATATCCACATGTTTTTCAACACTTTCCAGTTCGCCTTGTGTGGCCATGTATTATTATTTACTTCTGTTGTTTTACCGAGAATAAATAATTTCATTTTTTCTTGAACTTGCAAATGTTCCTGTTTTGGTTACATTAAATTCTTTATATATACCGCCTACCCTCTTCCCGGCTATTGTGGCCTCTAGCGGTTAGAGTTGGAGGTAGTGAACGGTATATATTTAGACATTAAATATATTTTGTAATTTAAGAGTTTCATTAATAACTACAGTAATAGGTTAGTAAAAAATCTATTTTAAAAATACAAAATTTACGACAACATTAATCCTTTATTATTATTTATGTTGCAAACATCCTCTTTTCTCAACTAATACAAAGACTACAGCGATGAATAAAGTATCAGTGGGTAGGATTTATTTTACCAACTCCTGACATAGCATACGCAGTTTACGTTAAAACACATTGTTTAAAATTTAAGTTAAAAGAAAAATCTAACTCTTTTTTGTATCAATTACCAAAAATAAACTCTCTTTACTATATTGTGTATACAATTCGCTGAGTTTTTAGTTTCAACAATCCAACAAAAGACTAAATCATTTATTTATTTTGGGGGGGTAGAGGGTGGAGGGTAAGGTAGAATGTGCTAAAGTTTCGCAAAGGTTTTCTTGCTATCCTTTATTTTATCTCTATCTTTATTTTTATGTGTACAATGATATGTATAAAACGTATGTCATATGATTAGCTGTAAGAAGAAATATTTTATTTGCTTTTTAAATTTATGATACTTTAATTTTACATCGTTTCTTACTATTCACTTGATCAACCCAGATTTAATGGTTAAGGATAGGACAAATAATATGGTTTAAAGGAAATGCACTCACAGTTGCGTAAAAGAAAGAATAGAAGCAATGTTTTAGAAAATCAACCTTAAGTAAACACAAACAAGAACTAGACCCTGATCTCTTCGTCACGGGAAAACTATACTAAACGAATGTGATGATTAATCCGCTCGCCTTCTAATGTGGTTTTGTCATAATCAGCTCTCTCTAACATGTATTTATCTTAATAATAGTTTATACATTAAAATAGGAAAAGAAGATGTATTGATTTTCCGACGAAAGACACACGCTATAAATATAAACTCAACAAGTGTATGGAAGTTTTCAAACAATTTTAGCCTAAGTTATTTTAGTTTCTATATCAGGCTCTGAAATAGATTTTGCTTGAATGGTGTGTTTATCAATGTTTATCTTGGGCGTGTAGTTTCAAGCCACATAACGTTATCTGTATTTAGCTTGAATATCATGTTTATCAATGTTTATCTCAGGCATGCTATCGCAAACCACATCACGCTACCTGTATTCATCTCCACCTCCACACAAACATTCCCAAGTTCAACCAGACGTGTTTTAGACGAGTACTCGACTGTTTCTCCTCCGTCATCTCTTTGTGAACAGCTGATTGTGGGAACTGGCGGTTGTCTACCGTGCGCGTTGCCACCACTGACAGGGGCAAACTTGTACGTGTGTCTTGACCACAAGAGGATGGTTTATCCAGACGCGCAGTATGTAAGTTCCCACGAAAACGTTGGTACAAAACACAGAGAGAGACATATCAAGATAAGTACTCCCTCCAGCCTACCCCTCCCCTCTACAAACACTTTGCTAATCATCTACTAGTTAGTTAACTTAAATGAGAGGGAAGAGGTCTCCATGTCTGGAGTAACCTGGTTTGACGCCTCGTGTGTTCCTAGAGGAGCTTAGTGTTTATATTTGTTCTCGTTGATGGATATTTATGTTCCTATCTCTGGAGATGTGTGTTTAGTGTTATGTATGTGATCCTATAGTCCCGCATCATAAGATGAAAACTTTAGTGAATATACACAATACAATTATCTAGAAAAACATTTTTCAGTTGTAATAGTTAACCAATTTTTTGACATAAGTTAATCTTGACACGATCAAACTTTGTTATGTATCAGGAGCTATGCTCAATTTTATGAAAGTTTGAATTAGAAGATCTTCCAAACTATCAAACTATAGAAAGAGTAAAATATAGCTTAGACCTGCCGTGCCTGCGGTGTGCTCCGCGGATAGATTGTAAATAAAAATAAATAAAATGTGACAAGCTATCAAAACTGTGAATTTGTATGTTCACGAACTGTGTATAGGTAAGTATTGGGTAGAAATTATTTACAGACTGCACGTGGCGAAACCAGACAGAGAGACTAGAGGGTGCCAGTTAACCCCGTCTCTGTGAGAACTTCGCCGCGCTTTCAGATACGATTGTTTGCTTCGACACCTTCCCAGAATTTTCTGGGAAGTTTCTATTGAATATTAAAAACTAGTGTTTCTTCGAACTTTCAGTCAGTCAGTTGAAGTTCAGTAAGTATACAGTCGAGAGTCGAAACAAATCAAGTAGCAGTGCAATATTATTTATTTTAATGTCTGAAAAGCCAACCTGGTATCGGAGGAGTATTAGTGCTAAATGATTTGAAATCATATTCTGTGGTAAAAGAGAATTTTGCAACTAAGAAGTCACTATAAGAATTTTGATGTCCGTTACGAGACGAATTTGAAGTTTTGTCAGCTAGAGCAAAAATAATACTTCTTCCCTTTACAATAACTTATTTATGTGGATCAGGATTCTCTACCTATGTAGCTACTAAAACAAAAATATCCGGCTCATTGCAGAGCCAGATATTTGGTTGAAGCTGTTCCAAATTCAACCAGATATAGCTACATTGTGCAGGTCAAACTACAGCAATCCTATCCCTCTAATAGGAAATTAAGTTCGTGGTCTATATTTAATAGTTCTTTTTTTTATGCTAAGTGACTTTTTTTTTGCAGCCATGAAAGTGGTTTTAACACTATCCTTATTTCTCTGAAATTAAGGGAGAGAATAACATTTATAAGGAAATAAAACCTGATGTTTAACATGCCCAAATGTTTAAACATTCGTTTCCATCGTGAATACTGCTGTAATTCGGTTTAGTATCTATATATGTAGGCTCTATATGAAAATATGATCACCCTTACACTAAAGACACTTATGTGCAAAATTGTTGTTTTGAGAAAACGATATTTAAAGTTACAATTTTTAATGGTTTTCAATGGGAAAAATTAAGTTTAGATCAAAATTAAGCTATTTAGAAATCTAAAAATAATTCGTGCTCTTATTATACGATAAAATATCGACTAACAACAAGATGCAGTTAGGTATATATAGCAAAAAATGCGTGTGCATATCTTTAGCATCAAGGCAACTATAGTGCTCTGTGACGAATTTATCTTCTGAAAAGTGCTCCGTGATTCAAAAAGTTTGGGAACCGCTGACTTAGACCATAGGGAGGGCGGAAATAGATGACAGCCATATCGTATACGTTTTCTAATGATGGGAAGGCTAGGATTATAATTTCCATAATGGTATGGCAAAGATCCTATTTTTTTAAAAAAAGTTGCCCACATTTCCTTCCATTCAATAGGTGTTATATTTTCTCTAATTTCTACATTTATTATCTCCTCATTCATTAGTGTAAATGAGTGGATAATCCCACACGTCTGTAAGACATGGAGCACTTGGATGGAGGATAAATCTTAAAGTTCTCAACAACTACAAATATAATGTTTACAATAGCCACTATACAATTAGATGTATAAAATATAACTGAATAACATAACTCTCTTAATAAATACAAGAGTTTCAGAATTAAAATATTATACGTTGACATATCTCCCAATTCACTCTAAAATTACACAAAATACTATCTACCTATGGCGATAGATAAGTCTGATCAAATCATTAATATAAATCGATATATTAAAAATCTAAATAATAAAATTGTTTTAATCAGGGATAACATAAAACATAAACATAAAATAAGGAATACAGAGTGTCCCAAATTAATGTATCCACTATTTGAATGTTTATTTTTTACCACGTAAATTAAATAAACATAATGTGAGTTTTATATTTTTCTTAAATTTATATATGTTCGAAATGACTACCAACAGGATCAATGCATCATTGACAACGACGTACAACAAAGCGGCAAACAGATGGTATTGTTGTTAGTGGAATAGCAGCACAGGAATGTTCTATTCGCTCTCTCGTGTTCACCAATGTTCGTGGTTTCGTGGAATACACGGTGTTCTTGAGAGAACCCCAAGGGGTGTTATGTTAAGATCGAGGTGGATATTTCACAGAGCCTCTCTGGCTTATCCATCTCTCTGCGAGCGTAAGATCAAGAATCTCTTGCACATCGCATCATTCTGTTGGAAGTCAAACGTATCTTAGTTGCCAAAGAGGTCGTTAAGAGCCGGGATTATATTATCTTGCAACATTCGTAGGTAGATGACAACTGTGATAGTCCCTTCAAAGAAAAACGGGTCAATCAGTCCTCTGGAAGATTGGCCAAACCACATGGATGTCCCTGATAGATTGACTTGCCGTTCTACAGTAGCCCCATGGCTTCTTTGGTGCTGACTGACAGTTTACAGCTGACTTCTGACAGTCAACATTTAGGTATATACCTAAATTTTGACTGTCAGAAGTGACAGCTGTTAAACACATGTTTTTTGCAGATCATATGGTTCGGCGTAGGGATACATAATTTGGTCTGGTAGCTTTTTAAAACCATCAGCTGTCAGTCAACATCAAAGAAGCCATGGGGCAACTGTACAATAACTTGTGAGCCTTTCTTAGATCAGTAAACACAGTTGTGGTGATTAACAGAACCGTTAACTTTAAAAGTGTCTTAATCAATCCAAACAATTAAATTTTCAAAACCATCCCGTATGTCACAAAATTCAACGCACCTATCGGGATCATCCTCATTCATTGTATGGAGCAATCTCAGAACGTACGACTTGCTCTTCTCACCAGAACAATGCGATGAACACTGGGCAAACAAATGAAAGTGTAAACACTGGCTTCTGAATAATACAAGCTTTTCTTACATTTTTTACGTTTGGTATGAACATTGAAATAATGGATACATTAATTTGGAACACTCTGTATGAGTAATTTTATATTAAAATATTTGTCAAGTATTTAAAAAGTATCCCTGCCAAAAATAATTTTAAGATTTGTTGTTTTACATAACTATACATAAAATAAGTTCTTTTACTTGTAATTTGTTAATTATAGATACTTTTTTGTATTTTAAAAGTATTGTATTGTTTATTCAAGTTTCATGCTAACAATATAATGAAATTTTTATAGTATCTGCATTAATCTAAGAAAATTGTAGGTATTTATATTTCCTTTATATAAGATATTATATATTTCAAGATATGTTGATATCAATTAGATTGTATTTGTAAAGTATTTTATGTATAGTATTAAATTAAAACCACAGCCATAATATTATATAATATATATTGAGGGCGAAAGAAGAGAAAAAAATCGAGTTTTTCAAAACTCGTTTTGATGATTTTGATTAAATTATATATCTAGACACTGCTTATCATTATAAATAAGATGGAAATTCTCATTTTATTATCAAAATGAGTTTTAGGGTACTTTAAATTAGGGAAATTTTCCCAATTTTATCATTTATCCGTATGAAGTATCTTATCATTGTAAGGTTGTAGAATTATTAAAAATAATAATCTTTATTTGAAATATATTTTTATAAGACCAGTAGATTCTGATTTATAAGAAAATGTATATACTTTTTAATTTAGGCTTTTGAAAATGAATTAAATTCTTATGCTCTTTGTTGGACAAAAATATTTATATTTTCTCAATTTTTCTCTAACAGTGTTTCTAGTTCCTAATATCTTAGAGTAAGGTTAGTAAGAGTGTATAATAGTTAGTTTCAAAAAAATTATGAGTTTTTAGTTGATATATATTTTATAATAAAAGAGGGAACAATTATGTGCGGTGAATTGTATCTTTTTTTTGTCTTGGTAGATTACTAATTTTTAATTATGTGTTGTTTGGGGTGGTATATATTGTGGTTGTATTCGTCGAACATGTTAACATTTCTTATGTTTTATTGATAGACTGATGATAATAAAAGAAGAATAGATTTCTATAAATAGTTATGTATGTGGACTACATTACAAAATGTAAACTGGTAAATTAAATAACAATAATGAAATGTTTGGTAATTCTTCTTCCTCTCGCTATCTTGCGCAAATTTAGTGGTTTCTACGAAAACTCTCGTTTATAGTACATCTCATTAGCCACCAGTACAAATATCATTATTGATGTACTGAAATAAAATTTTGGTGGGCCTTTACCATATATTTTTGAAATTTAAAACACATATGAATTAAGGCCTTGTCTTTAACACTCAAACAGGTGCTATCAAGTTTAAAACTGTAATTTTCTTACACTCAGCAGATTCAAGAAAGTTTATATTAAAGACAGTTAAACATTGCTGACTGCTAAGAAATTTGAGCTGCTTGGAAATAAAACTAATATTAAAAACAATGGAAAGAATATAAACATACACATAAGTAACATAAAAATCATATAAAATAATTAAAAAACTAAATATCTAGATATATTTTCTTAAATTGCCACTTGGTAGTGAAGTAATATCCTAATTAACAAAAAAGTATATGACCTTCAATATAATTATTCCCTTGAAAACATAAACTTATATTTATACATGATTAATTATGGATATGAGCTATATACTCTTATACATAATAAAACAAGAAAAACTTTAACTTTATAATAATGGAATCATATTGAGAAGTACTGTATATATATATATATGTATAGATAATACCCATAACTAAACATGAATAGATATACACTCATATTCGCAAGGTAACAACAACATTATGTATAACTATATATCTCTATATCAATATGAAACTTCCTCCTCTCTGGTCTTTATGGGCTCTTGGCCCATTCCAAAGGCTCTAGAAGTTGTTCTTCTATCTTTGCCTCTGTCTTCCAGGTTTTATCCTTCCTGGAGTTCTTTCCTCTCTTTCTGGTTTGACAATTCAGTCTTCTTTCATCCTGTCAATAAGTTAATTTCATTATCTCCTACGTGAAGCTATCCATTTAGTGATGGGGTTAATTTGACAAGACTCTCTTATAATCTCATTTCTTTCTCTGTATAGTAGCGATTTATTAGTGGTTTTTCTCAATACTCGCATTTCTGCGACCTGTAGCTGTTGTTGGGTAAGTTACGTTTAATTTCATTCCGTGTTTCAGCGGTATACGCTAGTATTGGTCTTACCACTGATTTATATGATATTATTATTATTATTGGTTTTGAATACTGTCGTAGATATTTGTGGCACCATAATGAGTATTTAAGGCAGCCGGAGATTCGGTTGCCTTTTGTTATTTGTTAGTTTATTCCTTTCCCTGTTAATTCTGAGCTTGTTATTGTTATTTTCAGATATTTTGTATCAGAAACCTGCTTTAGTTGCCGCATAGCCTAGGGCGTCACCCTCGCAATGGATGAGAAAGCAAAGAGCCAGGAGGTTAGGTTTTGAGTCCTGGTCGAGTAGATTGAGGTGTTTTTTCTGGAAAGATTGTCCACTCTACTTCCACTCAAATGTAGGTACTATTCCTCTGAATTATATCTTCCCTTCCCTAAATAATTAGCATAATCAGTAAATATGCGTATGACCTGAAGCGATAGTAATCCGCGGTGCTGAAATAAGTAATTAAATGCATCTAAATTATATTTTAAAATTAATTAGATGTGTGTAGGACTTAACACTCCAGTAGTCACCTTTGTGTCTACAATAATAAAACTTTACAATCTAGTCACTTTTTATTTCAAATTTGTTGATTTGAGATATAAAGTAAATCCAAATCTTTAATTATGTGATAGTATTTTACAATTATCTAAAATAATGGTAAAATTTACATTAAATCCCAATAGAGTCAACTTCGGACGATACTTAACTATGATCCTTGTTATCATTACAAGGAATATATTTACTCTGCATGGTGTAAGTCAAATATTGTTTACGGTGTAGGATGAAATAGAGTTTCATATCGTACCATTAGTATAATATTTTATACAGTATTATTAAAGTAGGAGTCACAGCAACGAAACTTTCTTTAAAATTTTAGTGCCATTGCTATTGTTCCAGATCCTATTTAGCTATAACAATCTCACGTTTCAAGCTATCAATTACCTTACTAGGCAACATTATTTTAATATATCCCATAAAAGACCACTTCACTCCCTCCATGACACTGGCGACGAAAAGAAAAACCATATATTTATTTTGCAAGGCCTCCAAAGCTCGTTCCAGCAACAAGGCTTTCAATTTTACATTTTTAAAGGTTTACCTGTCTACCATAATGCAGTTAATACTTTTTTTATATTAGTTGAAAATAACAAACTTTCCTGAAGTCAAAATTACTAATACTATTCAAAAGATATTGCTGAAATTGTTATTATAAAAGAACACTTAACACATTTAACACATACATTTACTCAAATGAACAGGAGTCAAACACACATAAACTAATGTATTCCCCATCTTTCTACCGTCTGAACACTGGAACTAAACAGTAGTCGGACCAGTATATTATAGACCACGATCTTCTTTCCATATTAGTTTAATAGGCTTACAATACTTAGGTCTGGCACTCCCGTGAAAATGAAATGATATGAAGAGTTAAACACTTTATATTAAATGACAGCTTGATTCTTAATTATATTTTAAGATAGTTATGATGTTAAGTGACTATTTGAAATAGTTTAAACTAGTGTTTGAAGTGAAAAAGGTATAGATAATACCAAATTAATTGGCGTTTAGAGGTTACAGCCATTTGCTTTAGCGTAAATATAGGTACTAGTGGTAGTCTTTGTCGTTGAGTTGAGGTAATTATTGCTGAGTTGAAGTACCTGTTGCTGATGGACATCCATCCATCCTGTTTAATTCAACAACCATAAAACCATTAGTTTTACTATACTATTGGAACGAGACGTATGACGCGTTATATTTGAAAACTCGTGAAACTTTAACACTATTTTAAATCTAATATTTAGTAAAATAATAATTTATATATACTTTATTTTTTTGTTTGTATTGCTTTCTCTAGATTCATAAAGGAATGTAATATTTTATAGCATGCTTATTTCATAGAAATAATGTAAATTTTTAAGCTAGAAAATGGCAATTTCACTGTGTAGAAAAGGGAAAATTTAGCGGGAAACCAATGGGTTATAAAGAGATGGTAATTTCTTTAAAAAATAACTGTACTACAATCGTTTAAGAGTGGAATGGCTTATAGAGCAATCTCAAATTCACGTAAAATAAAAGTTCTGCAATGCTTAAATTTTATTGCAGGCATCATTCAAGTGAAAGTAAACTCAACCAAAAGTATATTTTGTTTTAATTATATATTTATAATTTTAAGTTTAGTCCAATCTCAAGTTTTATTTTATTTGAAATGAAAGTTTTATTTTGTTTAAATAATTCTGAACATTTTTTTTTATTCATAGGACTAAAACAAATTTGAGTTGGAGTTGCAGTGGTAAAGAAACAGAAAGATCTTGATTACTTCATACCTCAAGAGAATATCTGAGCTAATTTTGTTTGCTTGACGGGAAACTTTCTCTCGACTTCAAGGATGCTGCTGCCGATGGTAGTTTAGAAAGATCATGAAAGAATAACTTCAGTGCACGTGGTTCGAATATGTCGTGGAAGGCTTGTACACGTGAGGACATTAATACGTCAATGTTCAAGGACTACAGTAGAGTTCCATCAGGTCGATATTCTTATAACACATGTGTCAAAAGTGATAGTTGAGGAACATAAAAAGTACGAGATTTTGTTAAATATATATTCTATAATTCTTTAATATTTATATGTATATGGCAGGCTTAAAGTACACTAAGTTATTTCCTGATCCAAATTTATTTCTAGCAGAAGTATATTTATATTACATCAGAAAATGTAAAATATTACTGAGCTTGCTTTAATTTGACCTGGTTGAGCAATGTTTGATATCGATCTGGGGGTGATTTGTATCATTTCATAATTCTCTCACCAGGCGATAAGTAGACTCCAGCACAATAACATTTTGTTTGAAATGTTTTAGATCTTCTTTTAAATAAATCCGATTATATATAAACTCCAACACCGAAGTTCAGTCGCGCACAAATGTCTGCGGAGTTTTGTCATTAAAGGGGTAATATCTACTTTATTAAAATAAATAATACATTTTCAAATATCAAATAAATAATGATATTTAAACGTAATTTTTAAAATAATAATATAAAAATAATGAGTAAATTTATGGTAGGGGAAGTAAAAATAAATGTATTCATATAGATTGATTATAACACGTGTTTCAGAATATTTGTATTTTCCGACATTTTTATAATATCGATTGTGAACGTGAATCTTTATTAAATAAAGAAAATAAGGTGAAGGCAAGATATGTTTGATCTCAAGGAAGTTTTTTATACCAAATTTCTTCTTCATTAGTAAATACATACATTAAGAAAACGAATAAATCTTATTTTAAGATTAAATATGAATTAAATATATACTTGGTTAAAGATAATTTACACCTTTAAGTTAATCCAGACTCTTAAATCTGTCACTTAGATCCAATGACCCAAAATGATTACAATGGTTTGAGTGCAATAAAATAGACAGTTGCAGCCGGCAGTAGTTACATTCCAGGCCCATGAGTAAACATTAACAATTCAACTGTAAACCTTATGAGATGTGACATAAGTGCGATCCTCTATGCTACTAAGAATATAAATATTTGTAATGTCTTGTGCGCTAGTATTTTAAATATCAAAATGCTGTCTTTATATGTATCATAACCATTAGAAGCAAGAAAGTATTGAAATTATGATTCGATATTTTGATTGATGTTTATAATTCATGAACCATTTTACACGAATAAGGTTTTTTTCCAATGCCGTATGAATAGCTATATTGTTGCATATCTTTTAATTAGTCTTTAGTTAACACTAATGTGTTAATCTGGGGCTGAAACTTGGCATTTAGGTTTATTCTAAGGCTCACCAGAGGTTAAGTATTGATCAAACCCTAAATTTAAGGGTTGTTTTGTATTGGATGAAGAGATAAAAGAATTAATTTTATATAAATCGTCTTCTTCTCTATAAACAGATTAACACTACAAAGTAAATAGGTTCTCTCATTTTTTAGTGAGAATTACCTTAGAGGTACTTTAATAAAACGTATATCTAATTTAGATATATATCTCTGCAAATATTTGAGATACGAAAATATTTGTAACTTCATTGTTGTAGGAATATCAAACTATAGATAGAATTATCAAAAGAATGTTCTATAAAGGCAATAGTTAAGGAATTATAAACAAATTCATTTTTAAAATGGGGTATGAGAAACCAGGAGCTGAAAGCTTACATATTACACCCCGGATGATTATATAAGTCAAAATTAAATACCCTGAAATGAGAGGGCTTTCCAAAATTACTGTATAGGCCTATATATATACAATCTACATTTTAGCCCCTATATTTTAGTAACATCTTTAATCTTTATAAAACAAAGTGTTAATCTGTTCATTTTCTATCTTTGGAACTGATAAATGAATTGAGATGCAGTTTTTTGTACTATGTAGATTTTTACAGAGATGCTTTTGGGTGATTCCTCTAACAAATTTACTCAAAATTTGATGATTTTACTAGAGATGTTGTGTCAAAACGCGTGATCAATAAGGAATTCTCCTATTGAATGTAGATTTAAATATTTGTCTGTAAAGCTTGATCGCCAAATCCAAAGAATTATTACAAAATACATTTCAATAATAAATTAAAAGAGAAATCACATTTTATTTTACTTAGTTATTTGAATTCATAAATTCTTATAAATAGTAGTTTATGTAATTATATTTTCGCTTATAATTAGAGAAATACTGAATAGATTGATGCAGTACGATACTTTTACTTTCTCGCTACGTTACAGTTAGAGAAAGTATTGTGATCGTCAAAAAAAATCTAATTGGAGATTTTGATGAATTTGACGTTTTATAACTCCCCGAAACCTAAATTTTTTTTTGCATTTCCGTTTATCTCTCTGTATGTCTATCTTTATGTATATCTGTACCTCCTACTAGAGCCTAAACCATCTTACCAATCGGGCTAAAACTTGGTATCAAGGGTTTTCATAGGGTTGCCTCGAGATGTTTTGTAATTGGATATCCAACCTTAAAATTAAGGGTAGTGTCCTTTGGGGAGAAAAAAGAAAAATTGATTTAATCAAAATCAGCTCTCACGATTTTAATTAAATTTAATTTCTAAACATCTATCAATATTACTAACAAAATTGTTACTCTCAATATTATCGTCAAAATGAATTTAAGGGTTCTGGTCTGATGCTTAAACTCTAATTTCCTATCAGATACTATATTTATTTTCTATATAAAGGCACAAAATTAATAAAGATTAAATGAAATGAATGTTACAACGTTTTAATTTTGTAAAGATTGAATGTGAAATACCTGGTAACTTAGGAAGGTTTAGGAAAACGAGGGATAGAATAAATAGGTAAGCATATATATATATATATATATATATATTAGAAAGTTAACATAGTAAGAAATAGAGAAACTATAGAATGAAACAAGTGTGAGGATGACAAGCGTGTGAGAAAGGGGAAAGATTAATAAAAGTTGTCCTGTCAGTAACGGTTTTTGGTAGCCTTACGTTTCAGTAACATTATAAATTGATGTGAAATACCATTTCCCCAAAGAAATCTATTTCAGATTGATGGGAAAATAATATGATATTCAAAATAAACCAAGCAATATCTTCTCTCAAGTTCAGTCAAGGCCGAATGATATATTTGTCCATGAGATACGTTCTCTTTTCAATGTAAATATAAGCGAAGACTTAAATAGAATAGACAAATTTACATTTTAAATAAATTGTTCGTGGCCCTGTACACACTTTCTCACATATATACTCAAAAATAGAGACAATCACTTATAGCTAGGAAACTAGACGTTATCGTCTATATACCCATAATGAAAATATTTAAAAAATATAAAAATAAATAATATTAAAAATTCCCAAAGTAATTATGGCAGTTAATAAAGAATATTAAATAATAACTTTGAAATAAACCTATGGTCATTTCATATAGCAATAAACAGTACTGCGCACCGCACAGAATTTCTCTCTCTTTCTATAAACTCGTAAGATTTCTGAACGGAATAATGTACATTGTATCATCACCACTCCACATAAGAACACGCATAAAATAATATACAATGATATATAATCAATGAGAAAAGAGGCGCATCTTTGTCCACCTAAGAGCATTTCAAACAGTTTAATGTCTTCCACAAGGGTCAACACTTCGTATTAAAATTTCGATTTCTGGTTAAAGTTTTAACATTTTATAAGGTGTTGCAGATCTTCAAGTCATCGCATTGATATTGAATTATTCATTTATACATTTTGACCAATAAAAAATGTAAATATTGACTATTGAGTCTAAAATGAAGATAGATAATTTCTGTGCAAATTTTCCCATAAGAGCTTTAAGGAAAAATAACATACTTTTTAATTTCTCTCTATCTTACAGGTAGAGAAAGTATGGTGATCGTCAAAAAAATCGAACTCGAGGTTTTGATGAATCTTGGCGTTTCATGACTCCTGAATCCGAAAAGGTGGTTTTAGAATTTCCGTCTGTCAGTCTGTCTGTCTGTATCTCCAACTAGAGCATAAACCATTTTACAGATTGAGCTGAAACTTGATATCTAGGATTTTCATAGGGTTGCCCCGAGGGATTTTTTGGAATTGGATATCTACCCTTAAAATTAAGGGTAGTTTACTGAAGGGAAAAAAGAGAAAAAAGTCGATTTTCTCAAAATCGGCTCTAACGATTTTGATTAAATTTCATTTATGAACAATTATAAATATTCCAAACAAAATGGCAACCCTAAATATTTCGGAAAAATTGCTTTAAGGGTTCCGGTCTGACGCGTTAATTAACATTTTTTATAATAGCTCCGAAACTATTTGAGATATGAAATTACTTAGCATTACAAATATGTATGTATATTTATAATACAAATATTTTATTCGAAACATTTTTGTAAAATCAATAACTTTTAATCCATACGCAATTATAAGAATTTTTTAACTTTTTGGACATTAAAGTTTAATTATTGCAACCGTAAAAAAAACTAACCTGAAATGTTGATGGATATCAACGTCTCATGACACCCACAACCCTAAAAAATAGTTTTTGCAATGCCGTCTGTCTGTGTGTCTATAAAAACTTAAAATTAAGGGTAGTTTACTTAAGGGCGAAAAGAGAAAAATTTGGATTTCTCAAAATCTGCTCAATTGATTTTGATTAAAATTCGGATCTAGGCGTTGATTAAGATTATAAATAAACTGGCTAATTTCATTTTCCTATGAAAATGATTTTTAGGGTAATTTACAGAAGCGTTAATGTCCGTATCTCCACAACTATTTGAGAAACTAAACAACTTATCATTGTAAAATTGTAGGACTATTAGAAATAAAAAACTTTTATTTGACATATATTTTTATAAAAGCAACAGTTTCTGAGATATTTGCAAATATATTAATACAATTTTGTGAGCTTTAGTTGTAAACATATACTACATAAGTCTTAACGCAATATTTCTCCAATGCCATAGAGTAATTAAATATAAGTATCTAAAAAAAGTATGTTATTTTTCCTTAAAGCTCTTAGGAGAAATGTTTGCATAGCAATGATCTATCTCCATTTTAGACTCAATCGTCAATATTTACGCTTTTTATTGGTCAAAATGTATAAATGAAGAATTAAATATCAATGCGATGACTTGAAGATCTGCAACACCTTATAAAATGTTAAAATTTTAACCAGAAATCGAAATTTTAATACGAAGTGTTGACCCTTGTGGAAGACATTAAACTGTTTGAAATGCTCTTAGGTGGACAAAGATGCGCCTCTTTTCTCATTGATTATATATCATTGTATATTATTTTATGGTTGTTCTTATGTGGAGTGGTGATGATACAATGTACATTATTCCGTTCAGAAATCTTACGAGTTTATAGAAAGAGAGAGAAAGTCTGTGCGGTGCGCCGTACCAATTATTTTTACGGTCGCAATACTTAAACTTTAATTTCCAAAAAGTAAAAAAATTCATACAATTGCGTATAGATTGAAAGTTATTGATTTTATAAAAATATGTTTTCGGATAAAATATTTGTATTATAAATATATATACATATTTGTGGTGCTAAGTAATTTCATATCTCAAATAGTTTCGGAGCTATTATAAAAAATGTTAATTTACGCATCAGACCGGAGCTCTTAAAGCCATTTTGCCGAAATATTGAGGGTAGCCAATTTGTTTGGAATATTTATTAATGTTCATAAATGAAATTTAATCAAAATTGTTAGAGCCGATTTTGAGAAAATCGACGTTTTCTCTTTTTGCCCTTCAGTAAACTACCCTTAATTTTAAGTTTTAATAGACACACAGACAGACGGCATTGCAAAGACTATTTTTTAGGTTTCGGGGGGTCATGAGACGTCGACATCCATCAACATTTCAGGTTAGTTTTTTTTACGATTGCAATAATTATTCTTTAATGTCCAAAAAGTTAAAAATATATATATATAATTGCGTATAGATTGAAAATTATTGATTTTATAAAAATATGTTTCGAATAAAATATTTGTATTATAAATATATATATGTATATATAATATTATATATATATATTTGTAATACTAAGTAATTTCATATCTCAAATAGTTTCGGAGCTATTATAAAAAATGTTAATTTACGCATCAGAACGGAGCCCTTAAAGCCATTTTGCCGAAATATTGAGAGTAGCCATTTTGGTTATGAATATTTATTAATGTTCTTAAATGAAATTTAATCAAAATCGTTAAAGCCGATTTTGAGAAAATTGACTTTTTCTCTTTTTGCCCTTCAGTAAACTACCCTTAATTTTAGGGGTAGATATCCAATTCCAAAAACCCCTCGGGGCAACCCTATGAAAACCCTAGATATCAAGTTTCAGCTCAATCGGTAATATAGTTTAGGCTCTAGTGTGAGGTACAGACAGACAGACAGACGGAAATTCAAAAACCACTTTTTCTGATTCAGGGAGTCATGAAACGTCAAGATTCATCAAAATCTCGAGTTCGATTATTTTGACGATCACCATACTTTCTCTACCTGTAAGATAGAGAGTAAGTAAAAATATTGAGTACACAAATGTACGTATTCAATGGAAAATACAATATTGGACTAGGACCAATTATTATATAGGTGAAACAAAATATTATACATCGATACAGAAACATAGTGAAATTCAAATCATAATTCACCAAAGAGTACAAATAAAGTATTCTAGAAATATCTTGAAAAGAGAATGTAAGAATGGTCCATCCCGTTCACCGTGCTATGTCAGCAGATACTTGTATATTGATTCTTACTAAACCCGGCCAAAGCATCTCTAGCGTTATTGTCAGTATAACACAAGTTTATTTGAACAATACTGTTTCTAGTCCCAGAGTTATAATTTCTTGTGCTGAAATAAATCACAAAATTATTAGGTATAAATTATCATGATGAGATCTATAGTCACTAAAAATATATCGTCAGAACATATAAAATTAATATCGGGTAATTATTTCTGTTTTAAGATTATACAAACAAAATGATTGTATTGACTCAAGGAAATAAAGTAACAACATTTAAGGCAAGGTCTATTTTTAAACGATATTAGTGGTACTATTAAGAGCTAGCAGTGATTGCTGCTAGAGCTTTCACAGGAGCACACCAATTATAGGTTGTTCATGTGAGAAACACTTGCCGTGGAGATCAAAACCTGCCACCTTCAGTGATTAGGCTGTGTTGATGGTCATTGCATGGAGAACCTTGATAACAAAACGCATGCATTTAAATTGAAAGAACAAGTTTGATGGAATCATCGGATGTATACGTAGACCCATGTAGACAACATTTATCCGGAAATTAATAAGATTTAAATTCTAGATGTTCATAAGCACGAGTATGGCAGACTACTTCAAAAACAATTTGGACAAAACTCGTTGTATTGGCTTGAACATATATTTTAATCATAACGAAAGGGTAGGGTATGTGTAAGATTGGGAGTAAGTGCCAGCATGTTTTCTTAGGATTTTATTTTGCTCCATCCACTCATATATTAGTGTTGTCATTTAAATGTCACACTTCTCACCCTTTTCCACTAGGTTGTATAACCTAGGACACTGAGATCTGTGTAAATATAATTTTTATCTAATAACCTGAATGGTTAGTAAGACGCGGTCCTAATATATTTATGTTTTTAATATTATTTTGGCAGTTTAAGTTCTGGCATAAAAAATACAGTATACATAATGCTGTATATATTTATATTTCCAGAGCACAAAAGTGAAGGTATTATCAAATTCTCTGTCTCTTGTGAATTGAGTCATTCAGCCTATTAGCGTTAGGCTAGGTAAAATTAATAACGGAACTTGTAACAGTAAATTAGAACTATTGGTTCTTCACGTTACATGACATTAATAACCCTATCTAGCAACAATTGATAGCCAAACTTTATACAAACAATAGCTTAAGCTAACCTTTGGAGACTTATTACGAATTGTACTCAAGTTCTTCACGGTCCCACTTATTACGGACTCAATTTACAGCGACCAGCAGGTTTCTTGGATATGAATAGAAATAACATTTATTGAATATAAAATGTAGATACACCATCACCATTATTGAGTAAATGATATTAAATGTAACTAAAATCTTTCGAAACTTGAATGGAAGAAAAATATTGTTTATAATTTTACAATATGATAAAATTGCTTCTTCTATGGATGGACACGATACCATTTAAAGGGTTTTATTAACTCTACCAATGTTGTAGCAATTAATATTGATAAATGGAGATGTATTCATAATAAAGATCAATTTATGTTTGTTGTGCAGTCAAATTGATGGTAATCATGAACAAATTATCCACGGTTCAAGATAGCACGTGATCCCTTGCACTACCCTCGATGCGTCATCTCGTCAGCTGACGAAATCTTAGAGCTCTTGTTCAAAACTAGTCTCAAGCTAGCAGTACGTGTTATTCAGTCTCAAATCAAAAACGTGTATAAAGCCAAACAAGATGAGGCATGTGTTCAGAATACTGAAGCGTTAATGTTCTTTAGTAGGAACATTACAGAACATACATAGCATGATACACCACGCTGACCCCTGACTGGCACTCTCATCAGTCGAATGGGGACGACGTGTAAGTGGGTAGAACGGGTGGAGTCTCAATGGAAGTAGTTGTGTCAGTACCATATTTACTAATCACGTTTGTAACATGTACCAAATGTTATACAAGTTTATATGGGTTATTATTCTTTCATTTTGTCTACATCCTAATCCTAGTTATGAGCGTTCGGGTAAGTACATTACTAAGATTATGATTGAGGAAATAACAATAAATATATGTCTTTGATATATATGTCGGACATATAATAAAGGATAATTAAATTAGGAGTTACCCGCCTCGGTGGCGTAGTTGGCTAACGCGCTAGTCGTGTTAAGCTCGACCGCCGAGGACGGGGAGATCGAGGTTCGAATCTCGGTCGGGTGAACTGGGGGTGGTTTTTCCTAAATGGTTTTCCACTCTCCCTCCACGCAAATGCGGTTTCAATTCCTCTAAATTCAACCCTCCCAATTCCTAATCCATTAGTGTAATTAGTACTTAGGCGTATAACCCGAACGGGTAGTAAGACGTGGTGCTAAATATTATTATTATTATTATTAAATTAGGAGTTACAAACTATCATTTTTCTACGCCATATGCATCAATAAATAAAATATTTATGTGCTGTAAAATAAATTAAAACATAAAAGTATATTAATAATGTTTAAAAAATATTATTTTGATTTATTAAAAAATAAAATTTACTACTCTTATGATATAATAGTAGAAAGATAAATATGGTTTGAGCAGTGTAAACTAAATTACAATATTTATTAGGGGAGTTAAGCTCTTTAAGTAAAATATAGATTGTCTGGAGAATATTAAAATATTCACTCAACTTAAAAGATGTTCCTAATAAAAGTTCATTTTTGTTTCTGATGTTGGATTGTAGAGATAATTTTATATAAAATATAAATTAGTAATATCTCACCAGAAAAATGAGTAAGTTTCATGATGATTCCTCCTAAGATATTGGATGAAAATTAGTTTCTTCTTTACAGTCGATATATTGAGTTTCTTTCAGTAAGAATACACACCTGTTGAGTACTCGTACTAAAGTGCTAGTTAAGAACTAGCTAACTTTAGATATATTTTAAATTCACTTTATCATAAAGAGTATATATTGCTTGATATTTCATCCTGAAAGTTTTCAAATGCTCGGAAGAAAAATCTATTCCAGAGCAATTCAAAACTATTTTCCATTAACCTATTACATGGTGAACTATAATGTCTGGTAGAAATTATAAACAAAATTTGAATTAAACTCAAAAAAACTTTGACAGGATTAAAAGGTTATGAAAGTGTCAGAAATAATAAGTATTATTAATTTAAAGTAAAGTTAAATCTTGCTATTGCATTATCAACAAATTAACACATCACGCTCTTTTAGAAGTAATAAATCTTATTTTCTAGACCAGGCCGCTAGTTTACATTGAGTATGCATTTCAAGTTTGACAAAATATGACTTCTATTCCACGTTCTGGGGACCCAGTTGAATATGAAAAGTGAAGTTGTCAATTCCGGGATGGTTGACAATCCGTGAGGAGGGGGTGAATAGCGCACTTGGGGTGGAATTATGTTTCTACTAAAACTTCCGACGCAGTCATCGTATCAAGATAAATATAAATCTGTGTTTCTATTAGGTAGGGCTATAATTATGAACTTTGATTTGCAGTTGAATTTTATAATTAAATTAAATCAAAAGAAAAAGGCAATTAAATATAAAATAGCAATTATGTACATGGATGTATCTTGTATAGATCATATGTCTCAACTTCCTGAGAAAGTTTTATATGCTTTTAAACAAGGACATTTTTAAGTAAAATGGAAGAATGGAAAATTTAATTGTGTTGCTAGTGATCATGCCCTTGAGCAAATATTTATCCTTTCTTCTAAAGTTATTAGTGGCTGGATAGGAATATACAGTAATATTCAAGCGACAAACAAATTGTGTCAACTTTATCACAGTAAATCTTCAAAGTATGATACACTGTTAGAGTAATATGATTTGATCTTAGATCCAAGTGGTGATAAAGACGAATATTCTCACAGTGAATGGGGCACAAATATAATAGTCAGAGAAGAAAGTGATATGTAAAAATTATCATATTCCTTTTTGAAGATGATAATCAGTGAAACAAATTGTTTATATAACATCGTGAGTGGCTTAGTAGTAAATGGAGAAGAAGTAACATCATTCTTTTTCAGGGTGAAACCCATCGGTAAAGAAATGAAGGTATGAAAATTTTTAAACAGAGCGTTCAGTTGAAAAAACGAGAAACTTTTTTCTGCTCCGAAACGAATTGCTTTTAATCTTTCGCATACTTAACAACAAAATCGATTAAGAAAGATAACCAGAAAAAAAGGAGCTTTATATTATTACTATAAGCACCGTGTCTTATTACCCGTTCGGATTATACGCACTTAAATTAATATGTAGTGGTAGGGTGATTGTTAGATGAAATGGAGGAACTACATTTTAACGTGGGATCCGAACCACGGTGGAGGCCTGGCATTTCACACATTCATAAGTTGTGATTAATACACATCTTGTCAGAGGTGAAGGAAAGATCTACCAATCAAAAGAAGCTTTATAGAAAATAACTATCTACATTATGATTTTCTTTTAACTATACAGGAAAACACTAGTACTGCAGAAATGATAAGACATAAGTGATGCCTTATCACCCGTTTTGGTCTTTCATGGTCCTTGGTCTGGCACTATCAAAATAAAGCAAGAAATCAAAATTGATAATGTAAATTGCAGTAAAGATAAATTTCACAAGAAATATGAATATATTTCCTCTTAGCCCAGAAGAAGTGCATGTTATGTATGGAATGGTACCTAAACATTCAGTACCATTTCGAAGACTAAAATCTTTGGGGATTTAGCAAGTGTTCATTTGGTTAGAATAAGAAAGTGTTGCAACAGACTAATGTTAAACGAATTGACGTAGTTTTTGACACGTATGGGAAATCATCCATAAAATTTGCAGACCACGAGAGAAGATCAGCTGGTGAGGATTCACTTATTATGAGAATAAAAGGAAAGAACACACAACTTCCAAAACAGTAGTCCAGATACCAACACTGTTAGGAAAACAAAACCCTTTTATGTCTGTTTATATCTAATTTCATTTTACAGAATGCTTGGATTCCAAAAGGCTGTCCTCTTGTTATTGGTGGAGAGTTTTAGAACGGAACCAAATTTTCTGAGAAAAACGGTTAACAACATGTTTCCTGGGTAACACATTTGGCAAGTTATCATTTGGAGGCTGATTGTAGAATGTTTTTCCATGCTAATGAAGCTGTTCAACAGAACTGTTCATGTAGTATTGTTATTCACAGTCCTGACACTGACGTTTTCATACTTTGAATTCAATTTTGGGAACTATTCATAAAACTTGGTTGTATAGGCCTTTGGATAGTTGCCGAGATCAGTGAAAATAGAAGATATCTTGGGTGCCATATTACTTCAAATTATTATGGGGACACAGCTAGTGAAGTTCTGCCAGCGCTACAAGCTATGACAGAGTGTGACATAACAAGTAAACTGGGAACAAAAAAAGAGCCAACAGTAGATATCAATACTTAAATCACTTAAACTTAAATACCTTTGTATAAAATCAACGAAAAGTACTTGAGTTGTTATAATTACGGCTTATCAAAAGCCAGGACAAATTTGTGATGCGAGTAGACACATTTTCGTTTTGGCCAACCCTAACGTCTTAAATAATATTACTACTCTACCCTGTACTTCTGATATTTCTCCAATTTGTGTATTCCAAGTATTAGCTCAGCTTCCTGTTTGGGAGAACTCATTTAATGCATTTGTTAAGCCACGTGATTTGTTGAGATCGTGCTACGTTACAGATTCTGTAGGTAGCATACGACATGTTCTAATGAAACAGTTTAATAAATATCTGTTGTTCCCATGCAAGTGTCGAAATCTATGTTCGAAAAGTTATTGCTTTATTATTTGGGCGAAACTTGGTTCTGTGCATACTGTTTCTGTCACGTTAACGACTGAAATAACTTCAACAACAAAGAATAATTAATTATATACGAAGGAGAGAACGGTAAAGAAGCTAATTGCACTTAACTTTTGATTTTGAAGTAAATAACATTCTTATGATGACTAATAGCTATTTAACATATAATTCTTAGTTTTAAAATTTTAACTGAAATATATTTTGGTTATTAAATTTTAATTTGGTCAGGCATAAAACAATACTTATTTAAATAACACTATAATATTATATAAATTAAAGCCCCTTCATTGTTTAAGTGTTGGTAGTAGTAAAATATAGGTTAACTTAAGTAGCCAACGTTAGCCCCCTATGTAATAGAAATCATTACTTTTTTTTTATCTTAATACGATGAATGAGCCGGAAGTTATAGTGGAAACAAAATTCCACCCAAAGAGTGCTATTAACCTCACCCCACAGGCTGTCAAACCCTCCCTCCCCCTGGAATTGACAACACAACCTTTCATACTCATCTAGGTCCCCATAAAATGGATCAGAAGTAAAATGTTGTCATACTTGAAATTAATACTCTATGTAAGCTAGCTAGTGAAATATGTATTTGTCCTTACCAAAAATATTTTGGATGAAATATATATTTATCCTCACCAAAAATATTAAGCATGAAATATATGTTTTTCCTAACGGAAAATATTAAGGAATATATACTCTTTATGATAAGGTAATTTTAAATATATCTAAAGTGATCTAGCTAGAATCCTAGTATTCAACCAGTTGTTTTTAATCCATCATTGTTTCCAGCCTATGGCCTGGGTCACTCACTTTGTATTCTTATTGAGTGAAATTTAATATTTTGAGTGTTAAGAAGAGACTGATCATCAATCATTATTATAGGAGGAATCATAATTGACATTATTCATTTTCCTGGTGAGAACTGAATAATTTGCATTTTTTCATAAATTTATTCTCACAATCCAACATCAGATATTATTACAAACTCTAGAAGGAGCATATACTAAATTGATTATTTATTTTAATATTCTCCAGACAAACAAAATTTTATTTAAATAGCTTAACCCAAATAATAAATAATGTAAACTAATGTAAACCCTTTTCAAACAATATTGATCTTTCTTACCTTATGGCATAATAGTAGTATATTTATATATATATTTTTAATATTCTAAGCCAAAGTTATTTTATTTAACGTTATTAATAGACTTTAATGTTGTAACACTTTATGGCAATAATTTTTTTATTTATTGGCCCATTAGGCATAAAAAATATAGATTTTAAACTGAAATTTGATTATGCTGGATTATAATTATTACATATACAGTAAAACTTTGGATTGCGAATAACTTGGTCTGCGAGTGTTTTGTAAGACGAGCAAAAATTTTCAATACATTTTAACTTGATAAACGAGCGATATCTTGCAATACGAGTAGTACTACGGTTACGCTTTGTCTGCCAAGCAGTGTCATTGGATAGGTTCTTTGTTAAAGTCGCACAAAAAGAATAATATTCCAGTGATCCAACATATAGCGGTGATTCCGTTAGTAACAGTGAAAGTCGTCCTAAACAATAACACACCTCCTCTCATTTCTCTCGTCCACCTCACACCAGCCACCATTAAATTTAATTAATTAATTTGATTACAGTACAGTTACATTTAAATAACGAAAATAAAAAAGGTATTAATCATTTTTAGATTAAATATTTTTGGGTTGTGGGACGAATCATCTGAGTTTCCATTATTTATTATGGGGGAAATTCACTTTGATATACGAGTGCTTTGTATTACGAACATGTTTACGAAACGAATTATGCTCGCAATCCAAGGTTTTATTGTAGATCAAAAGTATATATAGTATTTTTAAATATTATTTTCTCACTTGAAATCTTAGTAATGTACTTGCCTAATCGTTTATAGTTAGTATTTGAATGTGGACACATTGAAAGAATATTAGCCAACATAAACTGTCAATGATTGTGTTTTTCTTATTGCAGTTTAACCCAGTACAGGTTAATTCAGTGATTCTATTTCATTTATATTTATATTTTTCAATGTGGTATTTTTTCTATCACCAGTTCTAGTGGGGTTTTTGTACAATTGCTGTAGAGTATTAGATAAAAATGAAATGTATAGCGTTGTCCAGAAAGTGTTCCCGAGCACAAGCAGTGGTCTCGAGTTTTAGATGTCATCGTTTCACCACCGTCAGAGTTAGCTGAGGCAAAGCTATTTCGACTTTTATATCTGCTAATGGTTATCCCTAGGAGTGGTTCCCAACAAAATAATATGGTTCGAACCCTACCCACACCAATTTTACTATACATTCTATTTGTATTCTATAGCGGTAATTTTAAGAGTCATCGTCCTTTATAGACTCTATATTTTATTAGGGCTCATAACACTAGTACATATACATATATTCAATATTATTTATAATTATATATAAGTCTATATAAACTTATATAGGCCTATAAACATTCATAAAATAATAGGGTTATATATATATGTATACAAGCTATATATATAATCCATATTATTTTATTAATCTCTTTCTCTTTATATATATAATCCATATTATTTTATTAATCTCTCTCTATATATATGTATATAAATATATGTATATAAATGTATGTAAATGTATATAAATATACATATATGTATCTCTCTCTCTCTCTCTACATATATATATGTATAGAGAGAAAGAGAGAGGTATATTCATAATATTAAATTGAATAAGTTAGTATCTAATAGAATTTAAAAGGATAACTTAATACTATTTAGTAAACCTATAAAGCTTCTATATGTTTATCTCGAATAAAACAGTTCTTAAAAAACCAACTCGTTAGATAACCCATACTTGAGAACGCCTCGTACATAATTTCAGTCTTGAGATGGTCTGTTGGTGACATTAGTAAATGTCCCCAGCGTTTGCGTCATTACCTTTAGAACCGGGCTGGCATTCTGTTGATATTGCAAGTTGCTGACTGAATCTGGACGAGACACAATCTCATAATTTTAGTAAAAGTTTGTCTTGGATATTTCACTCATCCTATTCCTTTTTCTCTAACTCCCCTCCCTTCACCCACCACCCAACCTCTTTCCTACTATTTCGTTTACTCCCCCCCCCTCTTACAATCTTGCTTCTTTGGTGCGCCTGACAGTTTCTAAAACAAATACGAAAAGATCCATCCAAATGAGTTTCTGCTTCAGTAATGATATATTAGTTTTTCGTTAAAAACGAATATAAATAACTTAAAAACTTTAATATTCAAAGGAATCGAGTAAGGAAATTTGATTTTAAATAACATTAATGGAATATTCTTATATGAATAATGGTAAGATTCATTAGAGAAAGAAAATCTGTCTTTGTGCTGCTGTTAGGGTTAAACCTCCAACTTACCGAGTAAATGTCCGGCGTGCTAAGAAATAAGAAGCCATGCTATATCTGGATGTCATGGTACAGAAAATAAAATAGTTCCAAAATACATACTTTCCGTTAAGACCCCATAAAGAAATGTTTCTATCAGGTCCTATTAATAGAATAAATAATGTTATGGCAATAATCATAGTGTCATATAGTAAATCTTGTTTAAATATGTAGGCCTATATTTATCCATTGATTTCACCCTTCGTTTAGCCTGTGAGTTATCAAGGCTACCATAGATGATTATATTGTGGTATAGTTTATAAGATGGATTCCTAATGTAATACGTCAGGGTAAAACATCAATCATTTAGGGTAACAAGAGTGCACTCAATTTGGAAAAACTACCTACAGATTATAGCTCAATGGTTAGAAACAAGCTAGATCTTATAAAACGTGTGTACTTATAATGAGAGTTAACACGTTTAATATTTATAAGATAAAGTTAAAAAAATATTTTGGTAAAATAAACTAAACTATCTATTTCACGTGTATGATATAAATATACAAACTAACAATCTTCTTATATTCATATATAGTTTATACAATTTGTGGGAGACCACTCCTGGGCTAATCTTTACTTTCATCAATCAAGTATATAAGGCAATATACTTGTTGGCATTATTGTTAATAATATGTTTAGATATTTAATAAACCAAAAAATCATCCTTGCAAAAAAGACTTTTAAATATTATAAATAATATAAGATCAATATTAGAGCTGCTTATTATTTGCAACATAATGTTTGTTAAAAATTATAGTTATAATAAGTAGTATCAGTATTAAAGGAAAAATTAAGAAAGGAAATATAAATATAATTATTTAAATAGTACTATTATATTCAAATACAAAGATTCATTTTAAGTATATATCTGAAAACCTCCTATATCTTTGTAGTTGAGACGTACGACCATATTTTTTACTTTTGCCTTGTGCCATACTATCAATTTACATTAATTTACATATATTATTACCAATATATTATGTTTTAAATATTTAACTTTGTTAAATATTTATCATCAACAATATTATCAACCAAACATTCGAAACATTTCCCAAACTTTCAAATAAAACAGAATACATTTTTTGTAGTCTAGAGTATATATAAAGTCCTGCGTATATTGCAACCAACGTGATACGGCCCAGTCTGTAACTATAATAATTTTTTAAAGATGATTTTTCCGCACGTTCATTAAAGAATTTATCTTAAAAATATGAGCGAAGAATGACCCAGGGTAGGCCTACGGGACACTTTCTGGCTCAATTTGGAGAATATTATATTTGAATGTGGTTATAACTGTGATTAACAACATTAATATCTCGATTATTTAATTAATCATTAAAACTAAATGAGCTTGGCCTTCAGTCAGCGTACCCTCTGATGTGATTCTAAAATTAGTGAAGCTACTAATGATTATTTATTAGTTAGATCATTGTTAAATTTTAGTTCACATCATGATTGACAATATTTTGTTTAAAACAATAGTTATTTATCTTTAAAAAGAATTATTATTTTGTGATTTTAAGACACAAATATTATTGATGTTGAAATAGTAAAATTATATATCTATATCCATTAGCTATTCAATGAGTGGGCGGAGCTACATTCAGCTAGGCTTATAAATAATAAACATTATTTGCTTCCTATAGATATGAGGTTTCCATTATTACCTCAATGTGTGCGATAACATTTTATTTGTTTTTCTCTGATTCTTTTCAGTTCTTCTGTATTCATCTTGTGGCTCTGTTCTACTATGCATAAACTCTCGCTTGCATCTGAGGAACTTGTTGCCGGTAAAGCTCTATCGAGATTCCCTTCCATTTATCGTTAAACCTCCACGTCATATTACGTAAGTATACAGTCTGTGTTGGGATATCATTATTTAAAAACAAGCTAGGCTTACAAAAGTGAGCACCCAATTCTCAACTACTTTGCAAAAACCGGATATTGGTTCTGAACTAAATAAGTCAACTGAACCTTCTCCATATTACTATGAAGTCATAAAGAACAAACATTTATTGCTCAAACTTTACTTCTCATACAATATTAAACAATAAATAATTACGTTTAATAAGTTTGAAGTCAATCTTTCTGGGTTTAAACGCTAAGTATTATGTGCAGATATAGATAAAAATAACCTATGATTATAGTATAGTGTATTTATATATTAAAAATAATCATACGTACTCTAAGAATATCTGGGAAATAACAATATATTTAATAAAAAGATTATAAATAATAATATATCTATCATTTTACAAAATATATTATTTTTATGTAAAATAAAAGGTACAAGAAGAACAAAAATATACCCCAAAAGAGTAAATATATTTCCAACGCAGAAAAAAATCAATATAATAGAAGCTATCTTCAATTTGCAAAATATCTGTTAAAACCTTTAGAGAGTTGCAAATCAACTTCAAACAGAAAACCTCGGAATACTAGCGACAAAATAGGATGAAAAAATTAAATAATCATATAATACATTATTTCATTTTCCAAATTATTTTAGAATTTATATTTAAGATAGATAGCTGCTGTTTATTTTTTGTTACATTGACAACCTGGTAAAATGTAGCAAATTTTGTTATATTATCACAAAGATTCCTTAATTCACTCAATCTTTAAAATTGTGGACACAAGTAATCCTTAAATAGACCGAGGGGAGGGGTTACTAGAAATAGGCCTATACATTATAAATATGAATGTTCTTAGTAGCCTTTATAAAGGTTTTAATCGAAATGATTCGACTAGCTCAATATTTCAGTATGACATTGCTGTACAATAAAGGACGCTTTAAATAAAAGAATAAGCCATATATTCTATTTCACATGATGATAAGTGATTTCAGCAGGGTCTATGTTGAAGTCACATAGCACTTTGTCATCATTTGAGTTAAAATCCCTAACGGATGCAATAAGTTAGCTTTCAGAATAGGATTTTAACCGTAAGTGTCCCAGACTCATTCCTAATCAGTGTGCGAAATTGTTAATAAATTTCTCTAAATCTAGGAATCTTAGATAAAGTAATTAATAATATTTTAATTAAAACTCTTATAATAATATCTATTAAAGTTAATATAAAAAGTATTAAAACTCATTAATAGAATTTAATAAGAAAGATAATTAATTAATTTAAATATTCATCTTAAAACGTCAAAATAATTTTTGTGATTTGTTTACAAAAAGTACAGCATACTTTTTTTAAGTTTAGATCAACCCTACATTATTCTTATGTTATAATAAGCTAATATAGAATCTAAAAATCTTATTATTATTATTATTATTATTTTTTAGCTGAGAATCACACTATAATATCGTACTTTGGTTCTCAATTAAAGTGTTTTAATTTGCTATAGTCCCAATCGTGGTAGCACATACCAATAACTTCAGTTTCATCTGGTCTGTCAGGATTAGAAGCCTAGTTTTGTATTGAGAGTATTTAATTAAAATAATTGTTTTACATCTACCTTCGCTCAAATTTGGATACAATACTTATAATTTCTGACTTCCTCATCTCCATCCTATTCATATAAATTTACAAAATAATCTTTTTGTTCCATCCCTCTTCATTCCAATTGCTGGTTTATTTAGATTGTTGCGTCAGGTGATCATGTCACAAGATTTAATTAGTTGATAAATATATTGTTAATGGCAATAAAATAATAATATTATTATTAATAATAGTTTATTCCGTATGAGTAATGCTATAAACTCCAACCTTGCCTTTTTAGAATCTATCAAAGTACTCTCCATCTCTTTTAATATATCCTTAGAAATCACGTGTTTCATTCAATTCTAGACTAATCGATGTTACTATGTTGACAATACTGTGTTTCCTCCATTGAAGTTATCAGAAGGTTGTCAGGCGAGGAGCAAGCAATCACTAAAGGGACGTCTGGTCCAAGTAAGATTGTTAGCACTTGAATAGAAGAGACAGTCTTAAACCAATATTCAGTAACCACTATATACTATTGGATCACACTCAAATGTAATGTAATTTAATATGTTCACATGCTCTTATTATGATATTATAAAAACAATTAAATATTTCGTGAACAATTTTCAAGAGTTTCTTGGTAGATCGTTGTTAATAATTTGGGGGAATTGGTTTTTATTAGTATCCCTATATTTGTCAGTAACCATCAGAAATATTTTTGTTTTTAGCATAAATATGGATGTTTTATGAAGTATATTTTAATAAATTTCCTGTTTTGAGATGAATAATCTGTTTCAAGATTTATTTGAAGCTTATAGAAACATTTATTATTTTTGAAGTGAATCAATTTTGACTTCTCATCCAGTTTGGTGACGCTTCTTAACTGCAAGTGCTAATTTTCAAAATTAATTAGTGGGCATAGATCGATTATTATCTATTTTAGGCTTGAAATGCTATCTAGTCTATGCCAGATTAGCTAACTACCAGCAGATCTTGCATAGTTTTTTTTATGGCACTTATTAATATTGTAATCATATTATATGTTACCTTTAAATATTGTAATATTTCTTGGAGGATATATATTTTTATCGTCCAGGATTCTCATTGTTTGTCTTTTGTTGCTACTTTGATATTGGCATTGTATCTGTTAATCTAGAAAATGTTTAGCTTAAATCTGAGTCTTTGTTTTTTCCTTGGAAAAATGACTAAGAAGTGTTCCTACGCCAAGTATTTTAAAACCCTGAAAAAAGGGTGAGTTCTCATTTAGAAGCTATATAATTAAAAGTGAGGCCAAGTCCTCTAACGACCGTTTAACATATAATTTGTGTAAATATATGAATGAAGATTATTAATTTTAAATATATATGTATGTAATATTTAACTTTGAGAGCTGCAAGCTTCAACATAGGTGAGACCTGAAAATTTTATTATTCATCAGTAAATTGTGTCAACCGAAGACATTAATTTTGAGATAAGATATTAAATAATAGATCCTAGGACATACCCAGAAGATATTTTATTTTAATATAATATATATATTGTATTATTAATGAAGACATAAATCTGTTAACTGTAACAATAGATTGTAGTGAAAGCATCCCTACGAGAACAATATTTTCTAGTGAATTAGTTTTATTACTTGGGAACTTTAGATAAAACTTTTTTTTATTAATCTAAACATTTTTTAATTTTTTTCGTAAACTATTAAATTTAAATTGTTAAAATTTTAAAAATAATTTTATTTAACTTTTATTTTATTTTTCTAAATATAAGTATTAATTTTTATTGATATTAGGAAGGCATTCTATAGGTAAGGTCAGTGATTAATATTTTTTTATGAAACTAAAATAATTATAATCCATCTTAAAGTGTATTTGTACCATTATTTATTGAGTGCTATACCTTATTGCCCAGGTAAGTGGTGTGGTCTATGATAACTACAGGTGTATCGATGAAGTTAATATTTATTCTCACTTCAACAGAGAGCTGACAAGTCCTTATTAAAGTGTTTAATCTAAGTATTCATTAAGAACTGAAGGTAAAACCCAGAGGTCTTGGGAAAGGGCGCTTCTTGTCCGACCACTGAGTGTATAATGGATTAAATATTTTTTTCCTGTCAATATTTTGTGTGACAATGGCACCCAAAACATACTTACATATTGACTACATTGAATGTTAATAATAATCTATTCAACAACCAATGACGTTTTACAATTCAAGATTGATATATACATATATATATGAATATATATAAACCTAATTATACATTATATTTATGAATATATTGTATATAAAAATTAAGTGAAAGTTGTAAATAATTGGAAATAATAAATGTGAACTTATATAAAACACTTTTTTTTCTATCACACATTTTTAAGTTTAGTTTCACACAATAAACTTTCATTTAGGCCCAATCCTAGGAATCAAACACAATTTAAGTCTATATTATATTATCTTCTTCGATTTTAAATAAATACATTGAGTATTAATTTGCACGTTTGCTATCCAAATCAAATTATTTATATTATCCACGTAATGGAGAGTTTCAATCTCACATAAAACAAGAACATAAAAATTTAACTTTTTAACTCTAGTACTAATTTTTTAACCAATCTTAACGAACCATCAAAATAATCCTCTTTTATTGCAAATCACTCTCAGGATAAAAAAGGAAAAATTCAACGGAAATTTACTTGAATTATCTATGAAGTATATTAGAGCACCATTCAGATAAACCTTAACAGGTCATGCTGGAATTCAAAATCCAACCTTCCTAAAAATTTAGATCTAGTATTTTGCAATAGAGACACCTAAGATCATTCGACCATCAATATGAGAAAAAATCCTTTAATTTGAATTTTAGTGGATGATGATTTGGAAAGTTAAGCAAAGGTTTTGTATCAAGCATAAAATATTTCCTTAGGAAAGGATTAAAACATACTGTTAATGCTAATGAACACAATTCTTACTCCAAGCTACTTCCACCTGTGGTCACGTGATTTAGGGCGAAAAATTTTCAAAATGAAGAAGATACAAAAATACGCCTAATGTTTAGACTCTATGGTTTTCATAAGGGTTCCCCTATATCATATTTCTGCTTTCTATGGTTCTTGAGTTATGAGATACCCAAATCAGTTATTAATTTGTCTAAGACTTTAGGCTATTAAAGATAAAATGAAATTATAAAGGTCCACTGGCATAGTTTTCCTAAAATATTTAAAAAATTTGAATCCCCTCTATATTTCTTAGTTTTGGAGCTACCGGAACGTGGCGGTGAACAAGTGATTCAGAAATTAAACCCAAACTATAGAAAAATGTAAAGAAAAAAACACGCCTCAGGTGCAAATCCTTAGGTTTCCCCAATTACTTAATAAATTAACATGGTCTTTAAGTTAGAGTGTTTACACACACATATTTCACATTACTTTGTATTATTTATGATTATTTTATATTTCCTCTGGAGTTTCAGTTGCATGTTTTCTGTGTTTCTGAATACACATAGTTATTTCCATGAAATTTGAGATCAAACCAAATAATGATGTAGAAGGCTACCTCTATATTTATTACTATCAAAATAAACACTCTATAAATATCAATCTGAATACCAAACAACAAACAAACTAAATATATAATTAATTATAGGAGGATTTAAGATTAAAGTACTTCTTGCTCCAGAGCTTCGATCGTTTGATGTGATTTAGTGAGGTGTGATGTGATGTGATGTAATTTAATCAGTTCACACAATCGAAACGCTGGAAAAATGACTTTTCTGTGAGACAACAGTTCCTCCTTGGAATTGAATTGGATATTTTCACTTGGCAATCCTTTGTGTAGAGCCATCAACTTTATGAATTTTAATGGCGCTCATCATCGTCCTAATGGTTTAATTTGATGATCAACAGCTTGAAACTTTTCCAGAAATATAAGCGCATCTTAAAAAGGCTCATCTGAATCGTTTCAGTGGTTCTCTGATTATAAGTCAGAATATACAAGTACAGAAACTATTCTTTATATGTCAAAATTAATCAATTTTGCTGCCCTTAGCATCATTGTTTATCTCCTTGAAGAAAAATATAATCTGTCAATACCTTATAAACTTTCCAGAGAAATTCAACTTATAATAAGGTGTAGCATATTCAAAAACATTCAGTAGTTCTCTAGCTATAACCAAACACAAAGATCTAGAAACTATCAATTTAAGAATTTATAAATACGAAGAACCAACCAAACCCAACTACTTTATCCTTTGATTTATTATTAAAATGTATTAGGTTTAACTTCGGTGATAAATTTAGGGATGAAAATAATTAATTATATATTCAATAAGAGAATATATATAATTGATCATGAATTTCAAGAAAAAATATTTAAAAATGATATATTTTATATAATCTAATTAGTGTGATCAATAGCCTAAAACATTCCTGGTAAAAATAATATATATATATATATATATATATACAGTATCCAAATCGGTAGGATGGTTCTCTAGCTATAAGGAAACACGCACACACATATATAAATATACTTTATAATATTATAATACTAGCTTTTGCCTGCAGCATCGCTCGCTTTAATGTCAATTATTTAAGAAACATGTTTACTAAAACAATATCGTTCCTAATACCAGAGTAACTAATATCTTTCTCTGAGAAGAAATCAAGCAATTTTTAGTCAGAAATTACCATCAGGAAAACAATTAGGTTGAAAAAATTTGTATCTTCAGAATAAAATAATTGATGGAGTGGGATTATTTCAGTTTTAAGAATAGACACACAAAATATTTATATTATTCGAAAGAAATAAGTTAAAAACCTTCAAGGCAAGGCCTCTTTGTGAATGACGTTAGTGATCTTTTCATCAGGAGAGCTCGTGGTCTGATAATACTCCATTTCTAAGTTTCAGCAGAATATTGACAGTAAGTCTAGTTTAGGTGTTCACGCAGGTTGATACACCGGTTGATTGACACGAATGTTTCACTGCATCTGGACATATTTAGGTTTGTTTCAAGTCAGTGTTGACCTCGTCAGCTCTAGTGACTCGGAATGACTGAAAGAGTTTGTTAAAAGTCCTCTAAGAACAATGTGGTGAGGCTTCTCTTCAGAGATATCTCTCAGAGCTCTAATAAGATTTTCAATTGGTGTATTATGCTACATTCTACTCTCATTACATAATATAATATATAATATTTGCAGTAATTAAATTAAACTATACTTCGAACTAATCCACATGGATATTTGTCCATTAGAAAATGCAAAGGTTATTTAAATGTTGCATAAATTGTTATGCTCCCCCTTAACAAAATAGTGGCTACACCAGATGAAGTCAATGCAAAAGAAAATTAACGGTCTACCTTAGGTCAGACAAGAATAAATAATAAATAATTAATTAAAATAATAATTTCTTTTCTTTCTATAGTATCTTAAAGAACATTTTTCCTACAGTATATTTAATATTTTATCATACTTTTCGTGTGCTGATATATTTAGTTGGTTTATAAAGTGCACGTTAAATACCTCAATAAACAGTTAATGTTTTTATATCTACGGTAAGCAGTTCTGTGTTCAATAGAGGTTTGTTTATACTCAATTTTGTAAGATAATTGAGTGGTTGTTTTTAGTCTCTTTAGAATATAAATACCTGTTAACTGTGGCTATAAGAAGACTCAAGTCCTTCAAAGTCTTATCCAGGAGAGACTTTATAATTTGGTTAATTTCAATTTAACCTACATTAAAAATATCTTAATTGAAGACCACAATTTCTATCTATTGGTATATTTTAAATCTATCTTCAATATCATCCGACATACTTTTCCTGTTGGTGAGCCAAAGTGGGGAGGATGTGTAATGTAAAAAATATTATTAAGATGAATATCAAATATCTGAGTGAGGAAGAATAATGACACAAATATGTTTTTTATAATTTACTTCTCCAGTACGAGTCATCCTCTAGTAAGAATCACAATGCTCTGCAAACTATTTGATAGGATGGTTGTGTTTAGTATTTACGGTGCGTACATTTTCGAATAAAGTTGGACTGTTGACGGTATGTAGCCTCATTTTCAAATAGCCACACTGTATTATTCAGGTTTACAGTATATACTCGGCCTAAGCACACACCCGTTATTACTCCAAAAGTGTCCTCTCCACAAACACCTTCCTTTCTGCTCTGGACATTCTTAATTTTCCAAGCAATAGATGAAGTAACTTCATTCTAAGTAAGCCTCTTCGCAAAGGAATCCTCAGAGCACAATTTGAAGAAGGTTCTTAATGGTTTGTTGTGTGAATTATTAGTAACGCGAATTAAATTATTTGATATTGTAAAATATTCATACTGTCCAAATTTGAGATGAACAGCAAAATGAATAACACCTTGAAATAATACCTATTAAAATTGCTACCCCCATTGCTCAAGTTAATATTAAAAGTCCCTCAATAACTGATCTTATTTTTTTTCTTACACAAATACTTAATGGATTGGCTGAAACTCTCCAGCTATACATATTAAACATTAATGTAAGTATTGAATGACTGTCTATTTCTAACGCTCAAGAACGGATCGTCACCGACCAGCCTCCTTCATCGGAATATCTTCTATGGTAATTGGAGTTTACGTTGTGTCTATCAACGTGGCTTTATGGAAACTCTTTGGCCAATTTTTGCTGCAAGCATGGAGATGATCGATTAAAAAGTCCGTATGGGCCATGTACCATCCCTTTGACGTCACTTCTCAACTACTGTAAGATATAGATAGTATTTAACTAGATTAAAACCTTATTAGTGTAGTTCAACATGAAACAAAATGTACCGCATTCAAAAATATTCAGTATTTATCTAGTTGTAAACGAACGTATAAGTATAAAAACTATCCCTTATAAGGAGTAGGGAATTAAAAACCACCATCTAGACTAATATAGGATTTATCTTTGGATTTACTATTAAAATGTAGCTGTAAAGAAGAATTTTGGATTTGGTAATCAAATTATACAGATAAATAATACAATCTATATTAAACATGAAAATTCATTGTTGATCACGCGTTTTAATAAAATATCTTTAAAACACAGTAATGTTTTAAGTTAATTTGTTTTATCAACATCTTAAACCCTCCCGGTAAAAATCTGCATAACATGAGAGAAATTGTAACGAAATATGTTAGGCGGTTCCAGAGAGCTTAAGGAACATTAATACAGTCTGACCATTTTTACTTTCTACTCACCTTATATGTAGAGAAAGTATTGTGATCGTCAAAAAATTTGATTGTTTCATGACCCCCCCGAATCCGAAAAAGTGTTTTTTTTTTTCATTGCCGTCTTTCTGTCTGTACCTCGGAATAGAGCCTAAAGCATCTTAAAGATTGGGTTAAAAATTGGTATCTAGGGTTTTAATTGGATTGAAACGAAGGGTTTTTGAAAATGGATATCTAATCCTAGAAATAAGGGTAGTTTACTGAAGGTTAAAAAGAGATAAAAATAGATTTTATCAAAATCAGCTCCAGTTATTTTGATTAATTTCATTTATTAACATTCATTAATATAAAAATCATAATGGCTACTCTCAATTTTTTGTCAAAATGAGTTTAAAGGTTCCGGTCTGAACTTAAACTCCCATTTCTTATCATATCTATGTAACTCTTTGAGATTAAATTACATATAATTAAAAATATGTATATCTATTTATAATACAAATCTTTATAAATGTATCCTTATAAAACCAATAACTTTCAAGCTATACGCAATTATATATATTTTTTAAATTTTCGAAAACATAGGGTCAAGTATTTAGACTCTAAAAAAAAATCTAACCTGAGATGTTGCTGGATGTCGACGTTTCATGAACCCCAAACTCTAAAAGGTGGTTTTTGAAATTCCGCCTCTCTGTGTGTGTGCTTAACCCTAAAATTAGGAGTAGTTTAACAAAGGGCGAAAAGAGAAAATTCAATTTTCTCAAAATCAGCTCTAATGATTTGGATTATAATTAGTATTTAGACGTTGTTTAAGATTATAAATAAAAGAGATATTTTCATTTTCCCATGAAAATGAATTTCAGGGTACTCTACAGATTTGCAAATTTTTGTATCTCCGCAACTATCTGAGATACTAAATAACCTATCATTGAAAAATTGTAGTACTATTAAAAATAAAATATTTTATTTTAAATATGTATTAATAAAACCAATAGCTTGTGAGATTTTGGAGAATATATTAATACAATTGTGTGAGCTTTAGTTTTATAGATATGCTACTCAAATTTTAACTCGATAGTTCATTAATGCCAAAGAGTAAGTTTATAAGTAAGTCTCTCAAAATGTTGATGTTCTTTTTCATTTAACCTCTTAGGGGATATGTTTGTACAACAATGGTGTATCTCAATAATTTTAAAACTCAATAGTCAAGATTTACATTTTGTATTGGTCAAAATATATAAATTAGGAATTTAATATCAATGCGATGACATGAAGATGTGCAATACCTTATTAAATGTCAAAAGTTTTAACCGGAAGTCGAAATTTAAATACAAAGTGTTGACCTTTGTAGACCCAATATTGATCCTTTTTTTATCGGTTCAAATATACAAATGAAGATATTAATTCTTTAAAAATAAAAGTATGGAATTTAAAGCCGGGGGTCAAAATTGTTTTACGAAATTATAGCAAAATTTATGTTAGGGTTTTCTAGTGTATATTATTTTGTTTCAAATATATTACGAATTTTGAGTAAGTAACTCTATTTTTAAACAATAGATCGAGAAAGTACGTTTTTAGGTAATGTAGCTATATAATAAATATACTTTGAGCTATACAGTTCTGTATCCAAGCCCTATAAATAAATATTTACATATAACTAATATTATCTCCTGTTTTAATATAAATTTATTATTACTAAAACATACATTTACTAAATATTACAAATAAACTGTCAAACTAAATTTCGTATAGTGGGGGAAGAATAAATTTATTCTCATTAATTATGGTCAAATATCTGTCTACAATTTATTGCATTGCTCTTGAACAAAGTGGCCTATTCAATAAACTTTATTCCATTCTCAAAATTAGAGCTTTATTATTTGAATGAAATAGTAACCAATAGTCATCAAAGAGATAATTTTGAGTTATATCTTAAGAAGTTGACACATTGTTAGTTTAATCTGTGATTTCTGCTTCACCGGAAGGTTTGGCGTAGAGGTTAACTCTTCTGGGTCCGGCCCAAACAACAAATTAGTTTATCTTTCATCCTTCTCACTGGCGGGTGATGGTACCTTTCTTCGAAATTGACTCTCCTTATCCTGTGTCGTATTATTAGTTAGGGTACACTCTGATTCAACCTAACGGATGTTTTGTAACCTATAAAGAAATGGCTTCAATTTCAGTTTATGAACTACACATATGCTATGAACAAAACAGTTTGTAATTAATATTATTAATATGTCGAAATTATGTGAATGGTATTGACTTGATCTAGTTGATGTTAGGTAATGTAATAAGGAAGAGTCTTTTCAAGGAGATCAACAAATATCATGGGATGATCATGGGATCCTATAGTTAATACTCCAAACAAAGTTGATTGGCCGTGACAAGGAAATTAATGTTTTTAATTTTGGTTGCGTTCGATTGGTTTGTAGTGGTATCCTAAAAACCATTTTATTACCTATGTTTACCATTATCTACACAAGATGGAAATGACTAATTTATTCTAGGCTACTCACCTCAAACTTTACCGTCATATCTATTTAGTTGAAAGTATATATTGAACAAAAATCAAATCAATAGACCAATTGGTTAATTAATGTTTTGGCCACACTTAAAGATTGATATCTTATCAACATTTTGATTAAACCCCGTTTCTCAAGATTCGATGCAGTAAAATACACAGTATCGATAAACACATTAAACCGCCAAACTTGTCAATCCCCTCTTACATTGTGGGAAGCAGAACAAGTTGCTTACCCAGCGGCTACATCTTCGAGGTTCAAGAAGTTCCATTTAAGTAGTTAAATTATTTGGGCTTAGGATTACTTGTCCCTACCATAATTAGTAGGCAGGCTTGCATTTAAGTACGATCACATCCTATTGGAGCTTATTCAAAGACTGAAGTAGGCTACCCGTTCATTAGAATTGTATTAAATAGCTTTAGGTTCGTTTCAAGTGTTCTAAAATTACATTCTATCTTATTCTATTGTTATTTGTATACATTCCCCCTAAATTATTATCAATTCCTCATTAGCGAAATAAATACGTATACAGTATGTTCAGAAACACAAAGCCCTACCTGCACCAAGATTAATACAAATACCTGTACACTAACATCCGGAAAACTCTGATAATACCATTAAATTATGTTCAAAGTTTCGGCTTATAGCACCGGGAGAGCAAAGTTGTTCAAGAATGCGTGTAGAAAAGGTTGCATAGGAGCTAGGTGAGTGGTACTACACACCTCGACATATTGAAGCATGGCAGTAGAACACACAACAATTAATAGTAAACAACACATCAGTCCATATAGAAATGAGTATACCTTCTGAGGGTTATCATTATTGATCCTAACCCGCCTCGGTGGCGTAGTTGGCTAACGCGCTTGTCGTGTTGAGCCCGACTGCCGAGGACGGGGAGATCGAGGTTCGAATCTCGGTCGGGTGAGCTGGGAGCAGTTTTTCCTAAATGGTTTTCCACTCTCCCTCCACGCAAATGCGGATTCACTTCCTCTATATTCAACCTTCCCAATTCCTAATCCATTAGCGTAATTAGTACTTAGGCGTATAACCCGAATGGGTAGTAAGACGCGGTGCTAAATAAATAAATAAATAAAATTATTGATCCTACATCACAGAAAGTGCTTGCCATTATTACATTTGCAGTGAAACGCGCCTAAGTCCTATGCAACTTGTGGTACATGCATGCTTTAACAGCTTGGTTCTCTAAGCGCTACACGCCGAAACTTTGAACACATTTAATAGTATTAGTATAGGTTTCCGGATGTAAGTGTACAAGGATTTTGTATTACTTTTGGTTCAAACACACTATGTGTGCAGTTTATGCTATTTATTACCAAACAGTCTGTAGAGCCCATAAGGGCAGCGAGACTCAATTATTAAAATATAAGTTTATCCCACTCATCAGTGGTTGCTGGTCAATTTGTCTAGGACGTCACTCTCCCAATAGAATGGACTATTAGGGACGTAGATTTTAGTTGTTAAAATATCTGTCGAGGTTATTGAAGGTGAGTTCTCCTAAATGTCTCCCCAGTCTCTCTACACGCTTATGTAGGTACATTATCCCTTATCATTCTTACTCCACATGTATCATTAAATGAATAATGTCTGGACGGTTGGTAAGATGCGGTGTGCACCAAATAAGACAACATATAATCAATATTTATTAGCACCATTAAAAAAAGGTCATTAAAGCTCAATTTTGGAGGTCAAGAGGTTAATTATGTGAAACTAATTCCATTTTTGTATAGAATTTGGATGGGGTAACAATGACAAGGAGCAAACTTTCACTGGTCCACGCATCCGAGACTAAAGCCTTGTTCTACACGACAACATCTATTCAAGCGTGAATCTGACATATTTTAATAATTAAAACACATGAGAACCAGTAGTGTTGTTTTAAAATAGGGAATATTATGGAGATGTTCCAGGATTCTAGAGAAGATAAATTAAACGTGACAATTATAATAGTTTTGTTCGTTAGTTGTAATTAATTTCATTCTATATTTCAAATTCTCACTGTATTATTTTATTTACTACTAGCTTTTGCCCGCGGCTTCGCTCGCGTTAATGTAAATTTTATCAATAAATCCAGGTTGTCGATTGACACAGGGAATATGACAATAAAAACGATGAACATATTGAGGTTGTTAGTCAATAGAGGTAGAGATAAATAAAAAAAAACTACAAAATATAAATCAGGATTAAGTGTAGGAGTAGAAAAGAAGTAGTGGAGTGTGTGTCAGTAGAGTCACAGGTTATGCCTTGCCACGAATTGGAAGATCCTACTCCACCTTAAATTTTACTTACAGTTAATTAAAATCCCTTATTTACTCCGCTTGTTCTTGACCGTTGCAATCATGGGCACAGAATAGATCATTATTTTAGGACGATCCTATATACAATGTTGTATGTCCTTCCATTTGGCACAAATACATACAAATTCTGGGCATTGGACTCACGCGAACAGGCTACATATAGCTGGCCATGGGGAAAGCATGGCATTTCCAAATGCACCCCTGCTACAAGCAATGTTTGCCCTTGCGCTTTGTTAATTCTCAATAGCAAAACTAAGTTTGATTGGAAACTGGAGTCTTTTGAATTGAAATGGTAGGTCAGTGGGGATTATTGGTATTCGAGGTATGATTACACTTTCCCCTTTTCCCACACCTGTTAAAATGGTGGCACAGATTATATTTTGCCCTAATTGTGTAATTGAAGCCTCGTCCCATTACATAAACGGGTGCATCTAAATTTCACATAAGCATAACTGGTACAACTAATTTCAATTGTAGTTTATACGAGGGTACACCCGATAGCTCCAGAGAATTTAAAAACTCAGCGGGATATGAAGTGCTCTGTTCTGTGTCCATGATTGTATCTATTGACAAATACTCCTTTATTTCTCCCTGCACCTCTTTCAAAATGTCAGTGTTGATTTTGTTAACGATTTCATATTTTGATGCAAGAATTGCTCTTGCACACAACCAATGATCACAATTTAAATTTAGTTGTAAGTCTGGGTAAACTTTAGCAATGAGCTCCACATCATTTTCCACCATATTACAGAATTCCCCTGTAAGTAAAATTCAGCCTTCAGCATCCGTGTCCAAACATCCATCACCAATTTTCAATAGTGTCTCTGCGTAATGTCCTGAATCTACGTAATTATAAAGGTGGACTCTCATATTCGTTGTTAGGCTGAATTTTTTCACTTTTGCCCACAATCTTGATGACTTGAGACAGGCTTTGATTTCATCTGCATGTGTGCCCCTCTGGATCACTGGTAGAGTTTGTCGGAAGTCACCAGCCAGTAATTCTACCATTCCTCCTCTCTCGCAAGTCCTGAAGATTTTGGTTTAACGCCTCTATAGCTTTTTTGTGGGACATCGTACTTTCGTCCCACACTAAAAGTTTACATTGTCGTAGCATCATACCTCGAGAGCTATTTTTGCTGAAATGAATAACACCAAACTTCTTACGACAATTTTGTCATTTACCATAACGGGGTGAACAGACAGAGCTTAATTAGCTGAATATAATAATTTTTAATCATTTTAAGATAGATGTGCCTAAAATAACTCGTGAACAGATTTTTATTCGGGATATCAGATTTTCTTCTGGGATACCGCAGGTCCCTTTTACTGTACTCCAAGCATCATGTTGCAATTAATTTATTCATATCAGTAGGCCGAGTTGTTAAGCCAGACGACCGTCTAACAGTTATTTTTTTCTATCCATTAGGAACAGTACTTTTTTTCTGGATGAAAGGTACCCTATGTCCTTTTCTGCACCCATGACAACGTGTATGCGAAATTTCATGATGATCGGTCGAGTAGTTTAGGTGTGAAAGCGTAACAAACAATAACAAACAAACAAACAAACTCACATTCACCTTTTTTCTGGATGAAAGGTACCCTATGTCCTTTTCTGTACCCAAGACAACGTGTATGCGAAATTTCATGATGATCGGTCGAGTAGTTTAGGCGTGAAAGCGTAACAAACAATAACAAACAAACAAACAAACAAACAAACAAACTCACATTCACATTTTTTCTGGATGAAAGGTACCCTATGTCCTTTTCTGTACCCATGACAACGTGTATGCAAAATTTCATGATGATCGGTCGAGTAGTTTAGGCGTGAAAGCGTAACAAACAATATCAAACAAACAAACAAACAAACTCACATTTAAATTTTTTTCTGGATGAAAGGTACCCTATGTTCATTTTCTGTACCCATGACAACGTGTATGTGAAGTTTCATGATGATCGGTCGAGTAGTTTAGGCGTGAAAGCTTAACAAACAATAACAAACAAACAAACAAACAAACTCACATTCGCATTTTTTTTCTGGATGAAAGGTACCCTATGTCCTTTTCTGTACCCATGACAACGTGTATGCGAAATTTCATGATGATCGGTCGAGTAGCTTAGGCGTGAAAGCGTAACAAACAAACAAACAAACAAACAAACTCACATTCGCATTTATAATAGTTAGGATGTCATGTTATATATGCTATGTTTATACTTATACAGGAGTCATATTTATCAAACTACTCTTTAAAATTATCAGAGCTGAATAATATAATACAATACTATCTGTTATTTCTAAATGTACACACATTGGTAAGTAATTCATTCACCTTACGATGAATATTCTTGTGGATAGTATAATAACATTCGTATATATTTATATTTACAAACATTTAGCAATAAAATTTATTATTTTCATCTATGTCCTGCACATAATATGTGTAAATTTTAGGAATGTATTTATTTTACATTTATTCTCATGCGTACACAGCACCTTCAACTAACGTATAGAGATCCTGTAAAAGGAACAACTTTGATTTCAAAGAGTTGAATATTATTTTGGTCTAGCAGGTAATCAAACTAGTGGACCTGAATCCAGTGATTTGGCGTTTTATTGACATTTTAAAAATGTCCTAAATTTTATTATTTATTTTGGATATTTTAAAAATATCCTAAATTTTATTATTTATTTTGGATATTTGTAAAAATATATTTTATGTAGGTACCACGTCCTGCTACCCGTCCTGGCTATCCAAATATTAAACCTAATGAAGCAGGGGTGAGACAGGTAATTTAAATTAATTTGTGTTGAAGAGTTGTAGAAATTCATTTATGCAAAATACATACCTCAGTATGTCCAGAAGGTGTTAAAACCCCTATCACTCCCTCTCTGGTAAACCTGACCACACAAAGTTGAATCCTTACTCCACGAGCCTCATTGATAAGAGTAAGAAAGGCTATTAAATACGTTATATAAGTAGCAAAGAGGAAAGAAAACAGAGCCAATTCATTAACATTATCGTGGGGAGAGGAGTGGAAATATATAAGGAAGATTGTATTCTTACATCCATCTTGAGACAACTACCTTACCTGTGTTCTGACCCCCTACCTGAATTTTTCGGTGATCTAAAGCGTTTCATGTCTTACCCATTCGACCGCTCAGAAACGGCGGAAATAATATGTAGATAGAAAATTGGAACATAAAATCAATGTCTTGATGTAAATTATAATATAGCAACAACATAATAATAAAGTAATAAAGAATATTGTCATTAACATTTGGCTAAGAGAGATTATAGAACCTTTATTTACATACATTTATCTTTAATGCAACGGTTAAGGATCAAACTCAGGCCCAGCAAATCAGGTTCAAAAGTTAATTTTCTCTAAAAATATTAGATGCAAATAAAAATGGATTAGGAAGACGTGACTTTGAAATAATATAAAATTAAAAATTAATTGATTGTGTTTTTGAAAAAATATTCAGTTTTAGAAAAATGTTTAGATACATAAAACTTATCTCAAGAGACTATCCTAATATTTGGATGAAGACATTCGTAGTTTTTTTAATGAAAATTTGATAAATAAATTTATAGATGTATAACTACCTAAAAAAAATATTGGTTAGATTATGTTAGCTATAGAATATGGTTCGTATAATATTAAAATTAATTAAACCTTAGATCACGATGTGTAAATTTAAAATAAAATGGAATCAAGAATTAAGAACTACGTTAATAAACAATAATAAGTGTTTGTAAACTATTAATAAATTGATAAGACCAATGATAAAAATATTGTACAGTGTATCATGTAGCTTCATGTTGTATCGGGGTTAATACAAATTACGGCCAGTAGAGGGGAGTGGTTTAATGAAGGAGGGGTATGAGTTATACATCCGACTGTCATGTTTTATCCAGTATCCATGACCCTAATAACGTGGGTTTGTACACCAAGTGTTTGTTTATTAAAATGAACGGCTTGTTCAAAATTCATGGCAGTATATGCCCTGGGGAATCATTTGGCCACGTTTTGTTCTTGCTTTGTGTTAGAGTTGATGATGAGAGAGGGGACCGGGGATTTAGGGAAGGAGGAGGGGCTTCCTATATTTTAGAACCACTCTGGAAGGGGTATTTAGAACATTTTTATCTTAGTTGGAGGTTGTTTATATTAATGTTAAAAATCTGTGCATAATTCATTTGATCAATACCCGAAGTATTTAATCAATGTTTGATTCGCTAAAATATAATTAAAGCCGTTCGATATGGAATAGTTGCCAATAGATTATCAAAAACTTTCAGTAAAAAATAGGAATAAGTTAAACCAGACCAACTACTATATTAATTGTTGGTTTTATTAATAGTATAATAATTTCTATATAGCAAAGTCTTATTTCTATTTTGGATCTTTATCAAAATGTATGACTATTCTATATTATTAATCACTTGCTTTCCTTGGAATAAATTGAGTTAAATGGATTTTGTATAAAGCTCAACCTAAAAAGCACTAGTAGGATAAATACTAGCTTCCTGAAAGAATACATTCTTATGTTAGGATTGATAATGGAAAATCATGTGTAAGCACATTGTATTTATGTACCTTCTTATGACCTTTTATGTTAATTCATTTTAATATATTTATATTTGTCTCTAGAAATAATCTAAGCTGTGACACAAATTATTTTATTCATATAATTTGACTCTTTAGTAAATACATACTTTTAACTGTTCAATCCATGATTTCTGGTATTTTTAATATTTTGGTCTTTTTTTACTTTGTTAATTTCTTTTCTCAGTCTAATAACCCTAACGGGCTATGAGCATTGAATTACATCTATTGATTATGAAATGAGAGTTAATATATTTGAAGTATAGGCTAAAATATGTAAAGATATTTGATAATCATGCAGAATATATCTGAAGATATTAAACGTTTATTTATAAGAAGATCTAAAAGAGGTAAAAGAAGAAATCATGTATGGAATTAGAATAGGAGAAAAAAATTGTAAAAAAACACTTTTGCTGATGACATTGCTAGTTGGGCTGGAAGTGAAAAGGATCTTCAAGAACTACCGAAAATAATGGATGAAATACTGAAAATGGGATATATTGTTAGGATCCAAAAAATAAAACCAATCATGATGTGTAGTAAAGGAGAAATTAATCAAATGAATTTAGAGATAGAAGAAGTAGGCTAGAGTAAGTTATGGATTTCTGTTACCTCAGAAGTAAAATAACCTATTATAACAGAAGCTAGAATGATATTATAAATATAATATCACAGGCGAATAAATCTTTTCATTACAGGAAGACAGTACTAATCTGGTCTAGCATAAATTTTGTATCCAGGAAAAGGATCTTGAAAGCATGCTTGAAGCAGTGCGCTTTATGGATGGGATACAAGGACCATTGGTTCAATTGAAAGGAAAATTAAATATTAAATAATGTTGAAAATATGTGGAGGGATAAGTTATCATATACAAAAGAGCTAATAAAAGCAAATGAAGAAATAAATCTTTGGAAAAATATACGGCAAAGAAGAGTTAACATAATAGGACATATACTAAGACATTATACTTTGACGAAGATAAATATAGAAGGATTTCTAAAAGAGAGAAATTCAAAAGGTAGGTCAAAACTGGTTTATATAAAACAGATAATGAAATATGTTGGCATAAGAAGTTACAGATAAGTAAAAAGTTTGTACTAGGAGAGGCAAAAGTGGAGAGCCGCACCAAACCAATCGCAAGATTGATGATCTAATGATGATGATGATAATGATAAGGAAGGTAAGACTTACAATAAATGTACTTAAATTTGCGTGAAAAGAGAGTGAATCGATTTAGGAAAAACAAACCTCAATACACCCAGCTGTAGCCTCAACCTCCCAATCATTGTAAAACGAGATTTGATGACCCAATACGGACTTTTCGTTACTAAGAACTTCTCTCGCGTTGCTATCCACACTAAACTCCACGTAGTAGGGTATTACAACTCAAGCCAGGCATTGCCTACATGATTCTGTTGTCTTCATTAGATTATTATTATTATTATTAGCACCGCGTCTTACTACCCGTTCGGGTTATACGCACTTACGCTAATGTGTAATGGTAGGGTGATTGTGAGATGAAATGGAGGACCTACAGTTTAACGTGGAATCCGAACCACGGTGGAGGCCTGGCATTCCTCACATTCATCTTCATTAGAGAACAGAGGAATTGTAACAAGACCCGCCTCGGTGGCGTAGTTGGCTAACGCGCTAGTCGTGTTGAGCTCGACCGCCGAGGACGGGGAGATCGAGGTTCGAATCTCGGTCGGGTGAACTGGGAGTGGTTTTTCCTAAATGGTTTTCCACTCTCCCTCCACGCAAATGCGGGTTCACTTCCTCTAAATTCAACCCTCCCAATTCCTAATCCATTAGGGTAGTTAGTACTTAAGCGTATAACCCGAACGGGTAGTAAGACGCGGTGCTAAATAAAATAAAAAAAAAATTGTAACAAGAGACGCCTATTTACCATCGTTCAAACACACAATCAAAGTGCAAAGTATTTATTTTAAAGCTAAAAACTCTTTTACTAAACTCAATATCTCTGTTCTCAAGGGAATAATATATAAGTCCGAACATCAATGCGATTTCCGGTTCAAATGTATTCAAGTAGCTATATCCTGGTTGTTCTGCTGTAGGATGATCAAGATTTTTACTTTGTAAAGTTTAATTTCTAGGCAATATGGCCATTTAAAACAAATGAATTAGTTTGGAGGGCAATATTTATTTCAAATATCGCCAAGGAATCAACAGTTTTACCTTTATTTTATTTGTACAGACTTGAAAATTTCTTATCTAATGAAGCCTTTGGTTGTCTCAATACAATTAGTGGAATTAACAAATAAAAATGTGTTGTGCTATGTATTCCTCATAGAACTCCACCAAGTACAGATGGTAAACACTAAATCATATTAACTCTAATAGATTGTACGTTAAATTACCCCAGGAACTACATTACCCACGGACTCTGGTTCTTCCAGTCTTAACATTCTTCTCGCAATATACAAGACTGCCGATGACGGGGAGATCCAGTTTCGAATCTCAATTAAATGTAACAAGGGTTGTTTAGCAAAATGTTTGTACACTCTTCCTCCATTCAAATTTGGGTTTAATTCCTCTTAATGTACTCTTAGTAAACCCAAAATCAATTGCCTAATTAGTACATAAGCGTATAACCCTAACAGTTAGTATAATGAAGTGCTAATTAAAATATGTCAGGTCATTGCTGCCGATGGCAAAAAAGTTGTGGTTACTTTATTTAAATCAAATTAAAAATACAATATACAAGCAATAATTGACTGGTCAATGTATATTGTATAGTACTATCGCGACAAAAATTTCATTAAAGTTTATTTATAAATATATTTTATGCCACCCCTAAGCACTATTTAGTAAATTCCTACCCTAATCATTAGCCCCAAGGTCTTGTAACGGGTATGTTGAGGTTAGGATCCTAACCTGTTATACTGAGGATTGTTTTTCATCAATGGTTTACCACTGTCTCATAAAATAAATGAAGGTAGATTTGTCTAGTGGGGTTAAGAATAAGTCATGGAAATTTCGAAAAATCTACCTTCAATATTTCTTTTAAATACATATAATAAACTTCAATGAAAACTAAAACTATGTAGTTCACACAATGCGTGATTAGTCCAGACGGTTAATTTGAAGTAGTGCTTAGGCTATGCAGATATATTTAGCACCACGTCTTGATACTTGTTTGGTTTAAACGCCTATGTATTAACCACGCTAATCTATTAGGTATGATGAAGGTTAAAAATAAAGGATATGTACCCACTGTTCTGAGAGGATGTCAAAAAGCATTCAGGATAAACCGCTCTCATTACACACTGCCGCGATTCAAACCCTGGTCTCCCCATTATCAGCGGTCTAGTCTAGTGCAAGAATGATGCCTTAGACCATGCTGCCACTGAAACTGGTAGCTATATAGTTAATTCTCTCCCATGTTGTTAATAAACGTGTCTGTAACTTGTTATCAAGTGTAATTAGACATCACCTAGTGTCAAACCAATCCTTTCAACCCAGTGCCAGATATTTTGAAACGTCAAACTCAAGGGACTGTTAGATAACGACGCCTATTAGGAATAATTACCAAAATGAACTAGTTGGTCCGTTCTGGTTCGTCAACTTTTAATTGCCATTTTGTTGTCCCCAAGAGACGGTTTGTCCCTGCTATGATTGGATGATAAACCATCATTGTGCGATACCCCTCCTGGTTCCATGTGTGTTTGGCATATGTTCGTTTCGTCAAGTTTTGATTCTGTTGTCGAGTACTGATAGTCTGGTCAATTATTGTAGTTAAAATGTGTCGTTTCATGCTTTCATTGATGTTTTCACGGATATTTTATAAGTCCTAAGCAAAGAGTAGATGATAAAAGCTTACAATAATTTATATCAAACTAATAGTGTAATACATCCTAATATTTATACCTGGACAACATCATTTTGGCTAACTTTAATTCTTCATAACTACTCAAATATTTATATATATAAACCTTTAAAAAGGCTACAAAAAATTACGTTATAAATGTTTTAATTCACATTTAAATAGATAAATACGCCTACACAAGAATTGAGAAATATTGAGAAATAAGTAGATGTATATTATAATTAATATAACATAGTTAACTTGATTAATATTTAAGTATAAGAAAACAATTTTACATGTTTTTCAAATATCCAACAAAATGTTAAAACCTAAAAATTTTAATATTGTTTTCACCTCATCTTACTACCCATTTTGGTTGTACGCAATATTGTGTTAAGGTTTAGAAAGGTTTAATTTAGATGAAGTGTACCCGCATTTGCGTTGGGTTAGAGTGGAAAATATGTTAGGAAGGCACACCCTCAATACCTGTCACCTACATTTCATACAAGATGACCCTGATATTTTGACCTATTGCCCGCCGACAAAGGTTTTAAAAATATATTAATATCTGATATTATATTAGTGAATTCCAAAAATAAAGGAAATACACATGTTTATTTAAAAATTCATTTTAAAGGGTTTCTTTTCTATAAGTATGTAAGATAGCGTTTGCTGCGAACATGTAGGCACGTGTGAGTATGTGTGTATGTGTATGAGAGTGTGTAAAACTGCATTTTTAGTTTAATTTATAAATATTAATGGTTTTGAGATATAGACAGTGGTAGCTTAAGAGAAGGCTCGAGGCGCTTGAAACCAGGGGCTACTGGAGGATCCTGAACATCAGTTGACAGACAAGGTGATGAACAAGTAGGTGTAGTCTAGGACAGGGGTATCTAGAAGTATGTGGCGTCAGATTCACCAGACATTGTAAAGGTTTACTAGCCACTCACTGCGTCACAACTGAGTACTAACAACAATCAGAGCCTCTTTATCCATTTTTATCCATTAGGCACAGTGCCTAGAGCCTACGAAACATTTTAAAGCCCTTCAATATCACACTTGAAAAATACAAACAGATTCCCAAAATAATAAAAAAAACAGAGCATTTTAGTTAATAATATTTATTTTGATATTTGAATGATAAAAACATATATTTAAGTCGTTACGTTTCTCAACAGCCTAACTGATACAATCACAGACAGTGATACTTTCAATTTAGTGTCTGAATGTTCACTTTACGAGATTTTATATGTACGAATTCAGAAATCATGTCGTCGATTGTCAGCTGTCACATTTTCACTTGAAAGCTTTTAAAGTGATGACAATTGTTGCTGCCCCACTGTATATCGGAGATAATTTTTTTATCAATTTCATCTTCAAGAAGCTCCTTTCTCCTTCAGCACTTATTCCGAAAATGGATAAATATATTCTAAATGTAATGCTTACATTTTATTTTTATTTTTTGCATTCAAAGGGTGAAATAAGCATAACATTAATTATAAATATTTGACACACATGCATCTAAAAATAAAAGTGCCTATGGCCAACAATGGTCTTAAAATGGCCCTGACGACAATAACGGATTATACCATTGGAGGTCGAAACCAGAGAAGGAATCCACGCCTTGAATACACTAAACAAATAATGTCCGATGTAGAATGTTTGACCTACTGGGCTCCAAACCGACAATCGGGTTGATAACCAAAGAATAAGAATATAGTTTTTAAACTTACATAAACACGAACAAAGCTACCTGGTTATTTGGTTATTGTTTATAGACTAGGACTGGAAGCGTTATATAAAGGGTAAAGGGTTCAGTGCTGTCTGCTCTAGTTTGCAGGTGACTCAATGGTCATCATGGCCGGATGCGATGAGATGGTTTCCATAAATAGGTTCTTACTCTCTCTCCACGTTAGTAAGGATGTATTTCCCTCAATTTAACTGACTCAATTTTATCGTATTAGTGTAAAAATGATGATTGCCCGAATTTATAATAAAGTACAATGAGTAAAAAAACAAAATTCAAGTTTATCTCTTTTTTAAGAATGTTTTTAAAAGGATCGTTAAAGTCAATTATGAAAACCTGTTGCTTTGGAGACGTGTTGTATTTTCTAAACCCATAAATATTGTCATGTTACATCCTACAAAACATTACAAAATTGATTATGGATGATATTTTTATTTCTTAGAACAAGCACATCTTTCTGGAAAATCAATATTGACAAATTACCCACTTCGGTGTTCGCATGGTCCAAGGTACTACTCTCACAATAGACTGGCTGCCACTGATGGTGATATCGGGGTTCGATTACTGTTGAGTACCGGGTGGTTTTCCTTAGTGGTTTTTATCTCTCCCTCAATGCAAGTGCAGGTTCACTTCCTATAAATTTAGCCCTCATCGTTCCTAACACAATAAAGTTGTTGACACATAGGCGTATAGCCAGAATGGTTAGTAAGATGTTGTGCTATTAAAATATTGACTAATTAATTCCTAATTAAGTGATAGGCCTACATATATTTAAATGAAATATTAAACACAATTTAACAGTAACTTTCTTAAGGCAACTCTTACACACAGTATGAATTCGTAAATGATCTTGAGAATTCTGACATTTTGCTTATATGTATATACTATATATATATAAGGAATATATAGAATGAGTGATGAAGCCCTATTATTTTATAGGGTGGTATAGTCTAACGTTATGCTGAATATTATACATAAACAGAATACATTGTTTACTTTATTTTTTGCGTGTGTAAAAAAAAAGAAAATAGATTTTACCGATTGATGATTATAGTATTTAATGCAATATTTTAATAAATATATTTTTAATAATTCTTCATTTACTTTTAACAAGTTATTTGTCATATGCCATTAAGTCCCTTCAGAAGAAGCTTCAGCTGGTGGGCTGGTCATGAACTATTCCTTGATTTAGATATGCATTTTTTATACTATTATTAATCATTCAAGTACCCGTATTTCTTCTATTATATGACGCACTTTTCTCCCATTTAAATATCTCTAAAAAAAAGGGTGCTTCTCAAATACAATAGCTTCTTAGAATCAATGACATCTTATAAACGTGTTTATTTCTCGACCAACGCTCTAGATGTCTCAGAAGAATCAGACTAAATTTGAAGTATACTCTGATATTGATTCAAATGCAAGTATCGATGGCTCAGAAGAAATAGATTGATATTGATTCAGAAAAACGAGATCAATAACCTAACTATTGATAGATTTGGTAGTATTATTGTTAATACATTTTAAATATGTAATAAAATATTAATTGAAGCGTAATTTAATTTTTATTTATTGTATCATTACACTGGTGTACACAACTTTTGCTGACTAAGGTGTTAAACACTTTTTGGGGTATTTTGAGGTCACAAAATTTAAAAATGACATTATTTTTTGTCTATCAGATATGCTTATCACGATATGAAATAGGCACAGAAAATCCAAGAAAATTATAACATTAACAAAACATTAATTTGTTCTTCATTGAGAGATGCTGCTGAACCCGTGTTTCTGTGATTTCCTACGATGCTATGTTCCTGGACATTCACGGTGGATGCTACAACAATAGTCCGCCATCATATGCGTATCCCATCGTCCACAGTATCATTCTTCCATGGCCCTGATGTCCTGGTGAGATCTCTCCCTTGGTTCGTCACTGACATTACCAAGGCAATGTGGAAATCGATCCAAATTACTGTGGAGGTTATACAATTTGATGCTAATGTTACAACCAAGTGTACAAAACGTATTGAGAATATTCTACACGAGTGTACGGTAGTTAGCGGCCTTGTGGTTCCCAAGGAAATTCTCTACAACTATACAAAATGATGACCACACGCGTGCCTCAACATTGTCCATTGAGTCTTGGAAACGTTGGCCTTTAATGAGTTCCCAGATCTGTGGTCCATCGTATATACCTGCCTTTATTTTCTCCATGCTCAGTGCTGTAAATGTTCTACATATGTAGGTGAAAAACAATCCATCTCTCTTAAGGGCCTTTACAAATTGTTCTATCAAACGAAGTTTGATGTGCAAAGGTCTCTGTCCACCGAAGGTTCTGTGGTGATATTTTTCTCTTCAGCTGCCATGTTTGGTCTTACAAGGCACTATATTCTCACCCAGTGTTGCTCTTAGGTCTACTGCCCCACAGACATCTAAAGCACGGGTACTTGTTGTACACAACAGTCTGCCCTAGGAGAAAATTCACCATTTTCAAACCACAGAGATGACCCGTTGGTGATCGTGGTATTCTATCTTCACTAGGAATATGGCTATCATCGGCCTATCTTCCCGCATACCAAATGAGCGTCCGATTGATATTGATCTGTATATTTTCCCGTTATGTAGGAGTACAGATTTTAGGCTGCGTTTGAAGCCACCTAAGAGTAACCACCAGTCACTGGGTGTGAATTTCTGCATGCCCAATTTTATCAGAGATCCTTGCACATTGCTACAGAAAACATTTTTTGGAAGAATAACAGAAACTCAACTTCTTTGTTGCGATACCCTGTAATTTTGGTTCCTGGTAGCAGTATATTTTTTTTCTGCCTGCCTAGAAGCTAACCGTTCAACTGCAATCTTTAGAAGACTTAGGTCCCTTATGAATTTATTCAATTCCATATGACTTAAAACTGATGCAGCTGATGAAGGTAGTTGGAAATAACTATCATGTTGTTCAGCACAGCTTTCTTTCTCACCAGCCGGTTCATCTGACTCTTTGTGAAGCTCCATACTAAATGTAAGGACAGGTATCTCTTCTGAATGTAGAACAGAGCGTCTAGCGGAGGCCAGATCTGGATACATTCACTAACACCAGTTCTTTCCATTGACGCCCTTTATATTCACCAGACAAAAATAACGGTCATTACTGTGGTTGATCTGCTCGCGCCATACAATTGGTATACCAAATTTCATTCACTTTCTTTTCTCATTCAACCACTGTCACAGGCTCTTTGTACACGTTTTACACGCGACATGTGCCAAAGACTTATCTTGGTCCCCTAGTTTTACTGTAAAGTAGGCAAAATAAGCTCTTTTCACACAGTCCAGTATAGCTTGTCATATTTGAGAGAATGTGTACTCTCCTCAGATTTAACAAAAACTACCGGATGATTGACACATTTATTTGTGATGAATCCATGTCAACGCTTGAAAGAGAAATAAAACACGTCTTAATATGTAACGTGCACATGCAATCACGGACAGAACTGAGAATTCAAAAGTATGTTTACAAAGAGGTAACAAATGCTGGTGGGAAAATAAAGTAATGCAAGGTAATAACACCAACAATATCTCAACAACTAAAGCTGCTAGAGCAAAAAGGATACCATTTCCATTATCAGCGGAAAAAAAAATTTCAAGAATCAAGTCGAGAATTCCAGGCTCCACGAAAACACATTTTTTTACAGGTAACAAATACTGGCGTGAAAATAACGTATAACTAAATAATAACATCACAATATTTCAAAATCTAGAGCTGTTAAAGCAAAAAGGATACCATTTCCGTTATCAGCGGCAAACAAATACCCATAATTAAGTCGAAGACTCCAATCCCCACGAAAACACATTTTTTACATGTAGCAAATATGGGCTGAAAAACGCATAATACTAAATAATAACACCACAATATCAGAAAAACTAGAGCTGCTAGATTCAAAAGGATACCATTTCCGTAGTCTGCGGCACAATATTACCCAGAATCAGGTCGAAAATTCTAGGCACCACGAAACAACATTTTTTTGTTTCCCAGTGCTATCAAAGCTTTTTTTTTTGTTGATTTTACCGTAAAATTAAGGTGCGTATTACATTAAATAGCGTCTTAGAATCGAAGAAATATATTATTTTATGTTTATCTTATTTCATCTAGTAATGTTATTTTAATTTTTTACTCTTAATCTTGGATAGGGGCACTCGTGAGTCTAGGGCACGATACCATGGTACCAATAGTCACTTGGGAGTCCAGAGCACGGTACCATGGTACCAATAGTCACTTGGTAGCCCAGAGCACGGTACCATGGTACCAATAGTCACTTGGTAGCCCAGAGCACGGTACCATGGTACCAATAGTCACTTGTGAGTCCAGGGCATGGTACCATGGTACCAATAGTCACTTGGGAGTCCAAGGCATGGTACCATGGTACGAATAGTCACTTGGGAGTCCAGGGCATGGTACCATGGTACCAATAGTCACTTGGGAGTCCAGGGCATTGTACCATGGTACGAATAGTCACTTGGGAGTCCAGGGCATGGTACCATGGTACCAATAGTCACTTGGGAGTCCAAGGCATGGTACCATGGTACGAATAGTCACTTGGGAGTCCAGCGCATGGTACCATGGTACGAATAGTCACTTGGGAGTCCAGGGCATGGTACCATGGTACCAATAGTCACTTGGGAGTCAAAGGCATGGTACCATGGTACGAATAGTCACTTGGGAGTTCAGCGCATGGTACCATGGTACCAATAGTCACTTGGGAGTCCAAGGCATGGTACCATGGTACGAATAGTCACTTGGGAGTCCAGCGCATGGTACCATGGTACCAATAGTCACTTGGGAGTCCAGGGCATGGTACCATGGTACCAATAGTCACTTGGGAGTCAAAGGCATGGTACCATGGTACGAATAGTCACTTGGGAGTTCAGCGCATGGTACCATGGTACCAATAGTCACTTGGGAGTCCAAGGCATGGTACCATGGTACGAATAGTCACTTGGGAGTTCAGCGCATGGTACCATGGTACCATTAGTCACTTGGGAGTCCAAGGCATGGTACCATGGTACGAATAGTCACTTGGGAGTTCAGCGCATAGTACCATGGTACCAATAGTCACTTAGAAGTCCAGGGCATTGTAACATAGTACCAATAGTCACCCCCTCATGGTGGTCTTACTGTAAACTAATAGGTGGATTTATATCTCAAAATGACTTTTTTTTATAAGGAGTTTTTTTTTGAACCCTTCATTTATCTGTTTAATATTTCTCTAGATTAACGATAGGTCAATTAAGATGCCAATAACAGAAAATAACTGACCAGATGATACGCTTCACAAAGGATATTAAATATTAATTTCTGTTAAATTGTGTATTGTTTTTGATTACATCATAAATAGAGATCTAGTAATATAATAGTAATAATGATAGTAAAATATGATAGCACTGCAGAAATAATCCATTTCGTTTGGCTATGCTGAGCTCATACATATCATTGTGTTAATCAAAACTGATGTGTAAACAAAGCAAGCTTGTTGACTGATAGGACGACAAATTGTAAACGCTAATGAGAAAATTTTGAATTCCATCAATACGTGTATGAAGCGTATGAATGTTCAAAAAAAAAATAGCTCTTCTGTCAGTGGTTGGAGAGGTCACGTGTGGTCTCAACTCCACAAATTGCTAATTATCAGCATATTTTGGGGCGGAAGTAAAAACACATTCTATTAATTAGTTTCTATTGTGAATTATTATCGATTAAAGAACGAGCGGTAAAGTCAATGGGGGAAGAGATTATGAAAGATAGTTTTAACTGTATGACTAAATATTTTTGGGGAGATAATATAATGTTTATTGAGAAGCTTTTTCATGCTTTTAACAAAATCTCATGGCACAAGCATGTTACCATGACAAAGAATACATGACAAGGACGCCAGAATGCCGGTGCACTAAAGATACCCTGTGATGTGTTTGGCGCAAAAAAAATACTCGTAAGAAACAAACTTTATTCTTTTGATATTGACAAATTAAAGTTGAGATTCATTACCATGCTCATCTAATAAATAAATGGGGCGACAATATCGTACCGAATTTATCTTAAGGTTTAATAAAACTTGGAGGAAAAAATCAAAAATAAGTTATTTTTAAATCAGCCTTAAATAATTTATATTTTGAAGAATAAAAGAATTTTCTCATTCTCAATCTTAAATGCCAATTTTGAAATATTTCAATCTTTTTAAAGTGCATTCCTGTAAAAATTTATTTTTGAAAAAAACCCAAGAAATGCTTATTATTTATCATATAAATATTCTACAAGGACCAATTCTGAACAAGATAATTGAATTATTTCCAAAATTTTTAATACTATTCCTCACTTAAATGTCTTTTATTATGTAAGAAATTTAACATATATCTATTTTTATCCAAATCACTAGAGACTTATCCAAAAAATATTGAATCTTTGAGAAAATAGTAATCAGTTTAATCATCCTTAAATTAATTTCCCCCTAAAAAATAGGTACAAAGTTTTGTTTTTCATATCAAACATTACAAAGATATATATTTTAAACAAATCATTATCCTATTCAAGCAACAATTATTCTTATCTTCAATAATAACGTTTTTAAGTAAACAACTCCTCCAAATTGGTACCCAAAATTCAAGTATACGGTGTAATATGTCAGTTAAAACACTCATTAGATATCAATTTTAAACAAAATAACTAAAGCAATTTTTGTGATATATGTAATTAAAAAAATCGGTACACAACACTTAATTTAGGAATGAGGCCATACCTTTAAAAAGGAAGAACGAAAGATTTATCATATTGCATCTAATATTATTAAGCCTTAAAAAAATCCATTGATAGTTTTTGATCGGTGGCCAAGGACAGTAAACCAGATAGACAGATAGACATGGAGAGCGCGAGACAATGTGAAATCAACCTTTTTTTGCGTTACGACACAAATATAACGTAAAGCTTTATTATAACGTTGATACCGGAAGTGTTCACGATTAAAATAATTTATCTTGAAATGGGAAAGTAAAAATGTATTAAAAACAATTTCAATGGCAGTTCAGGATTTCAAAAAGGATCAACATTAACATTATAAAATAAAAGTTAACAGAATGGTTAAAGTCTTCTCATATTGTGTATTAAAGAATTGAAGAAAAATTTAAGAAACAGGTATTAAGTAAGCTTCTCTTTAGTAAGATGACTTTATTAAAATAAACATAGCATCTTGTTAATCACAATACACACAGATCATTTGTAAATAAGAAAAACTGTTCAAAATTTTAGATAGATTTCTCATCATTAAATTCAAATTAATTGTAAGATACCATAAGATTATTATTAATTAATTCAAACAAAAACTTACTTCTATATATCATGAAATTATATTACCATATAACTCTTTTTAAATCTATTGAGAAAGCCAATTTTAAAAAAAATTAAATAATTTTTCGTAACTTAACTATTTTGGAAAAATTAACAAATATTAATATTATTGATATTATAATTATTATAGTCTCGATATGCTAGTTTTATATAAAATAGTTAGAGCAACTTCTAAAAAAATTTCAAACTAGAAAGATATATATAGATATACTCTGTAGCTACTAAAAATAATTTTGTTAGAAAACAAAATACCTATTTATATTTAACAGTATTAACAGATATCTATCTGAAACCAATTTGCTAAAGATTTTTTTTAAATTATCAAATATTTTCAAAAATATAATCAATAAACTACCTTTTAACGAACTATCCTCTCAAAGACACGTATTCACTTATAATTGTCATGTCAAACACGTCCCAGATATACATTTTAAGAAAACTCGTTAGAGCCATTTTAAAAATATTTTGAGTTTTTTAAAATAATTTATTTCTAAACTTAAGCCAATTTTTTTTTACGAAAACACCAATTATAGGCTACAGCGTTATTTGGGTGGTCAACCGCTCTCTAGATATACAATTCACACAAAATCTCTAGAGCAATGTTCAAATAATTTTAAATTTATTAATTTTGTTCTGAGGTGAATTAATCTTTATTTGAAGTCTTGGGTCAAAATAAAAAACATATTTCTTAGTTGAGGCCACAAAAATAATGAAATTAAGTTTGAATAAAATCCATCAAAAATTTTTTCCTTGAACAGGCACAGAAACCCATATATAGGGACAGATATATAGTAAAGTATACGTTTAGAGCTTTGATACACATAAAACGTAAATATTATCATAATCTCGTGGTCGACATTTGTCATGATTGCAATAATATTTATTGATATGAGAAATTAATAATAGAAGTTTTAAAAAATATGTCATTAGTCAACATGAACTTGTTCCAAAACATTTAGGTGAAAAAACTAATACATAAATAGTTATTTATATTCTAAAATCATACAAAATAGGTCACCTTTTTTAAACATTTTATTTGGAGCCTTTTTTTTTAAATAAATAAGATTTTGTTTCACATTAAACTAATAAAAACGAAAACTTATCCCAAAAACAAGTTTATAGTGTAACAATGTTCAAAATACCCATTTGCAGCCATATTGTTCGAACCAAATTTAAAACCAATTCATCCATAACCAACCATAACAAATTTTCACTCAAAAAATGAATTCCTACCGTTATTTGCTGTAATTCACATTCCCTAGATATAGGCCTATATTTTAAACAAAATTGTTAGAGACACATTAAAAATATTTAAAATTTTAATAATTTCCCACAAGTAGACCACCTTTTAACGAATCTTTGTCCAAACGTTAATGATACAATGCTAACCGTCATTTCAAACAAATGCTATGAATACGTTTTAAACAAAATCATCAGACATATTTTCTAAAAAAAATATTAAATTCAATCAATAAGGTACCCTTAAATTTAGAGCTAAGTTCAAACTCAAAAACAGGTCTCGAGTAATATTTAGATATCAGGTTTGAACAAAACCCATCCAAACATTTTGTATCCAAGGCTAGGGAAGACATGCAGACATGGGGACAGACATAGTTGTAAAATTCATTTTTTGGCGATTTGTGTTCCCATAAAACATAAAAATTGATCTTACTGTCAAAATCTATTTATTTAGCGATTACAATTATTCTTTTTCTGGTTTTGAAAAAGTAATAAATAATAATTATTCAAGCCAAAGACCTAAACTAGTGTAGTATTTTCACTAACAGCTTGTAAATTAATGACCACTCGAGGAAAATAACTTTTTTCACATTGTCTTATGTCTGTCTTGGTGTGTATGTCTGTCTGTCTGGGTGTGTCTGTCTGTTTCCATGTGTATGTCTCTCTTGGTGTGTGTGTCTGTCTTGGTGTGTATCTCGGCTTAGAGCTGGAAACCATTTTACCGATCCGTCTAAAATTTGGTACCAAGTGTGTTAATAAGGTTATACTTAGGAGTTTCCAGAATTAGATAGCCAACGCTAAAATTATTGGTAGCTTACTTAAGGGTTGGCTGAAGAAAAAATCTTCAGAATGGGCTCGAAAAAATTTGATTATAATCCATATCTAGACACTGTTCGACATTAAAAATCCACTGACACATCTCATATTCCCAGAAAAATAGCTTGCAAAAGCGAATATCTTCAATTTTTATAATAAGCCATATACACAAGTCTTATAGCTATTAAATAACTTATCGTTGAAAAGTGATAGTGCTGATATATTTTTTTTTAGCACCGCATCTTACTACCCTCTCAGATTATAAGCCTATGTAGGTCTACTAATTAGGCTAATCTTAAATCTAGAACAGACACAACATCTAGCCCCCAGATGTTAATTCATCACTGTAAAAGGGTAGACACATATTTCACCAACGATAAATTTTTCGGCCATGCTGGGAAATGAGCCCAGTACTCTTAGCTCCGTAGGCAGCCGCACTACCGACTGAGTTAAGGCATCGGACGGTAGTGCTAGCAACAATTTTAAATAATTACTTGACCTTTTTTATATAAAATTAATAAATTTTAAACTATTAGTAAATATGTATTATTTTAAATTGAATTCTGTGAAATCAAGAGTTGGTTATGATTATTTTCGATAACTAGAGGTTTATTTTTCTCAATAAATTTCTGTAACAGTGTATAGTGTTCCATTAAGGACCCTTTAAAAATTTTATCCAATAATCATAAGCCTAGAAAAAGGTCAAAATAAGTGTTTTATAGCCACTTGATTGAAACAAAATGGCATAGGTAATTTGTAATTAGCCTATACGTCAACGGGACATCTAATTTTTATCCATTCAAAATTTCAGCAGAACAATAAGTACAGTGTACAGTAGAGTTTGATTGAACAACAAACAAAAGGCAGATATTTTATTTTTATATAACTATTAGGTTAAAATTTAAATAATATGAGGTTCACATAATAATCTAATTTCCCGGAATAATAACTATACTAAATTTAAAATTTTCATGTTTCTTCGTTTGTTATCATTCCGCACCAGCGATCACGCAGTTTAGTACTTCAAGGTCACAATATTTGTGGTAATAAAAATTAGGTTTATCAAAGAGAGTGGTTGATACCGAATAATCTTTTTCTGTGTTTCTTGGTTCTTTAGCTACCCGAATATGTAGCCACACTGTATAATATGCTACGCTCACTAAGGATGTAAAAGAAAGAAAAGAGGCTAAAGTACACACCTTAAAGATTTCCTTAACTACTTTTTTAAAGTTTAATATTACATCGTTAATTGATTTTAAAGATTCACTTCCCTGTTTACTCACGGTCTAAGGCATTTGGCTCAACATATTTGAATTTTAAAATTACACACAAGGTGCACAACTTGGGGTTTAACCAAGTAGACTTGAAAAGTACCACCTTTATATTTTTATTGGGTTTTTGAACTAAACACACCGGAGGTCACGGGGCTTAAGGCGTAAGATCTCAATATATAGTCAACTCCGCTTATATTAAACTACTATGAACCTAAATATTTAGTTCATAATGTCTAAAGTTCACTAAAACGAAATATGTTACCAATTAACAGTAACAAAACATCACAATTATAATAAATTTATCTATATTTGTTTTTAACCGTTAATAGTCAGTTATAGGTTGTTGATTGCTATATACCATTTAATCAATATTTTATGTCTTTTAATGGATGAATTAATCTATTTGTCTGAATATGTATTCATGTATTTTTAAGATCAAAACACATAAAGATGATAATCGTTACCAAGGTATATGATTTATTTGTAGGAATCAAGAATTTACTATTAATGTGAATTTAAAACAAACAACACATAATATAATTTCTCTTTGAATTTAACATTGAAATTTAGTCTGTAATAATATTTTTTTAAAAGTAAAACTAATTAAAATAACGCGCTAAAATGTAAAAAATAACTTTTATTAATGCCCTTCTTATTCAAACACAAGTCAGGGAGTGTAAGATGATACTAACCATAGTGAGTTTATTCTAATGAAGAAGCTTGTCAACAAAAACAATACTCGTAAACAAGCTGTCTATTGTTATCTTTATGTTTGAGACTTTTGTTGATTCCAAAAGTTTTCAAGTTACTTAGTGAGCAAACTGCATATAGTTTATTCTAGTTACTAATTTGGCGCTGAATTTATAAAGTTAAAATTTAAAGAAGCTTAAATAAAGTATTAAAATTTTATTATTTATCACGCTTATTAAATAGGTTTGATAATTTTGTAAGAAAAACTTTATTTGAATTATTTTTAGTTTTAGTTTTAAAATAAGGGTAGTCCTATAAATATGCTGTGTCCATGGAAAAAAAAGCCTTTCGAAAAAATCACAATACGCGAGAAAACTTCATATTAATAATGGAATGCAGAGAAATGACGTAAAGAGATGCATACCAAACGTTAGCTAAGTCTCTATGGAATGCGGGAATATATTAATTCCAGGTTAACTCAAAAGATGTGGCATGAAGATCTGATACATGAGCGTATTATAAATGAGGCCGCAGAGAACCGATCACAGCACCTCACTTTAATTCAGGATAGATTATCAAGCGAGTCTGTAAAACAGTGTTTGTGTCGATTGACCGCTGCACGGAACACTGACAGAAATTACAAAACAAAAGAGCTGCTGCATCTTACTACCTGTCCGATAGTGAGTTTTGGAAGAGAAAGGTATTATTGCAGGGGCACCCACGGGAGGGAGCCAGGGGTACAATTGCCCCCCACCCCGAGATTATAAAAATATGAGAAGTTTGAGACATTTTTCTTATTTTTTACCTTATTTTCAGTAGACAAGGATTGCCTTAAAAAGCGTGTTTGAAGCTTCAATTTAATAAATCTTCCCGTGGGATGACCCTGGATGCCCCGCTGTACTAGGGTATATTCCATACTCCCCAGACCCCTGGTTTGCCCCCCCTTGGGAAAAATATTTTGTGCGCCCTTGTATTATTTGTCAAAAATTGAACTGCATTTGCATGAATGAAAAGTGCGTGCTATTATTAGACGGGTAGTAAAATGAAGATAAACTTTATTCTGAATAATTTGGAGAAAAATCGGATTTAAAAAATGTATATATAATTAGGAAATACAAAGTTAATTGCTGCACTACACCACTTTTACCTATCTTTAGATTATTCTAACAGATCTTTCTACCTACATATTACTAATGACTTACACTTTAAACGATACGCCTACTAGAAAGGTCACTGTGTTTATTTTTATGAGAATGACATATTATAGATTGAGGACTTATTTGTGGGAACTAGCTTGGATAGAGTAGTGGATAAATATATACTGATAATATTCTGTATTTTAATGTAGACGTTTTTATAGGTCTCGCAATTGTATTTAAGACTATTATAGGGAAGTTTTGACATTTATTACAAATTAGGCCCTCCTCTTTATATTCAAACCTCGTCCTCATAAGCCAGGCTAATGTAATCCTAATGTACAAATCTTGCCTTATCTCGTCGACACAAACAAGGAGGAGGTTGAGATGAAGATTGTGACTTTCTCCATGATATTGACCAATTCCGATACGTATCTTAGAACTGAATGTGACCTGATCTACGTATAGGAAATATGTTGTCTTTTAGCTCGTTCCGGGAATCGTATCTGGAACCTGCTGGAACCTGCTGTGCTGCCACCATGCTAGGAATTGAACATGGGGCTTCCTACTCAATAATGGTTCGGAGAAGAGGTAAGTGGAAGGAATAAAGAGAGAGAGAGAGAGGTGGCACGCAAAGTCTGGCTAATAGACGAGGATGAGAGAGTAAACCGGTCCTGACGTGTTTGGGTCACACTCAACGCTAGTTGAGTTAAAAGCTGCCAGGAGCGCTAGTCAGGCTGAGGACATGGCGGGAAGGCAAAGAGGATTGAGATAAAGTATATGAGAGAAGAGAAGGGAGACCGGTACAAAGACTCAAGTGGGAATGAACCAGGAAGGGGGTTAGGTGGTAGAGGACGTCTTTGGGGTTGGGGTTGTGTCCGGGAGTGGTGTAGAAGTGTAGTTGCAGGTTATGGTGGCATCTGTGTGTGTGACGTCGAGGGGCGGCGTTGGGGTGGGGTTGGGGAGGGCGGTGATGTCCACCATCTTGTTCCTCCAGGACCATCTTATCTTTTCTACTATCTATGCATTAAATTTAATACACGCTAATTGTTACAAATTTAAAACGCAAATGTAACCACACTGAGAGTCAAATTTTTTCGACACTGTTTCACTCACTGATGAGATAGCGTGATAGTATTTAGCATACTCTTTAAAGATAACGAGAACAACAGAATTAATACCATCTTGATCAAATGAGTAATTTCTGATCTTACTTGCAACAAACACACGAAATCGAAATTACAGACAAACTTAAAGTTGTTTTATATGAGTAGATGAGTAGTAGGGTTTATTGGATTTTCGTGCACCTGTAGAGTAATTCCTCTACAACTCCACAAAACTTAAGCTTTTATTTCATTAATAAATACGAAAAATCTCATGGAAAAATATACAAACACACCCACAAACTAGCACACATACACCATTAGAGATGTATCAATATAGAATATTTGATATCAGTTTTACATCGCCTTTTTATTTATTAATCTTTTGCTACTTGTACAATATTTTTGTTATTTCAGTGATAAACAAGCAAAACCATATATTATTGATTTATAACATTTGTTTGTAGCAGCGCAACTTAGTAAAGTTTGTTCAGCTTAGGAATTGTTTTCTGAAAGGACTTTTTCCCTACCAGAAAGCTATTATATAGTAGAATATTGGTAGGAAAAAAGAACTTTCAGAGAGTAATTCCTACCATGAATGGAGTATATAGAGCCATTACTTGATCAGCTGCAACACCCGTAAGTTTGAAAAACCTTTGTTCGACAATCGACTAGTGAAATAAATAATTAAATTCGATAGGCATAATTTACATCTACTATTTACTTGTCGTGATCCCAATAGTTACTTGATACTTGTCTGGACTTGTACTATACCTTAGGAAAGTAGGAATAAGATTGCTTTGCCTATTGTAATCCAGTATGGCCATGGCTACACCCTCTGGTACTATTGTAATATTTTAGTGAACTCCAAAAAACTCGTGCATCCCCTACAGATAATAAACACTTTGTAAGCAAGTTTCCTGGAATAAAAACATAAATTTATAACAAAAGAAATTGGGAAATAATTTAGTTCTAAACGTTATCGATCATTTGAACAGCATCAGACTATTTGTGAAATTCAAATTGTTAATATAAAATTTGAATGTTTTACTGACTAACGAACTACCAAAGAGTCGGTAAAATATAGAAACTAGTATAACGTATCTGTAATGAGTGGCTGGTCTGGATAAACGCTGGCCTCTATGGACAGTGAGAGGAGATCTTGAAGTTGGTTCTAATCTTACAGTAATGATGGTTTGTATAAGAAATACGAGTTTGAAATATAATTAGAAATATTACTATTATATCGTTTAAAGTTTTCAGTTTTTTCAACAGTGAACTATCAGAGGTGTAGTTAATTGAGTGGATTACATATGAGTGTAAACTAGCATCCTAGATTATTGTATTTATGTAATTTCTAACAACGTAAAGGAGGTTATTTATTGAATAACTAGTGAATGGAAAAAATTAAATTTGAAAGAAAACAAAAAGACAAATAAAGATATATATATTATCAATGATTATGGAGATAGAATTCTGGACAAAGCTGCATAATAAAGAACACGTATCATAAACACATGGAATATTAAAGAGTACGCAGCATAAATAACACGGAATCATCAATAACACATAACTACCAAAAATATGAGAAAGTAAAAAACATTGAATTACCTAAAACATAGTATCAAAAAGAAAAGTTCTCATATCAAAGACAGGGAAAGTTTGACGCCATGGGATTGTAAAGAGCACAGAATAATTAAAAGTAAATGATCATAAATAATACTAGATCATAAAGAACACGGAGTCATTAAAATAATTGGACACAAGAGAGGACATAGTATCACCAATAACACCGGATCTTTGAGGACACTGAAAACGAGTTACAATTGATTAATAATATCGCACGATTATCAAAAACATTGAAAGAACACTAAATAAAAATATATCTACAAATCCAGGATAGTCGAAACACTGAGTGATCATAAACACTAGACCCTCAACAAAACAGTATCATTTATATCACGGTAACTTTAAAACACTGAATGATCAATAACACTGAATTCTCAATAAAATATTATCACCAATAATAAAGGATCATTAAAATCACTGAATGATCAAGAACACTGTGTCTTCAATAAAAAGTATCATCAACAAAACAGGATCATCAAAAACACTGGATCATCGAAAAGATCAGAGCTTTAAGAACACAGGAATCTAATTAAAATTAGATTGTCAATATAATTATTATTATCATTATTATTATTATTATTATTATTATTATTATTATTATTATTATTATATTACTATTATTATTATTATTATTATTATTATTATTATTATTATTATTATTATTATTATTATTATTATTATTATTTATTATTATTATTACTATTATTATTATTATTATTAGGTGTTCTGTCCTAAGACCGGTTCATTCCTTTTGTCGGAGAACTTTGACCGCCAATGCGCCCTGTCCTCTGCCTCCTCATTCAGCTCAATAATTTTCTTCTTACCTGTAAGTCATCTAGTATTTGGATCCTTCTTCTTCCTAAGCCGCTCCTTTCCTCAGCCTTTCTTTCTATGACGTTCTACCGAAGACAGTTCCTCCTAAAGATGTGCCCGATCTAGTTTGATTTGCACTGAATAATCGCATCCAAAATGGTTCACTTTTCACCCACTCTTCTTAGGATTTATTAATTTGTCACCCTGTCTATCCACCTAATCTTCTCAAGTCTTCTCCAACATCACATTTAAAAGCTTTCCAAGTATTTATTTTCCATCTTCTTAAGAATCCAAGCTTCTACCCCATACAGTGCTATGCTCCATTTTATAAGTTTCTTCCTCAGTTCCAAATTTAACTTGCTAAACAGTAACCTCATGTAACTCAGTACATTCTTGTTGAAAGCTTCTTTGGCTATCATTTTGAATATTGAAAAATGACACCTGAACACGGGAATCGAATTTAATTCAATTCAATTGTCAGAATATGATATCTAGATGGAGTAATCCTCAATAAAAGTATGAATAATAGCTTTGGCTATTTGATTCTTTGGCTATGGCGGTTCTCTACCTAATTGATTTAGTGCAGTAAGCATCCTTTGTCAACAGACCACCCAGGTTTTTAAGCATCTATATGTTTTCATACTCCTGGTTTCCAATTTTGATTTTCAGTGGCTCTTCATTTATAAATCATCAACCCTTTTGACTCTATTGACTTCTTAATGTTGGTCTCCATGCCATATATTCTACCTATTTCTATTAGTTGGTCCATCATTTTCTGCAAATCTTTTTTATTTCTAGCTAGCATTGAAAGATCATCTGGATTTTATTTGCATTTACGACGCGTCCTCCTATCATGAATTTGACACGTTCATCTAAGTCATCTTTGACAAACAACTCACCATACAATTTGAACAGACTTGGAGAAAAACAGCATCCCTCTCTCACTCCTTTTCCTATCTCCACGCTGCTGGTATCTCCTTTATTTAGTGTCATCTTCACTCACTGTCTCAATAACAGGTTTGTAATCAGCTTTCTGTTCCTCCAGTTTATGCCAATCTTCTTGAATATTACCATCAGTTTCGTCCATTTCACTCTATCAAACACCTTTTGCTAGTCAATGAAATCAATGTAGACTTATTCTTTGACTTCCAGCACTCTTTCTAGAATTATTCCAAGAGTACCAATGATATCTCTAGTTCCTTTTCCTTTTTTGAATCCAAATTGGCCTACTGCCATCACACTTTTTATTTTCTGTACTAGTGGCCTCCTGAGTATTCTTGCCACGCTCTTCCCCACATGAGAGATGAGACTGATGGTCCTGTGTTCACTGCATTTTTTGCTTGCTTCTTCTTCTTCTTTAGAGCCACCATGGCTATGACTATAATGTCCTTGAGCCATTATCCTGTTTCATAGATCCTATTTATAAGTTTCATCACAGCCATTAATCCGTTGTACTCCAATTCCTTCAAAAGGTATGTCATCATCTCCAGCAGCTTTCCTTCTTCACATATCCTGTATGGCTCTCTCTAATACACTCTTTAAAATGCTGTGCCTTTTTCAGCTTTCTCTATCTCTTCTTCTGATTCAATCTCTAGGATTCCTGGTCAATTTTCCCTGTCGTAAAGATCTTCTATAGATCTTTCCCGAATCTTAAGAACCTCTTTACTATCCGTCACCATCTAACCCTTGGGTTTTTCTATTTCTACTGTTCGCACAAATTACTTTTAATTACCTCCCAATTCCTTTGCTTTCTGGTTAATTAAGTTATACACTTTTTTATTTCAATTATTTCATCACGTTTTCTTTCTAAATAGTCTTTCTTCATTTTGTTTGTGTCCATGACTGGTTGTTTAGGCTCATATATATATATATATATATATATATATATATATATAAATAAATATTGTACGTTTTTCCAATTTCTTCTTTCTTCCATTTTACAAATCATTTCTGTTGTTACCGAAGGCTTTCGTTCAGTCCTCTTCACTTTTCCGACATTGCATCTAGCACCATCAATATAATATTCTTATTACTATTCCACCTTCCTTCAGCATTTATACTCACTTCTGTCACCTCAATTAAGTTTTATTTTTAATGAATTTCTTTCTGAATTTTAATTTTATTGAATTTCATAATTTTAATCTTGCCTATTAATTTATCTAAGTCCCATCTTGTCTTCTATCGCTCGTTTCACTGATATTTTTCAGTTTAGATTCAATCCGCCACGCACCAGCATGCTGAGGTCCGAATTGATGTTGGCACCTGGCGATGTCTTCACAAACTTAACTCTATTTATGAATCACTGTTTTACAAGGATGTAACCTAGATGGTAACTGCTGATGTCTCCTTGGCTCTTCCAGGTGTATAGTTTTGTCTTCCGTTTCTTGAGCAAGGTGTTTATCACCACCAGATAATTTCGCTGGCAGAATCCAATGAGTTTCTGCCCTCTTTTATGTATCTTATCCATCCTATATGGCCCTATAATCTTCTGATTCTATCCTTATCCTACCACACTGTTCCAATCGACCAGGATAATGGTAATCACTTTCAGTCTTCCTTCATGTTGAAAAATTACTTCATTTAATTGTATATATTTCTTGAGCCTCGATCAATATCATAGGATCTTCAAAAGAACTGAATGATGAAGAACACTGGGCTATAAATAAAAGTGTATCATCAATAACACAGGATCATAAAAAACATTGGATTATTTAAAATATTATAATTGTAAGAACACTTTTTTTTCTCAATAAAATTGGGTGCGTATAACCCGAACGGGTAGTAAGACGCGGTGCTAATAATAATAATAATAATAAAATTGGATTATCAAGAATACTGGATCCTCAATAAAACAGGATCCTCAATAAAATAGAATAATCAAGAATACTGGATGATTGAAAACAGTGGATCGTCAAGAACACTATATCCCCAATGAAACTGAATAATCAATAATACTGGTTCATTAAGTCACTGGATCGCAAGAATACTTGATCCTCAATACAACTAAATCATCAATAAACACGGATTACTAAGAGCATATAGACAATAATAGCACAAGTTGTGTAAGGCCACCATATAATGCAGAGTCTAAATAAAATTATAAGAAAACGGAAAGAAACTTGAGATTTGTGAATATCCCCTTATACCGGCCAGATAGGTTATGTTGGCGAAACAAGACAATGGGATGTTTAGTTGCCTGCTAGTTACATCAAACATGATGTTGAGGTCCTTGTTACTTTCATGAGACATGATGTTTATGTGACTCTTACTTATATGTGTAGCCATTATTGACCCTGGTGGGATAAAGGAATGGCATACAATATTACAATGGCATAAAACAAAGGAATGCAGAGAGAGCCGCCTGAACTTGTTTAATCCATACATCCTTAATTGATATACAAATAATATATTCCAGAAAGTCTACATGGGCAAGAAATAAAATATTCCTTTACTTTTATTTTAAAAGAAAACTGTAAAAAAATTAACTTTTCTCTACCAGGATGGGTAAACATAACAATTGAGCACGACAGTTTAATAGTTTATTTGGTGTTTATTAAGTTAAAAAAAAAATATTTGAGAGCATAAGAGAATATAAATTATATCCTTATATTTTAAGAACCGCATCAATCATTATCAAAAACTATACAATATTTTCAGTATTATTTATATGCTATGCATAAAAAACAAGAATATTATAAACGTTATATTTTGGGGGCATTCGCTAGTCTACCTACCACTTCATATACACCCCCAATGAATCTCTATTAACGTGACAATTAATCAAAGATCGATAACAATATTTTTAAAAAAATCCGTTTAAGTGATTTGTTCTTTACTGTCATAAGGACAACTATTTAAATAAATAAGAACGTACGGCTAATTCAATAATTTCATACAGCTAAAGACCTTAGCAACCAAGTGCGCTAACCACATTATCTACAGATATTATTTAAATTAAATTGACCCGTAAACGTCCTAAGTATTTGTCATAAAAATACTTTGGTACTAAGAGAGTAATGTTAACGTGCTATGTACAATATTAACTGATTTTCAATTATAATGCCTTACAATTAATCACGCGAGCAAAAACTATGTATACAAATTCAATTCATTAATGAACAATTTAAATACGACTTATTTAATTGGTCGAAAGCACACTGACGAATATTATATCCAAATCATATAAAAACTAATTCTACCATTTTATATATATGTGTTGAAAAAGAAGAAAAATCAAACTACAAAGTCCTGTGGTAAAATTAAGACTATTTTAGTTACTGAAAACTCCACCCATCAAAGAGGATTAAATACTGATATCTGTGACATAAATTTCAAGTCCTAAAACTAATATTTACTAACCGAACACAAAGTACCATCTTATATTTGAAAATAAAAAAATTACGTCATTAAAACTAACCAAAAATGTCTATAAATAATACTAAAATAGAAACAATACATTTAGAAGTTACCAGCCAAAAGAGAATTTAGTGCTAACAATTCGTAGCCATGAACAATAAAATAATATACATTCCGAAACAATAAATTTGGAAATAAAGGCAAAAAACAGAATTTAGTTCTTACATTATTAGTGGACATGAAGCGTCTCTAAATAGTACGCAAACAAGAGTAATTTGCAAAAGCTCTTTCGTCAGTATATATTTACTCTTACATTTGAGATGGATGCGGGGAGGGTAGAGGAAAAGAAGTGGGGGGGAATACAATTGGAAAGACGTGTGCCGGTTAATCGATGCGCTATAGTTCTTCCTTCTTTTCTGAACCTGATGCTACGAGAACATTCTACTTGTCTCTGGAAAGCGGTACCATGTTCTATTCTCTGGCAGTGGGGTGACGCTTCCGGCGGGAACCACTCAACATCCCACGTGGTGTGTTCAGTCTGCCAGGTCGTATAGCAGGGGCCGGAAGTATTGCGCCATGGGCGGTAGTGATAGATGATTCTAGTGATGGGCATAATCGATTGATTTTAAGAATCGAACAATCATTCGATTCTTTGAAAAATAATCGAATGATTTTGAGAAGTAGTAATGAGTCGGTAATAATCGGATGTTAATAAGCTCTTACTACTACTAGTTGCTGGTTTTGCTTTGTGTTACTATCCTCTTCACAGCGTTGCCAACTTTACCAACACGCATTCCTCTGCGTTTGCAGCTCATCAACCCTTGTCTATTATTTAGTTCCTTGTGCCGGTGTCAAAAACCAAAGTACAGCCACAACAAAATACTATACAGTGAATGCATCAGTCACATAAGTACCTCGCCATTAATAGAAATACTTTTTCGTAAGAATAATAATAATCAAATAAATAATATACGTTTCAATTTGTGTTTAAGAGTCGAAATAATTGACCCTCTAATATTTGTTAAACATACAAATTTATAAGCTTACAATCCTATTTATATATCTGGTAGGTGATGACATATTTTCGATTTGAATATCTGAATCAATTGATTATATGCCGCTTGGAAGCTTCACTTAGAGTCAAACAATTTACTACTCGACAAATGGTGACATAAGTTTGCTATGTAATGAATAATGATATTTTGTGTACAGCTATAAGAAAGTTAAAATTATTTTAATGAATAATAGGATAAGATTATATCAATACTACGGATGGACAATGTTTTATTAAATACATAAAAAATATATACTTATCTATTTAAAGGAAATGTACATTTAAAAAGAAACAATCTACTTAGTAAAAATTATACAGCAGAATAATCGAGTCATTTTGTAAATCTCATTCTAATTATTTTTGGTTGCTATTCTATTGTAAGCTGTACAACCACTTACATTTTGTATTAAATTAGCCTTAGAGTGATCGAAAGGGTAAGGTCGATTACTAGATGTATCATAATAGCACAATCAAACAGGTGGTAGTGGAAAGTTGATGATAAACCTTAATTATATTATTTACTATTAATAATTATACTATTCATGGACTTGTAACTCAGCGAGATATTAAACATGAAACATGTTGTTGAGGTGCCTGTTACTTTCATTAGACATGATGTTAAGGTGTCACTTACTTTCATTAGACATAATACTGAGGTGCCTGTTACTTACATGAGACACGATCTTAAGATGCTTGTTACTTACATGATACACGATGTTAAGATGCCTGTTACTTACATGAGACACGATGTTAAGATGCTTGTTACTTACATGATACACGATGTTAAGATGCTGGTTACTTACATGAGACATGCTGTTGAGGAGCCTGTTACTTGCACTAGACATTATGTAAAGGTGTCAGTTACTTTCATGAGTCATGATATTGAGGTGCCTGTTACTTACATGAGACACGATGTTAAGATGCTTGTTACTTACATGATACACAATGTTAAGATGCTTTTTACTTACATAAAACACGATGTTGAGGTGCCTTTTCCCTAAAAAAAACACGTTGTTGACGAAGAGTTGAGACTTTTTTGGAATATTAAAAAACTTTGCTCATTCATGAATATTATAAGACGTGTATCACATTTAATCTTGCTTGCGAGATCATGCGTCAATCTCAGTAGAATTTAATTTAGCTACGTTTACTCGTAGGGTTTAATACCATCTTTGGACGTGATCGAGAGTGGTATGGCATTTACAATCAATAGTTCACAGACCATATATGATATTATTTTATTTAAGTTTGGTGGGTTGTAAAATTTGTACTAATTACATGAAATCAGAGGGAGTAGGTTATAAGTTTTTTACAAATTATTAACTGGTTTTGTTATAAATAGTCTTGTTGACGTTGGGAATTTGTAAATAATTTATTAAGTAAATAATTTTGGATGGAATAAAATAATAAACTTGTTTCAAGCTCAGATCGACACAACAATAATATTTACTAATAAAATAATTTGTCTAAATTAGAATTAAATTTTTAGCTTGTCTTTAAGAAGAACTTTAGACCAAAATTTTTCGAAGCAATTTAAGGGGATTACTCTTTTATGTTGCATTTCTAGCAGTAAATATTTCATCTTCTAAAAAACAAAAGCAAATTTCAATAAATTTCCGTAAAAAACCCACCCACCTTGCCTTGCCTTCTACCTTATCATATCTTCATAAAATCTTTATTTCATCTAAGCTCGTTGACAATCTTGCACTTGGTTTTCAAAACATTCGCTTGGAAATCATTTTCTTGGATTTATCCTCTCCTTTTATTCTAGAGTGACCCTTTGATAACATGTTTTTATTTTAGAGTAAAGTACTTTAAAATCTCGTGCCGTCTAGTGTTTTAAAATATATCAAGAATGTATAAAATGATAAGGATTATCGGATTGCAATGTTCAATGAGGATATAAGAACCTGTAAAATGTGTATTAAGGCACGATACCAAACACTGGACTGATACAAAATAGATCACTTGAAAACTTGAGGAGCTCTTGTGTCAAACAAACCTTAACACGACGGTTAATAGTAGGCGCAAGTATAGGTTAAGGTTTGGTATCCACTAATACTTCACACAGCTATAGTATATATATGTATATATATTTAAAAAATTAATAATATTCACTCTTTTTTTAATTTCTTTGATAAACACTAGAATAAGTTTTTGTGTTTGGGTGTCGAATATGGATTCACAATATAACCCAAGATATTTAATTAATATCTTTTTTAAATAAATGGTACGGAACTCCGCATGAACTTTCTCATTCTATTGTTTAAAAATTGAGATATTTACTCAAAACTCATAATATAATATATACTAGCTATTATAAGAAAAATTGCTCTATATATACGTAAAACATTTTTTGACTCACGGTTTTAAATTTTTTAATTTTATTTTTCAAGAATTAATGTCTTCACTTATATATTTGGACAAATAAAAAATATCAATATTGGGTCCCAAAGGATCAACACTTCGTATTAAAATTTTGAGTTCCAGTTTAGATTTTCGGCCCTTTACTATGGAATGCACATATTATGGTAATCGCATTGCTATTAAATTAATTTTTTAATTTTGACCAATAAAATATGTAGCTATTGATTATTGAGTCTAAAATGAGAGAGATAGATAATTGCTGTACCAAAGGGGGATCCAGGACGGGGGTGAGGGTGCGTGCCCCCCTTCAAGAAATTAAACAAACAAAATCAATGTTAAATTCACTACTAGATTTATTGTCACGTAATACAAACTCACAAACCAGATTTCATTTATAAATTATTATTGATGATATTATTAAATGATTAATATACTGTATTAATTATAAATATTTAAGACAGTCACATTAAGTATTAAAATGGTAAAAATAGGCATTAATGAAACTACCCAAATTTAAGTTCCGCACCTCTCACCTTGTTGCACAAACCTTATTTAGGTTTAAATTTATTTAATTTTTTATTACTACTATTTCAATGATTAATAATAAGTTAAGATCTTTAAACTAATTTATTTTTAAATAACTTGGTTTAAACAAAATCTTTTAATAAGGTTAAACCAACATAACGTGTTAGTATGGCTTAGTGATAAAATTTCGATTTAGAATGAGAAATAAATAGCTATACTATAGAGTGAAGTTAAAGTTCGATTGTTCGAAATCTGAATAGTTACATCTATTTTGATTGAATAGCTAGAATATATTTATATAATAATTTTTATAATGTATAAACCTATTTTTCTCTTAACAATCAATATTTGTTGATTTTATTATTATATGCAATTAATAAATTTCAATACTAACTGCAAATTTCGAGTTATACCCTTCATTAGAGGATTATTCTCAAATTTAGCACTACGCTGAAAAATTACTAAGAGATTTACTCTAGAATTGGGAAGTATTTTATGTCAAAATTTCTTGAGGTGCACCCGTCCACTCTCAAACCCAATCCCAATGGGAGCATCCACGTCCCTCCCCCCTCACGAAAATCCTTGACTCGCTCCTGTGTTTTCAAACATTTCCCCTAAGAGGCCAAAGTAAAAACCACATCAACTTCTAGAAAGACTTACTTATCTGCTTACTCTATTGCGTTAGAAAATTATTGCGTCTATACTTAAGTAGAATCTCTTTACAACTAAAGAAAACAAAATTGTATTAATATTTCTGCCAATATATCAGAAACTAATGATTGCATACAGATATATTTCAAATAAATATTTTTTTTATTTTTAATAGTACTAGAATTTTACAATGAAAAGTTATTTAGTATCTCAAATAGTTGCGGAGATAAGGAAAATTTTGATTCTGGAAAGTACCCTAAAAATAATTTTCATGAGAAAATGAGAAAAGCCATTTTGTTTATAATCTTAATCAACGCCTAAATACAAATTTTAATCAAAATCTCTAGAGCTAATTTTGAGAGAATGGAATTTTTCTCTTTTCACTCTTCAGTAAACTGCTCTTAATTTTAGAGTTAGACAGACCCACAAACAGGCGATTTTGCAAAAACCAACTTTTAGGGTTTGGGGTATCATGAAACGTTAACATCAATCAACTTTTTGGGTTAGTTTTTTTTAAGGTCACATTATTTTATGAATTTTTTCCCTTTTTGCCCTCAGTAAACTACCCTTAATTTTAGAGTTAGATATCCAATTCCAAAACCCCACTCGGGTCAACCCTATGGAAACCCTAGATACCCAGCATTAGCCCGATCGGTAAAATTATTTATGCTCTAGTACGAGGTACAGACAGACAGACAGACAGACGGAAATTCATAAACAACACTTTGGGATTCGTTGGGTCATGAAACGTCAAGATTCATCAAAATCTCGAGTTCAATTTTTTTGACGGTCACAATACTTTCTCTACCTGTAAGATAGTGAGAAAGTAAAAGAGAGTCCAAATGTGGAGGCAATCTCTTCAGAACATTTTAAAATTCAACTTACTGCTTTAACAGTGAATACATTCCTTACTCCCTTTTGGCAGATTTATGATGAGGGCTGCGTAGTTCTGGATAGAGTCAACTTTATTCGTGGAAAAGTAGGGAAAATAATACATGTGGCATAGTGAGGGGATATCTGTAACTTAATTAAATTGAATGTATAAGATCAAATATATTTCAATAAAAAATATCTATATCGTAAAAAAATAGTTAATAAATTTTGGCTATTTTAATTTTACATAGCAGTATATATATATATAGCATAAAGTTAAATTAACCATACATATACATATATAATATAGACATATATATAATATTGATATATATAAATACAAATCTAATTATTTAGATTATTATTTAATTATTTTATGGTCAAAATGTTCGTTTTCGTTTCACAAAAATATCACATTAATAAAGATATACTAAAATATAAATCAACCTACATCAATGCATATTTTTAAATTCTTATTATTTGAGCACCACATCCTACTACCTGTTCAGGTTGTACACCTTTACAACAGTGCCGGTATACATTTTCAATAGTTTTTAGTAATCTAAAAGGAACTCATATAGACCTGTGAATCATACTCATGGTAAATTATATTTATGATGACCGAAGTTTGTAGTTTAAATATCAGCTCGATAAACTTGGGATGGTTTACTTAATACTTACTCATGGTCATGTGGGTGCAATTCCTCTCTATCATCCTACTCATCATTAGGCCAATACAACACTTGGATATACTGCTGGCAGTGCTGCCATTTATGAAAAAAAATAGTGATTCAACACACACCTGGCATTATTGCTAGTCAAATAGAGATTCCAGTCCATATGACGGGACTTTACACTAGTGGTAGCTCTGCCATAAGAATACACAGAGGTAGATCAAGGTGGGGAACCCAACAAATACTAACAGTAACAGCACTGCCAGTAGAGATGCCGTGGTATCCTAGAGTGATGAAGACAAACTCGTATATTAATCCTTCAAATAAGACTTGTATTAAGGCGTGTGAGCTAACAAATTTATATCATAAAATAAAACAAATGCATATATTATATATCCATTTTTACCTTTCATACCATAATAAATGTAGCCTATACTTACAAAATTATTTCATTTAAAAAAAATCAAAATTCACATATTCCGTTTTGTTTGGAAGATTAAAAAATGTTGTATATGTTCACATTTTATTAAATAAATTCAATATTTGATAAAATTGTGTGAAAATTAATTTATATTACAACGCTTATATACTCTATGGCATCAGGAAAGCAAAGGTTCATTACCGCGCTTACAAAAGTACAACACTTGTTTATGTCTTGAACTAGTTCTATCCAGTAATCTCATTATATCCTATACCTATCTTGAGCTATATCTATACAGTCAGCCCCATGACATCCGATCACTATTTTGTACTAGTTATACCTAGTCTACCTCCTTACACTCCATGTCAAAAATTATTATCTTGAGCTAGCTATAACCAGTTCATTTGATTTCACACCATCCCAACCTTGAGCTAGTTCTATGCACATTTCTAGGTCCATTCTAAGGTTAAAATCCCGCGCATGTATAGGCCTTCTCGTAGAACTATTTCGGTGAGTTTTAACAGTCAATACATTGAACTTTGTTATAGTTTCTTCCATTCCCACTGCATGACCTGTGCTTGTGAGGTGTGATTAAAATAACAATGTATAATGATGTTTACAAAGCATGTTTCTTATTATTCCACTCTCAATTGCCTTCATCTCTTTTTAAATAAAATATTTTCCAAAGTACTATGCTATCGACCACCTTAAATTTTCCTCTTTATATAAAGTATGAGATTATGATTCAGAACTCAAAGAATACATCTTTATAACAACATATTTAACACTTTTAATGTATATATTGTTTATTGTATACCTCTTGATACATTTCAAATAATGTCTATAAATTTCCAAATTCTAAAATAAAACTATGTAAAATAAATGGTTCTGTGCATCGCACAAACTTTCTCTTTTATTATATTTATTAAATGATATATATTTATATATAATATTATTATATAATAGAGACATTAACTTAAAACTCGTAAGATCTATTAACCAAAGTAATATAAATTGTTACAGAAACAATTCAATAAAGAGAATCAATGGAATAATGAACATTAAGAAAATGGAATAATGAACATTAAGAAAATAATATCAGCTATGTCTAGCAAATATAATAACAATCAATTTAATATATAAATGTGATCAATAAAAAAATAAATATTTTGGCTTACATCTAAAAAAACTATTAAATTAAAAAAATATTTCAAACAAAAAAATTTGTACATTGAATAGAACATCATTAATGATAAGTTATTTCGTATCTTAAATAGTTGATACATCTTTAAATATATGATTATGTAAAGTTCCCTCAATTTCCTTTTCATGGTAAATTTTTTGTTTGTAAAATTAAACAGTGTCTGGACAAAAAATATTAATATAATCGGTATGGTGAATTTCGAGAATATTTTCTTTTTTTTTTCTTTTCGCCATTCAGTCAATTACCCTTAATCTTCCGGGATTTATATTTAACTCCAAAAGCTCCTCGTGATAACCTTTTGAAAACCTTGGATACCAAGCTTTAACCCGATCGGTAAAATGGTTTCCTTTCTAGTCCGAGATACAGACTGAAAGACGCCATCATGAAAATAAAATTTCTGTTTCAGCAGGTCATGAAACATTGACATTTATCAAAATACTTAGTTTATTTTTGATAATTACAATACCTCTCTCTCTGAGGAGGGAACAGATAAAATATATATTTTTTAATAAACTCGCCCCACCCCCCAAATAAAATTATATATATATACTTGAAAAAATCTTTAGATTGTAATGCATTTTACTGTTACAACGCATATTAATGTCTAACTAGTTTGTTATTGCATAACTAAAAATTCAAAATTAATTAAAAATCTAAAAAACTCAGAGTAAGTAGTAATTTTTTTTATAAAAAGTGGTTTCTAAACATATATTCACAGGAATTTAAAATAAAATTTTATTTGTATGATTTTCAAACAAATTTATAGCTCTTATTTATCTTATTTTAAACATCATAAGCAGCAACCATATCACGTGACGTCATGCTCGTCTAGACCAGTTTGTCGGTAATAGATCCGTTAAGGACTACAGAGTTTTTTATTAACTGGTGCTTGCTTACACAAAATCCAAATATAAAATATTAAACTTATTCAGGACAATCCCATGAGTTTTATTAAATGCGGACATCCTGAACAGGTATTAGACGCAGACACATAATTATTATAATATCATATTTTTAATTTTTTGAAGTTGTACAAACTTTAAAATAACGAGCAACAGGCTCATTGGTTCCAATAATCTTTCTTACTTCGCGAATAAAATTATTTAAATTCATCCCTAACTATTATTGAACAAAACCAAATTTGCATAGCTTCTTTATATAATTTTTATTTTCTTCCTAGCACTAACCATGATTTTTTAAAAACAATGACACTAATTAACTCAACTAAACCGATATTTGTTCTTGGTTTTTCACGGGACTTTCTTTTTCTAGACTGAGTGACTTGTTTCTCAATACAAGCAGTAAACCATCAACCCTCTCACTCAAAGTCAAATGCCGAGGGCTATGTTTACTTGTGATATTGTATTTCCTCTTCTACAACAGGCCAAATATATTGCATGTTGATATTTGAACAAGGGAAGTATTTTCTTAAACACAGTGCACAACACATAAGATAAGTTTCACAGCAACATTCCAAGATAAGTTTTTGTTTCCGATAAATCTACAGAAAAAAACTTAATATTAAATCATTTGCTGATATATTTGAATGTAACCAAACGTAAACGTAATATTTTTAAAACATTGCAAAACCAATTATTTCTTATTTTCAATAAATTGGTACACACATATTTTTTAAAGTTGTTTTGTATAAATGAAACCAGGTTGAATAAAGTTCCCTATGTGGCGTAAGTTTGTCTCGATAGTTTACCGTCGTTGAATGTTGTGTTTTATATCCCAATGATTTCCATACAATAAAGAGAAGTGGAATCCAAGCCGTGTCATATCGAAAAAAAAAAAAAATAATAATCATCTTATTGAAACTATACCATATTATTTATTAAAAATAGAAAAACAAAAACCAATCAATCCCTTAACTAAAAATAAAAAATATATATGTGACAACTAAAATTTAATAATAAATTTGCTTTTGCTTTTAAACCTATATTTTAATTTTACGTTGTTTTAAAAAAAACTCAAAGCACAGATGATTGATATAAAAGAACACGTGGACTAAAAGTTAATCTCGTGTCATATTTTTATTTGGTAAGTGAGTTCCTGGCTATTTTAACAGTTGGTCGTACAAATGGTTTTTTTCCTTAATTATTTCTCTTCATTCCTCAACTAAAATGAGGGTAAATTCCCTTTAATTATACCTCAGTATCTCTATTTCATCAATTGAAATGTATATAGATTGGACGGTTAATAAAAGTGTGATTATATATACAGCATACGAGTGAGGCATTAGCGCCCTTACTTAAACTCTTAAACGCCCTATTTTGGCTGCATTCGCGACACTTGTATACCAAATTCAAGTGATATATCGGCATCATATTAAAAACATATCTATATAATCAAGATCATGAGTGTTTCTAGTTCGGATTTCATACAGTAACTTTATGTGTGGAGAGTCAAATATCTGATAGCTTTAGAAAATTATCAGCTCCCTGAAACCCTGATAAAAATAAATAATTATTTTAAAAATTGAAATAATAAATCAAATATTAAAATAAATAAGATATAAATCTTTAAAAATATTAACCAAAACTATGTTAGGACTCATTAATCCATAAAATTAAATATTGATGGATAAAAAAGAATCAGGCAGATCATAATGTTACATAGTAGGTTTAATATAAGTAAACAAATATTATGTTAAACACGTAACATAAATAATTAAGTAAATGGTGTACTGGAAATTTAAAACGTTAAAAGAATAAATGAGAAAGTGAAAACATTAAATAAATGAAATAATAAAAGAGTATTATTAATTATGAGATAAAAAATATCAAATTTCAAAGGTAGTTCGGATATCACGAGTAAAATAAAGAAGAGATGAAAAGTAAGTCTCCATTGAAAGAGGAGCTGAAAAAATACAGAGATTAAATGAAAGACCTGCTAAGAGAGAAACTAATATAGACAGATGAGAAAGATTGAAGGGTACAGCTTGTAAGGAAGGTGTACTCCTGTTTGTCTTGGATGGGTGCTGTGTCAGTTTACAAAGTGGGAGACTTTAAGTGGGATTGAAAGAACGAACACATATGAAGTGGCCTCTCATTTACCACCTATACCCTCCCTCCCTCCCACTTCAATCCCTCCCTCTAGAAGATACACAGCCGAACACTCTCACATCTTTCTATTCTCTGACACACTTTTCCACACACAAACAAACCACAAAAAGAACACACTCAATTCTAAATAGCTACTGTAGAATGTTCTTATATAATTTAATTTGTTTATAATTCTATCAAAACGTATCAATATCATTATAGAAACCAATACATACTGTACATTTTTAAGAATATTTGGATTAAATATTTTTCACTAATATTATTATAGAAACAATATTTAATATTGACAAAACTTAAATTATCAAATTTCCAAATACTCCTTAAAAATGATTCAATTAATATTAATGAAGGATATCATTAATTGTTAATTACATCTAGTTTTGTATTATATCAGAATTTCTCATTTATTTTAATAAAAAATTAATTAATTTGCTTAACTGTTATTTAATCAATTATTTTTCAAGTATGACTACATTTAGTATTATTTATACAATGTTCCTCTCAAATAACTAGCTTTGTTTGTTATTTTGGGTTAATATATTAATAAAGAGCAAAAATAAGTCCTGTAATCAAAAACATCTGTTCCAATGTCATAGACTATCAATCTAAAATAATGAAGGCATGGACAACAGCTCTATAAAATTAATTCCCCTGAGAGTAAAAGTGATCTAAGTCAAAAATGTAACTTCTTGGGAAAAGAGACAAAGTTAAAGTTTGTACAATTCAAAATAACTAGGATGGAAAATTTTCCTCTTTAAATCTCACTTAAAAATATATATTTCAAACTAATAATGTAACTTTGCTTAAATATTTTTTAATATCATTCAAATTTGCTTATAGTCTTTGGTGTTACACCATATTATTTGCAGTTAACATTTGTATTCAATAATTTATATTTACTGACTTACTCTTTATTGATGGACTTATACCAATTTTGCAGACAACATTAATTAGGTAATGTATACTTACTATGTATAAAAAAAGTATTTGTAAAAAATGTTATTCACAATAGAGAAGTAACACAAACATTTTAATAATGTAGTCATTATTATAAAACACGGCGTACAAAATGTAGACACTTAAGAATCTGCTTGAGTTGACTCATTCAATTCCTCATTCTCGTAAAGATCTTTATCAACACTTTCCAAAGGTCCGATTTCTGTGGCGTCTTGTGACATTTTCAGTGAAGTGCGCAGGAAGTAAGTCAAGCATATCACCTTTTATTTGCCGCTGTTATTGTTCTAGGTGCATTAAAAAGCCTTCTTTGTTTGATGGCTGAATATGATTGTAGGTTGGTTTTTGTGGTGGCAAGATTATTTTATCAAATTCCATGTCATGATTTAGGGTTTCCTTATAAAACAACACGTATGGGCTTTCTTTTGTGAACCTCATCCACTGATTATGAAGCCAACTAACCAGAAACCCTTCATAACTGTTTATCCTTCTTATCACTGCTTTTTCAAGCTGCACTATAGATTTGAAATCCTCTTTTGCCATTATGTGAACTTGAAATTTGTTTTTTCTTCGGGAAGTGTGAATAGTTTCATACCAATCAGATAGAATAAAGTGAAATTTACTATAGGAAGCAGATTCAATGTTTCCAAATCTGAATTATTTTTTTATATAAGAGTGTCCAGAAACCAGAAATGTATGGTCTATCACGGAAATGTCATTGTTAGAGTCCATCATAACTTTCATCGACGTTAATGCTAACTCAATACTGTGGTTTTGTCCTGTGCAGCTATCACTGCATGTAATAAGGTGCTTTTTTCAAACCACCTCATTATTAATATGTAATTATAGAGAGGAATCATTTTAGAAAACATTCTAAAGATTTGTAAGTAAGGAGTAACAAAATCGTTGTTAAGACAGCGGACCACTTTTTTAAGTTAAAAATTAAAAGTGTGGTAGGGTGTATAATAAAGCAAGATAAAAACCATGAACATTTGACAAAATGACAATTATAATATAATAGTACACTTCTATTCCGTGTACATATTTAAAATTATGTGATATCAAATTGAAATTTAAAATGTATTTGGAGAAACCATCAGGTATTAACCCTCATCCTTTAAACATTTATAAAAACCATTTATACAATATTTAGTTTGATATAAATAATCATAAATAACATGGATACAAATAATAAAAACCATGGAACGAAATGGGCAAGTGTAATTAAATTTGAAAGTATTGAGTAATGGAATTATTCAGTATACATAAGTTATTAATTTTTAAACCACTTATGTATACTGAATCTTCCATGAATGTTTTTTCTATTTTATAGTTTATAGATAGTTCTAGGTCAAGAATTTCACAATTAAAACCTTTTATCTATATTATAAACTAAAAATGATAGAAATTGTTGATTTGTAACATCGTGTATAGTTAATTTCTAAATTAACATATTTTAAAGCACAGAATATAAAATCATTTTACTTTGTTTCGTCTGTCTTTTTTAAAGTGATATATTTATTGGGTTGATGTTAGAGGAAAGTAATTAATTTATATTAATGAGGTCGTACCAATGATTCATCATTCAAACTGCATATCGCAATACAAGGCCAGAAACTGTGCGTAGCAGACACTATGCTTATTAAGGGTAGGTATTTTATATTAGTTTGTAGCAATATTTCAATTTATATTGAAGATTATATTCAAAATATTTAAGTAAAAAAAATACTACAATTTGTCAATAGATACAATTATATATACATACAAATCTTCATTTATATTGTGGGATATGTTTCTACTAAAATACCTTGTTCTGAATATACCCTTGAATCGTGATGATTTCTCCAAAGTGCACTCAAGATATTTCCAAAACATTACGAAAGCTCAACAAAACTATTAACCTTACATTCTACACTACTCAAATTGCTGGAAATTATAATATTAAGTTATGAATTAAACTAAAATATAAAACCAAAACTACACGTTTTATTATAATAAATTAACTCGTGACTAAAATTGTATTATATTCACAAATTAATTTTTAACTTCTTAATTTTGATTGCATAAAAATATTATATATGGTTAAATTTTAACTGCTGCTCATTCAAAGTTTAGTAATATTATAACTCTCGATATGGACCAAAAATATGTAACCACTTTATCTTTACCAGCAATACGAGAACTTCTATATATTTCCTTTTTATTTTCGGTCTAAAACTAGGAATTAAATTACCATCTATCAATTATTCAGTTAGCATCGCTACCAAGATGAGGAAGAAATGTTTTTTCTTTAGTGATACTACTCTCCAAGGATTTAAAGTGTATTTTCTAGCGTTGTACCTTGAAAAAAATACTTTAAAAAATCTACCTAATCTAAGGCCAACCTCTAGGAACCAGGCATTGAATTGACTGTCAAAAAGATAAATATTCATTTATAAATGGTATAATCTGTTTTAGATCATGGCAAGGTCCCTAAAGAATTGAGGTATTTTATAAAAATACTCGGACTTAGAATTCTACATAAATACATATAGACATTTGATTAAATAGGGTTACGATGACTGTTTTAGCTGGTTTCATTATTTATCACCTCGAAAATCTTTCAAATTTAATATATTTTATAACTGTGTGTTGGTCCCTTTTGTAAATATTTCTAGAGAGCTATTATTATTTTTAATATATAATCAAAAGCTAATATATTAACTACCAACATTTTGGTTTCACTATCTACCAATTTAATTGTTTTTTACAATTTTAATTCAAGGTGTTTCAAATAAAGATAAAGCTTTAGGTTTATAGATAAACAAATCTAATCTGTTTTGAGTGTAAGGGTTCAACCAACTGCCAGAAAAATCTATTTTTGCCAAAAAATTTAGTTTTCTGCAACATTTTATATGTACTGTACATAACTGATTTTTTTTTTTTTGCATCTTGCATCGCTCTGTGGGTATGTTTTATTATATATTCTGATCTTTAAATAATGTTTCCTTATCTTTTCATGGTGTGAAAGTTGAAGAAGAATGAGCTTGTTATACAAAAAAATAGCAGCTCGTGACATCCAAAATTCTACCTCTTTTTTTGCTTTCACAAATTTAATAGGCCTACCAAATTAGTCGGACCAAATTCATATTTCTGAAAGGTAAATAATCTACAAATGTTTGCAAATCTACATCCAACCATAGAGTTTTTAAGCTTAAATTAATGCTATTTGATTTCATTTGCATAAAAACCTTTTTACTTTCTCTCTATCTTACAGGTAGAGAAAGTATTGTGATCGTCAAAAAAATCGAACTCGAGATTTTGATGAATTTTGACGTTTCATGACTTCCTGAATCCGAAAAAGTGGTTTTTGAATTTCCGTCTGTCTGTCTGTCTGTCTGTACCTCCAACTAGAGCCTAAACTATTTTACCGATTGAGCTGAAACTAGATATCTAGGGTTTTCATAGGGTTGGCCCGAGGGGTTTTTGGAATTGGATATCTACCCCTAAAATTAAGGGTAGTTTACTAAAAGGAAAAAACAGAAAAAGTCGATTTTCTCAAAATCGGCTCTAACGATTTTGATTAAATTTCATTTATGAACATTAATAAATATTCCAAACAAAATGGCTACTCTCAGTATTTCGGCTAAATCGCTTTAAGGGCTCCGGTCTGATGCGTCAATTAACATTTTTTATAATAGCTCCGAAACTATTTGAGATATGAAATTACTTAGCATTACAAATATGTATATATATTAATAATACAAATATTTTATTCGAAACATATTTTTATAAAATCAATAATTTTCATTCTATACGCAATTATATATATATTTTTAGCTTTTTGGACATTAAAGATTAAGTATTGCGATCGTAAAAAAAAATTAACCTGAAATGTTGATGGATTTCGACGTCTCATGACCCCCCAAACCCTAAAAAATAGTCTTTGCAATGCCGTCTGTCTGTGTGTCTATAAAAACTTAAAATTAAGGGTAGTTTACTGAAGGGCGAAAAGAGAAAAATTTTGTTTTCTCAAAATCTGCTCAAACGATTTTGATTAAAATTCGTATCTAGGCGTTGATTAAGATTATAAATAAACTGGCTATTTTCATTTTTCTATGAAAATGATTTTTAGGGTACTTTACAGAAGCGTTAATTTCCGTATCTCCACAACTATTGGAGAAACTAAACAACTTATCATTGCAAAATTGTAGGACTATTAGAAATAAAAAACTTTTATTTGACATATATTTTTTTATAAAAGCAGCAGTTTCTGAGATATTTGCAAATATATTAATACAATTTTGTGAGCTTTAGTTGTAAACATATACTACTTAAGTCTTAACGCAATAATTCTCCAATGCCATAGAGTAATTAAATATAAGTATCTAAAAAAGTATGTTATTTTTCTTTAAATCTCTTAGGAGAAATGTTTGCATAGCAATGATTTATCTTCATTTTAGACTCAATAGTCAATATTTACATTTTTTATTGGTCAAAATGTATAAATGAATAATTAAATATCAATGCGATGACTTGAAGATCTGCAACACCTTATAAAATGTTAAAACTTTAACCAGAATCGAAATTTTAATACGAAGTGTTGACCCTTGTGGAAGACATTAAACTGTTTGAAATGTTCTTAGGTGGACAAAGATGCGCCTCTTTTCTCATTGATTTTATATCATTGTATATTTTTTTATGCGTTTTCTTATGTGGAGTGGTGATGATACAATGTACATTATTCTGTTCAGAAATCTTACGAGTTTATAGAAAGAGAGAGAAAGTCTGTGCGGTGCTCCGTACCATTTATTTTCATATTAGTAGTTTATTAATTTTATAACAAAAATTTAAGATGCAATCGAATAAATATAGTTATAATATGTTTAAAAGGGTATAAAATGTACTTCAAGCCTCGTCATACACAATTAGTAAACCATTTCCAATAACTTATTAAGTTCTAGTTTTAGTTTATCTGAAATCAAATATTGGGCTCAAGTTCCTTAAATGGATAACCTATAATGCTTCACCTACTTACTTATGTAGTTACTAATATATTTTAGTTTCAATATGTTAAAACTATTTTTTGACAAATATTGTTTTTAATTAATATATTTTCAAGAATAAATTTGAAACATCCATTTAAGAGATTGTGTGCAAACTGTATTAATTTTGTAGGTTAAGGCTGAAACTCTTTCCCAGTTACCACCTCTCAGTATTCACGTATGTTTTAAGTACACTAAAAATAGTTCTAATAATTAGTTATCACTTTTAATACTATTATAAAATATCAAAACACAACTACGTTTCTCAAGAAAGAAGAAAAAAATATTTTTATTATGGTCTTTGTTAAATGGAGATAATTTAATTGTAAACTAGTTTCTTATATATTAATTACTTTCAACTCGAGAATCATCCCCTGAATTAAAATAACTTGAATGCATATTTTTAAATCGAAGTAGTACTTAACTTTATTCTTTTCACCGGATACGATGAAAAGTGTGTTACTTCCTGATTTACTGATGATGAGCTCGGACTGACAAGATAAAATTATTACTACCGTTGGGTGACAATAGTTCATCCCAGCGGAGTTCCTGTGTGTCTTCACTTGTGCTCAAAGGGTGGAAACCACCCTTTAAATCATCCCCCTATCTCCCTTCCGAGTCCCCATCTCGGGGTGTGGGTCTTCATTTAGTATTCATAGCGCAAGGAAGCTATAGTGTAAGTATTGAAAGTCAGAGGATACCATTTAAGTCAATATCAAACAAAACCTCTAACTAACATTTCAATTGGTATTTTAGGACAAATAGCTTTCTTAGGTTGTTAGAGCCTGGGACTGCAAAATTATTATAATATTTCCTTCGTCTAAAGATATATGAAGAGGGTTGGCTAGATTTCCTTCCCCCCAACAATATTATGAAAACATTCTAAAATAAATGCTGCGACACAATCGTACACATTTCATTTAATAATATAATATTATAGTTTGAAATCAAATTATCTGTATATTCTATTCATTAAAATACTTTTTGGGTCATTTTTCCTTAGAAAACAAACATAAAATTTTTTTAAATACCTACAGTAAACACTCATAAAGTCATCGATGTATTTATTCTAAATACAATTGTACAAATTATTTTCTCAAATTTCCATAATTAGTTATTATTAAAATACCCCCAAATTATGACATTTGAAAATTAAATATAATCTTAGTAATCGTCTAAAATAATTTGCAAAAATCCTTTTATAATAGATACTTACGGACATTTTCAAAAAATCGAGAATTCTATAAAATTTGATCATAAGTGAACTAAACACAAACTAAACAAACACGAATAAAATCTGTATAAGAGAAGGTGAAAATGAGAATAAATATAAGATAAAATATAAATAATAACTAACCACATATATGAGATTGCATCTGCCTATATTTTTTTAGTGGGGTTTTTAAATTCTACCTCAATCATTCTATCCATTCTCCGGAAGTTAACCCATGTACTGTACTGCACAATCAGATATCTGGGAACATTGTTTACAAACACAAATGTCTATTTTAGTATTTAAGAACTAGTTAAATTTGGGTGAACTCATTAGAAACACTCCATATGTTTCAAATAGTAGTGATATATCTTTATAATACTGTACACTATCAAATACGTAATAACATTTTGTTCCCTGCTTTAACAATTTCTAAAGAAATAAATGGTACGGCGCACCGCACAGACTTTCTCTCTCTTTCTATAAACTCGTTAGATTTCTGAACGGAATAATGTACATTGTATCATCACACCTCCACATAAGAACACGCATAAAATAATATACAATGATATAGAATCAATGAGAAAAGAGGCGCATCTTTGTCCACCTAAGAGAATTTCAAACAGTTTAATGTATTCCACAAGGATCAACACTTCGTAATAAAATTTCGATTTTTGGTTAAAATCTTAACATTTTATAAGGTGTTGCAGATCTTCAAGTCATCGCATTGATATTTAATTATTCATTTATACATTTTGACCAATACAAAATTTAAATATTGACTATTGAGTCTAAAATGGAGATAGATCATTGCTGTGCAAACATTTCTCCTAAGAGCTTTAAGGAAAAATAGCATATTTTTACTTTCTCTCTATCTTACAGGTAGAGAAAGTATGGTGATCGTCAAAAAAATCGAACTCGAGATTTTGATGAATTTTGACGTTTCATGACTTCCTGAATCCGAAAAAGTGGTTTTTGAATTTCCGTCTGTCTGTCTGTCTGTCTGTCTGTACCTCCAACTAGAGCCTAAACTATTTTACCGATTGAGCTGAAACTTGATATCTTGGGTTTACATAGGGTTTCCCCGAGGGAGTTTTTGGAATTGGACATCTACCCCTAGAATTAAGGGTAGTTTACTGAAGGGAAAAAACAGAAAAAGTCGATTTTCTCAAAATCGGCTCTAACGATTTTGATTAAATTTCATTTATGAACATTAGTAAATATTCCAAACAAAATGGCTACTCTCAATATTTCGGCAAAATCGCTTTAAGGGCTCCGGTTTGATGCGTAAATTAACATTTTCTATAATAGCTCCGAAACTATTTGAGATATGAAATTACTTAGCATTACAAATATGTATATATATTTATAATACAAATATTTTATTCGAAACATATTTTTATAAAATCAATAACTTTCAATATATACGCAATTATATATATATTTTTAGCTTTTTGGACATTAAAGCTTAAGTATTGCGAACGTAAAAAAACTAACCTGAAATGTTGATGGATATCGACGTCTCATGACACCCCGAACCCTAAAAAATAGTCTTTGCAATGCCGTCTGTCTGTGTGTCTATTAAAACTTAAAATTAAGGGTAGTTTACTGAAGGGCAAAAAGAGAAAAAGTCGATTTTCTCAAAATCGGCTCTAACGATTTTGATTAAATTTCATTTATAAACATTAATAAATATTGCAAACATAATGGCTACCCTCAATACTTAGGCAAAATGGCTTTAAGGGCTCCGGTCTGATGCGTCAATTAACATTTTTTTAAATAGCTCCGAAACTATTTGAGATATGAAATTACGTAGCATTACAAATATGTATATATATTTATAATACAGATATTTTAGCGGAAACATATTTTTATAAAATCAATAACTTTCAATCTATACGCATTATATGAATTTTTTTTATTTTTTGGACATTAAAGTTTAAGTATTGCGACCGTAAAAAAAAACTAACCTGAAATGTTGATGGATGTTGACGTCTCATGACCCCCCGAACCCTAAAAAATAGTCTTTGCAATGCCGTCTGTCTGTGTGTCTATAAAAACTTAAAATTAAGGGTAGTTTACTGAAGGGCGAAAAGAGAAAAATTTAGTTTTCTCAAAATCTGCTCAAACGATTTTGATTTAAATTCGTATCTAGGCGTTGATTATGATTATAAATAAACTGGTTATTTTCATTTTCCTATGAAAATGATTTTTAGGGTACATTACAGAAGCGTTAATTTCCGTATCTCCACAACTATTGGAGAAACTAAACAACTCATCATTGCAAAATTGTAGGACTATTAAAAATAATAAACTTTTATTTGACATATATTTTTATAAAAGCAGCAGTTTCTGAGATATTTGCAAATATATTAATACAATTTTGTGAGCTTTAGTTGTAAACATATACTACTTAAGTCTTAACGCAATAATTCTCCAATGCCATAGAGTAATTAAATATAAGTATCTAAAAAAGTATGTTATTTTTCCTTAAATCTCTTAGGAGAAATGTGTGCATAGCAATGATCTATCTCCATTTTAGACTCAATAGTAAATATTTACATATTTTATTGGTCAAAATGTATAAATGAAAAATTAAATATCAATGCGATGACTTGAAGATCTGCAACACCTTATAAAATGTTAAAATTTTAACAAGAAATCGAAATTTTAATACGAAGTGTTACCCTTGTGGAAGACATTAAACTCTTTGAAATGCTCTTAGGTGGACAAAGATGCGCCTCTTTTCTCATTGATTCTATATCATTGTATATTATTTTATGCGTGTTCTTATGTGGAGTAGTGATGATACAATGTACATTATTCCGTTCAGAAATCTTACGAGTTTATAGAAAGAGAGAGAAAATCTGTGTGGTGTGCCGTACCATTTATTTTAAATATGTTAGTATTTGCTAAATTAACAAAGCTATTTTAGGCCTGTTAATTCCACTATATTTTAACCATGATACAGGAAATTACATTTGAAAATTAGCAACCGGGTTCAAGCAGAATTACATAATTAATTTATCTAGCAGGTTTTGTGTGTGTGTGTTTAATTGAAAAAGGTATCGCATGTATTCCTAAAGCCTATCTCACGAAGGGCTAGTCAGGCAGATAAATACACGGTTGTGCTCAATATATAAACAGGTTTTTTTTCACTTCCTCGCCATCTTACAGGTAGAGAAAGTATTGTGATCGTCAAAAAATCGAGCTCGAGATTTTGATGAATCTTGACGTTTCATGACCCCCCGAATCCGAAAAAGTGGTTTTTGAATTTCCATCGGTCTGTCTTTCTGGACTTCCAACTAAAGCCTAAACTATTTTATCGATCAAGCTAAAACTTGGTATCTAAGGTTTTCATAGGATTGCCCCAAGAATTTTTAGGAAATGGATATCTATCACTAAAATTAAGGGTAGTTTGTTGAAGGGCAAAACGAGAAAAAGTCGATTTTCTCAAAATCGGCTATAACGACTTTGATTAAATTTAATTTCTAAACAATTATAAATATTCCAAACAGAATGGTTACTCTCAATATTCCGGCAAAATGGCTTTAAGAACTCCCGTATGAAACAATTGTTTTATCATATCTTCGAAACTAATCGAAATATGATGTTACGTATCACTAAATTAAGAGTAGTTTAATAAAGGGCTAAAAGAAAAAATCAATTTTCTCAAAATCGGTTCTAGCAATTTTAATCAAAATTCGTATCTAGACTCTTATTAAGATTATAGACTGTCAATTTTAACTTTCCCATTAAAATTAATTTTAAGTTACATTAAAGAAGCTGAAATTTCCGTATCTCCGCAACTATTTGAGATACTAAATAACATATCATTGAAAAATTTTAGTACTATTAAAAATTAATTTTTTTATGTAAAATATATTTTTATAAAAAAAAAGTTTCTGAGATATTGGAAAATATATTGATACAATTTTGTGAGCTTTAGTTGTAAAGAGATACAACTTAAGTGTTAACGTAATAAATTTTCAATGCCATAGAGTAATTAATCTAAGTAAGTCTCTCAAAAAGTTTATGTTACTATTACTTAAATCTTTTAGGAAAAATGTTTGTACAACAATAATCTATCTTCATTTTAGACTCAATAGTCAATATTTACATTTTTATTGGTCAAAATTTATAAATGAAGAATTTAATAGCAATGCGCTGACATGAAGATTTGCAACATCTTATAAAATGTCGAAACTTTAAACCCTTATTCTAAATTTTTAAAACGAAGTGTTGACACTTGTGGACCCAATATTAATATTTAATCGGTCCAAACATACAAATGAGGACATTAATTATTTAAAATTAAAATGATAAAATTTAAAATTGGGACTCATAAAAGTTTTACATAAATATAGTGCAATTTATGCTTGGGTTTGTTAGTGTATATTTATTTTCACATATATTACGAGTTTTGAATAATTATATCAATTTTTAAACAATAGAGCGTGAAAGTCCGTGCGGAGTTCCGTACCATTTATTTTAATTTTTACTTGACAAAAATAAACAATGATTAGAAAAATCATTTTAAAATTTATTTACATTCATAGTTTTAATCTAAATTAAAGGTATTTTAATGAAAATTAGTAAACATTTTAAATTCTACCTCTGATTTGGTATGCATTATGCCAACGGATATACGTGTGATGAAAAACCCAATATAAAAAATACTCCTACTCAAGAGTAATTTTATTTGATAAGGCTCTTGGCTGCTTAGTATCTTACATCAAAGACGAAACTCCTTTATTTTACTAAACACAATTAGCTTTTAATTTAAAGTGTCACCAAAATTCTGTGTCATGTTATCTTCTGTAAAGTTTCTAACTACACTCTAGATAAGACATCCAAAGTGAAAGTGATGTGTCTGGGAATCAGTGGTGGCTCACAACGTGTTGTTAGGGAATATTTTACTTAGTGATAATACTTATTTACCTTCAATTAAGTAATATTTATAGCTCCCTTTATAATTTGAATTGTAGCTAGGGAATGCATCAGTTTACTCCAGGGATTGCTTGGACTTTTTGATAATATGAATATTACTAAATTTTTACTATTTATTTGTGAACCCACAGCATCATGAGCTAATTTAATAGCGAGAATATAAACATGACTGCTTCTTGTTTTGATAAACAAGGATAGTTTCACTTGAAACAAATTACTCTCAATCTATTATACGTGTAGCTATGTAACTTTAAAGACCTTGTAAATTCTAGAAATATTCTGGGTGAATATGAAAATACTACTGACATCCAGTTTTATAATATACTAGCTGTTTGACCCCTTCCTTGCACGGGTAAGACTCATCAATAAATGTATCAAACTAGGACGTTCAGCATCCGACTACTAACATAATTTTATAGTTCTTCCTTGAACAATCCTGAGATGACTATTGCAATTTCAAGCCAACTATGGATTTAAATATATTAGAGATGATTAAATTTTGAATAAAATCGTAAATAGCTCACATACTGAGTTCAATTACGAAGGTAAAGTTTTCCTAACTACTAACTAACAAAAATGAAATTAATTAATTTACATTGTCACAGAAATGTTTTCTAAAAAAAGAGCCAAACAGCTTAGTGAAGAGCATAAATGAGATAATATATTATATTATAAAAACATATGGGTTAATGAGTTTCATGTTTTAATAAAGGGCATATTTTTCACTGAGCTATTTCCGTAGAAGTATTGATTTGAATGTCACTCCTATGAATGTGTCAGACTATCTTTAAATTTTTGGCGGTGTAATCGCAACGCTGATTAATCCTCTGATCTTAGTTTTTTTTGTTTCTTTAATCTTAGATTTTTCAATTGCCTATTAATATTTGATACTCTCTACCACATTTAGAATTTTTCTCTGTTAGTATGATAATTTTGAGCGGTTCCCTTCCTTTCATCTATTTCACAGACCCAAAGAATATTTGGAAACTCCAAACCTTACAAATTGTATGTTATATGGATTTGTCCTTTTATCGATTTGAATAATTTAAATTTGATATCACATTTAAAATATTTTTCCTTAAAACAATTTAAATTTTCAAACTCTTATCGTTATTGGAAGTGGTCTAGTTTAAATTTCCGTTTTATAACCCCCTTGAGAAGTATAGTAATAGTGTATATTAGTTTTGGAAATTTTCAACAAACCAACCGTCCTTTTCTCCAACTCACCATTAGAAATTTCATATTTGGCTATCAGGACCTGTCTCTCTACCTTTATAACAAATTTTAATTTTCTACCTCATCTATAAATATGTTTATTTAGAAATATGTCACATATTTCTTACAGCCTCATGTTTAAATTTCCCATATTTCGATATTTATAGTTATATGAGTCAATCCCTCTACCTTCCTGCCAAATTTCATATTTCCAGCTCTTCTATCCAATTTTTTTGACAACAACAATATTAAAACCCCTGTTTCACAGCCTTGTGGACTAAATTTAACCAAACCTCTTCTTATCGGAGTCCTATGACCTGACAGAAGACCTCCCTCCCAAACTGCGAGATTCCTGGTCCAAGAGCTCAGGAGATACGTTGATGAGTCAGTCAGTGATTCAGAGCTTTCCTCTTTATGTAAGATAGATTAGTCTATGAAAGTCCAATGCACAATCATTTCGTTGTGACTTGACCGATATTACTGTTTACTGATAGTGCGACGTGTTTTAGTACGTGGCTTGACATTTAGCATCTTACCTTCATTCAAGGGCAAAGGCTAATAAAAGTGTATACAAAGCGAATGCACTTTAATCCTTATGTAAAGTGATTGGCAAAATAATCGAGAAGGTCTCAATGTTGAAAATCCACCTTTGGCACATGGCTAGGATTAGAGTAGAATCCAGACCATAATATCCTAATACAAACACGTCAGCCAAATCGCTGACGCTGAGTCAAACAAAATTAGTAAGGGAGAGGGTTTTTAAAACCACAGTAAGTTTGGAAAGACTCTGGCAAAACTTCTTTGACCGTCATCACAGTAAGCTTTCATTTTAAAGGCCACTTTTGACAACTGGTAGATTTCAGTAAATTACTTTTAAACTTACTTAACAATATGTTTATTATCTATTGGTCTGAGAATGTAGTAGAAAAAAACCAAAGGCCAACATATATTATGGTTAAATACTTTATATAAGCCTGAAAAATATTATTCTTCGTTCAGTGGGATGAATACCAAACACTTTTTAGGCTTATTTAGGATTCTTAGCAGTTATCATCTTTGTCAAGCATTTAAACAGTTTTATTAAAGCAATACTCTCTAAGGCCAGAATTTAATATCAGTAACTTGAAAAATCTAGGAGCAGCAACATAAGAGATGATTTAAGAATATGCACAAAGATATTATAGATAGATCTAATAAATATAATCTAGAAAATAAACATGAAACAATTGAAGCCAGTTGAGATAAAAGTCTGGAATTCTAATTAAAGGTCTATCAAGCTACCACATACTCGTACTTAAACCTACTAGTAATAAATAGTTCGTAGATATTCTTTCAAATTAAGAAAAGGGTAAAATTTATTTAGAAGTTTGGCCCAGTTTCTTGAAAAGACACTTTACACTTTCTAATCCATCCTGGTTTAAAGTTAATTCAAAGTTAAAAGAAAGTAATCATCGACATTTAGAGAGTGAATGCAAAATCTTAAAGGAAAGAAATAAATTCTATCAGAAACAATTGTAACGTCGCTCTCCCCATTAGTTCGAAATTCCAACTATAGAGGTAGTAGCATCGTTTAAAATTCATGGCCCGTTCAACCCTTCGTCGCGACCCTGCCCATCTGAATGTTAAATAACCTTCCCTTTTCTTCGTTTTTTGTATCATCGCCTTCTGGATGTGGAACAAAAAGAAACTATTTCGTTTCAGTGCAAATGATATTTGATGTGTTTCTCTTTCTTTCCTTTTCCTCACGATAAAATACACTTCATTGAGTTGTTTTTTATAAAGAGAGAAAATAAGGAAGTGATCTAGAAAGCTTTGGTACAACGCAGTTTCTGCCGAGTCGGGTAATAGGCAGGCAATGTTCCCAGATTGATACGGTGTCGTTTTTCATTTTTATTTTTCTCTCTTTAAAACTAAGGAGATACTTAATATGTTAAATGGTGAATTATATATATATATATAAATATACATATATATATAAATATACAGGAATGAACACAAATTCGACACCAATTTATAAATATTCTCAAAGACTAAGAGAGTTTTCAAACATTTATTAAAAACTGAACAATTTGTTATTTAAGTTTTGACTGAAAATATGTATTTATTGAATAATTTCGTTTCCCTTTTCAAAAAATATTTAATATATATCAAATATATTAATCAGTATGTTCTACTTTTAAAATTATGTTTTGGTCACAGTGTCTCACTACCCAATTGAGGCTCACAATTGTTATTATTATTACTATTATTATTATTATTATTGTTTTCAAACAAAATGTAATAACCACTCCATCGGGCTTGTGGTATAAATGTCTATCTATCTTTTTTGCTTGGTCTACGTACAAGTTACAGGGGTATAGGGACTCAATTTATTCCAGTTGGGTATACTAAGTTATTTTTGATATGGTTCTTAGCTTTACCACCGATGATGTGAGTGAATTTCCTCTAAGCTCAACTTTTCTCTTCTCTAATAAGGTAATTAATATTTATGCATGCAACTCTAACCTGTAGGCAACTAAGACGTGGAAATTAATAATAAAAATTTAAATCACGTTATTTATTTAAAAGCTCACGTGCCTTTAGAATTTAAAAAAAGCTAAACAACATTCGAAAATAACATATTATTGAAAAAATGTAATTTATTTTGAATGGTCTGACAATTTATAATGGTCATAAGCACGTCTACTTTTGTTGATAAAGTTCCTGGGTTCGATTTCAGGCATCCACTAACAATTTACCTACGGTGAAACTATGACTGTTTTTTTCAAACTGTGATTTTGTGACCATGATAATAGGTGTTGTATCTGTTCTGTAACTAATCTAGTCCGTAGGTTGTTTTCAGTTTTAGTTAATATGTTCCGAATGTACGCGGTAAATGTAAAAAATAAAAATATTCTATACAATAATTTGAACTAGCAATCTTAACAAAGAGTTAAAATATATCAAAGTTTAGCGTGAGCTGTGTAGTCTTATATTATAAACTCTTTTTTTGTCCACTTAGTTGATGAAGATTTATAAACATAAAGCCAAGATACTAAAGTGCAATTTTTCATACAACACGCTGTGCGTAAGACATTTAAAAGCCATAGAGAGAAAATTATTAAAAGCCTTGCGGTGTTTCCTCTTTCCTTTTGTTTGCGAACAAACACCGGCACAACATCTCCAGTCATCAACTTCAAACATTTGGAACAATGAGAAGTCAACGAAGTGTTTGTAGGGGTGCGTGGGGGATGGTAGGACGCTAGGGGTGAAGGTTGATGAGACGCTTCAGGGTCGATAGAAAGTACAGGGAGAAAAGGTTAGGACAAAGCTTCAAAGGAACATGAGAGGTAAATAAGAAGGGATTGATGATGTCTGTGGGATAAAGTAAATTCTTGGAGGAGTTTTTTTTATTTAGTCCCTACTCATAAAATACTTGAAGATATATTAACATGAAGAATATTTTGTGTTCTGAGGAAGCATTCTTTTTTCAAATAATTTTCTTATGTACGCAGATTTTTTTAAATTTGCGTTCAGTCAACATGTTTTCAATGTCAGAGTTTTTAAACTTATTTTAAAAAAATCTTTTACATAATATCTATTCTATGAAAACTTATTTCCGCATTTCAAATGTATTAATTTTTTGTGCTAATGTTTATATTTATTCAAGCAAAAATGATAATATACTAAAACAATCATATTTAACGTATTATTATAAGTTTGTTATTTCTTATTTTAATAACTAGCCATAAACATCAATTTTGTTAATTTTATATTAGTATAAGGTTGATAATTAAATGGAGTTTTAATATGGATTATTAGCCTTATATGTTACATAAAAATAATTAAATAAATTTGAATACTTTTTTAATTGATTGTAAGCTACATTGTAATATATTAAGCTCTCCAGCGTTACCGCTCTCGTGTGAGATCGTCATATTTAAACAAATTATAGCTCTCCTAAACTAATTTGACGTTTCAATTAAAGGTTCCAATTTAAACTATATTGAAACACACTGAGAGCTATAATTAATTCATAATTACAGTAACAAATAAATATATATATGTTTTGTAGATTTGAAAATAATTAATTAGTGTCTGCTGATATATAGTCACAACTGAATATAATAATTATAAATATGTTAGCTTAAAATATGACAAAGACATATTTGCCAATAAATTAGACCATTGGAACTATGATAAATCAAAGATCAATTTTGTTATAAAATATAAATATCTGTTAATTCAATCATAATGTTATTGATTCGTATTCCTGTGACCATAAATTATAATATGAAGATTAGCTCACAAACTTATTGGTAGCAAATTAATAAATAAATATGATATTAATGATGATAATAATAGTTATTTTAACTTTTTAAATGTGGAATTTTTAAAAACTTTAGATCCATCAACTATCCATGAAAGATGTAACCTACACCTGATTCTTGAATCAAATCGTTATAAAACCCACTAAACATAACTGATTTATTTCTACACACACACACACACACACACACACACACACACACACACACACACACACACACACACACACACACACACACACACACACACACACACACACACACACACACACACACACACACACACACACATATATATATATATATATATAAGTGTATCGTTGCAGCAATGACAGCAGATTATTGCACTAATATATATTCAAAGAATTCTTGCTTTTTATTGGGAAAAGTTCTAGATAGCAAGTTTTCTCTCGACATTCTAGATAAACAACTCATCAAAGGCTTTCAGATGTATAAGGATTATTTAGTTTGCGATGTTTAACTTGACTATAAATGTATATTTTTCCCCTTAACAACCCAATGAGATCTTTAAAATGATCCATCTCCCAACTCTCTCATTATTTGTTGCATCAAACCACTCAAGAATCAATTTATGATTTTAAAGAAATATAAATATTTTATTTACTTATATACTATATACAAAAGTAATGATTTATTTTGAGTTTTAAAATAATGATACGGATCCCCGTAAGGACTTTCTCACTACATAGTTTAAAAATGGCGATATTTAATTAAAACTCGTTGTATATTATGTGAAACGAAATAATATACACCGGCAAAGCCGAGCACAAATGGCGCTATATTAACGTGAAATTTTATAATTTTATTTTAAAAAATTAGTCCTCATTTGTATATTTGGATCCATAAAATATAGATAATAGGTCCCTAAGATTCAACACTTCGTATTAAAATTTTGAATTAACGTTTAAATTTTCGAAATTTTATAAGGCCTTGAATACCATTCTAATAAGTTTCTTAAAAAAACATTTTATTAATAAAATATGTGTCTATTGAATATTTAGTCTAAAATAATCGAGATAAATCAATGCTGTACAAATATTTCCCCTAAGAGATTAAAGAAAAAAGAACAAAAATATTTAGGACACTTATTTAATTAATCTATTGCATTTGGGAATTATTGCATTAAGGCGTAAGTAGCATCTCTGTACTACTTAGGCTCACAACATTGAATTAATTAATTGTCCTATATCTCAGAAACTATTGGTTCTATAATGATATATTTCAATTAAAAGGTTTTTAATAGTACTACAATTTTGCAATAATAAATCATTTAGTATCTCAAATAGTTGCAGGGATACGGAAATTTCCGCTTCCATAAAGTACTCTAAAATGCATTTTCATGGGAAAATTAAACTAAACATTTTATTAATAATCTTAATCAACGCCTAGATAAGAATTTTAATCAGAATGATTTGAGCCGATTTAAAAAAATCTATTTTTTCCCTTCACGCCCTTTACTAAACCACTCTTTATTTTAAGTTTGAACAGGCACACGGACAAATGGCATTGCAAAAACCTCTCTTTGGGTTTCATGTGGTCATGAAACGTCGATATCCATCATCATCTCGGGTTTGATTTTTTTAAGGTCAAAATACTTTATCTTTAGTGTTTGAAAAGTTAAAAGAATGTATATATTTGCGTATATATAGAAAATTATTGGTTTTATATAAATATGTTTCAAATAAAAGATTTTTATTATAAATTGACCTATATATTTGCAATGAGAAGTAATTTCATATCTCAAAGAGCAACGAAGATATGATTGAAAAAATTAAAAACTAAGCATCAGACGGGAACCTTTAAAGTCACTTTGACAACCAATTTAAAGTAGCCCTTTTTTTGTGATATTGATCAATGCTTGGAAATTAAATTTAATCAAATAGATCTGATTTTGATAAAATCAATTTTTTCTCTTTTTGCCCCTAAGAAAACAACCTTTAATCTTAGGATTTGATACACCTCTCGGTGCAACTCTATGAAAACCCTTTATTCAGGTTTTTAGCGGATCAGAAAAATAGTTTAGGCTCTACTCCAAGGGACAGAGGGACAGACAGACAGATATACAAATAGATGGCAATGCGAAACCAATTTTTCGGATTCTGGGGGTCATGAAACGTCGTAATTCATCCAAATTTAGAGTTCAATTTATTTGATGAGCTCAACATTTACAATACAGTAAGGTAACGAGAAAGTAAAAATACTGATTGTTAAAATTAGCCCCTCCCCACGCAGAAGGATAAAATGTAAAATTAACTAGGGAAATTGGACTTTAGGTTTAGTCTACTATTTTTCCGTCTTACTCGATCTCAAATCTTTAAAATGTTTATTCCTTTGTCCAAATCAGTTAAAACGTTTCCTCGTAATTTCAATGATCAGAAATCGGCTTAAAGAATTATAAATACAAATTTATTGCTGTGATTTGATTAACCTAAATAATTATTTCATTTATTTATATTCTTAATCAATAATGGAAAAAAGAATAAATACCAAAATGATAGTGTATGGCAAATACAATGATTATTCTTGAAGTTCTAATGTGTATAATTCCCATTCAAATATATAAACTCATATATTTTGGTTAACTTGATACGTTTATCCTAAAATGACATTGTGTCAAATCAATAATATTCATCAAATCATCTATATAAAATCGAGAATTGTTTTTAGCACTGCGTCTTACTAACCGTTCACGTAGGCTGTACACTTATTTTAATTTGAAAATAATTAGAATAATTATAAAATGGATATACCTCTAAAATATTATAGTATATATTTAAATAATAGACTCATTAATATTATTTTATTTAACTTATATAAGGAGAAATGCCATCTGTTAAACTTTAGGAGAGTTGATGTTGATATTTAAACTTATGAATATTAAGGCATATAATGGGAACTCCAAAATGTTGGTTAGGTTATTTACAAGACACTTTAGTCTGTTTAAAAATATGGTATCATGTATTCATTAAATATACATTTATAAATATATGGAATGGAAAGAATACAATGGCTTGTTTTAAATCACGTACCAGTATGGCTTCTAATATTCATTGGCAATTCTGTACGAGCCGCCTCGGTGGCGTAGTTGGCTAACGCGCTAGTCGTGTAGAGCCCGACTGCCGAGGACGGGGAGATCGAGGTTCGATTCTCGGTTGGGTGAACTAGGGGGGGGGGGGGGTTCTTAAATGGTTTTCCACTCTCCGTCCACGTAAATGTGGGTTCACTTCCTCTAAATTCAACTTTCCCAATTCCTAATCCATTAGCGTAATTAGTACTTAAGCGTATAACCCGAACAGGTAGTAAGACGCGGTGCTAAATAATAATAACAATAATAATAATAATAATAATAATAATAATAATTCTGTACGTGTAGATTATAACAACATGTGCCTGGTGGAATGCTGACAAGTTCCTTATAACAGAATATTCTTGTAAATGCATTGCCTTATCTTTTTGATGACGTACCTATTGTCATATAAAGCGCATATGGTTTCGAATGGACAGTGATATTGCAAATTACCACCAAAACACATGCCAAACACTTCAAGATAGGTTTTCATACTCAAGATTCCTCGTGCAAGATCCTTATTTTGGTCACGAGATGTGACACTTTATGGTCTACTTCTTATAAAGGTGGTACTTTTAAGAAAGACTACCACTGTAGACTACCTGTAAAGACGTTATGTAAGGAATAATTTTCATTTACAAATGGAATGAAAACTAAGAAATTTAGATTTAATAATTATAACAACACTTAGAATCGCATCGTACTACCCTTTGGGTTATACGCTAAGATTTAATATAATATTTTTTTATATTTTGACTTGGGCCATCCTGAAAAGAAAAAAAATTGTTTCTCTAAAGCCAAACCATTTATATCTGGATGGAGATAATTTGTTATCATTATATACCACTAGATTTTTTAAATAATAAGCATTATATATTGATTGATACATCAAACCATTTTGATAAATCAAATTAAGGAAATAGGATATTTTGTTTAATTTGGAATTCATTTACTGTTTAACAACTCTTTTTCTACATTGTGTATTTTTCCTGAGTGATTTTATTGATATGTACTTAGTGTATTTTACTTCTTGCTCCATTCTAGAGCATTTTATCACGGCCCAGCTTTTCACTTTCATTATTGGACAATATTATGAACTGAATAGCACATTATAGAAAGTACTCTGTTAGCGTCCAAGATAAAAAGTCACCTAATGACCAATAAGTCATGAATAGGATTTAATGTATGTTTATGTGGGGAGGATAGTAAGACGGAAATAAGATTTGAATTACACATTCAAATTTATTAAATGTCAGCCCCTCACCCCTCTCGTACCCTATGACACAGAGTGGTCTATGAGATTTACTTATCTCTCTTTTACACTTTCTTTCTTTGTTGTATACGATATTTCCTTCTCTCACTTTCTTTCTCTCTTTCTTCCATCTGATCTAAATGAATCAGAATTGAATTATGTATGTATTTATTCATTCCACTCCGAGAAGTTTCGCCTGAACCAGGCCTTGTGCTCACTAGATAGTGGTTTTCTTTACCCCATTCAGTCCAGACCCTTCAGCTTCATATTCTTACCTAGAAACAATACTTACTGTATGACTTCACACCTCATGCTCCATCCAGTACATACTCTATATTATCATCCTGTACCAAGACTTTGCTCATCTTAAATAAAGAGAATATACGTACAAACAATATTTAACTTTATTAACAAACAAGTTCTTTACGTGCTAAACCAAAGCTTTATGAGCTAAAGAATGATTTATGAGTTAAACCATAGCTTAGGAAAGTGAAAATAAGCATAGTAAACTCCCTTACAACTTGACTTTATATGTACTACATATAAACAATCAACATTTAAAAAATTCTTGTGGATCTATTCCCAGATATTGCATTCCTCTTTGCAATAAACTGAAATTGTGATTGGTTTCAGGATTATATCGTTATGACTGCATTTAAAATATGATATTCGTAGTTGATATATTGAGACGACCCCCTCATATTAAGTACATAGAGGGAATATCTCTGAAAGCATTAAGACTAGCCAATAAACTCTGTTTACGAAGCTTAGGCCTAGGTATAAACAAATGATGGACATATGTTGAACATTGGAAATCTGGCAATATTATATACGTTTTGAGCAGTTTCCAACATCATTCCTACATTTCGTATATCCACTGGAGATCTGGCAACATTATATACTGCTTTGTGCAATTTCCATCATTATTCCTACGCTTCATATATTCCCTGGAGATTTGGCAACATTATATACTGCTTTGTGCAATTTCCATCATTATTCCTACGCTTTGTATATTTCCTGAAGATCCGGCAACATTCGATACTACTTTGATCAGTTTCTAGTATCATTCATACGCTTCTTATATCCCCTGGAGATCTGGCAACATTATATACGACTTTGAGCATTTTCCAGTAGCATTCCTACATCTCGTATATTCCCTGGAGGTCTGGCAGCACTATATACTGCTTTGAGCAGTTTCCAGTATTATTAATACGCTTAATATATACCCTGGATATCTGGCAACATTCGATACTACTTTGAGCAGTTTCCAGTAGCATTCCTACACTTCCTATATTCTCTGGAGATTTGACAACACTCGCTAATGTTTTGAGAATTTTCCAGTTATATTCCTACGCTTCATAAACACCCTGGAGATTTGGCAGCATTCGATACTAATTTGAGCAGTTTCCAGTATCATTCCTACGCTTCATTTATTCCCTGGAGATCTGGAAACACCTGATATTGCTTTGAGCAGTTTCCAGTAGCATTCCAACGCTTCATATATTCCCTGGAGATCAGGCAACATTATATATTGCTTTGAGCAGTTTCCAGTATTATTACTACGCTTCGTTATTTCTGGACCACTAGCTGGGAATCAGCTTAGGCTATCTATCCATAAAGAAGATTTGTACAGCTTAAAACACCGTTCACTTATGCATATTAACGAAGATTGCTGATTGATCCAGGTGCTGTCGGAAGAACTTCTAGTATCGTCGATAAAGCTATACTTCATCTCTTCTCTAGAATAACCTACGATATCAACGTAGTTGAGATCAACTAAACGAGAGATGTAGATTTATAGACTCAGCTCAAAAACTATCTTCCGATTCGGAAAGTTGAGCAAGCGTATCTTGAAAACGGGGTATTGAAACTTGACCGAGCATATGTACATTCTACAAGGATATATTTTATGTGTGCATCTTTTTTGTGTTTCATACTAGGGTTCTTGGAATAATATACCCACATACTGATCAACTATAAACAAGAGTTTGTACTTGTCTGATCAACGACTGAGAGTAATAGGCTATCATGAGATAACCCCGAGATGACTTACGGGATCAAATTAAGTTAAATCTCATGGTTAGTGCCTCGCATAAAGACTGACGATTTAAATTGACTCAATTATTAAACATCGTCAAGAACGGATAAGCTATCAATCGCCCATTTTGTACTTGGGAAATGAATGAGTGTCAGAACGTTAAGACCTCTACGAAGAACAACCGGACTTTGGAAATCTCAACCATGTTGGAAAATCCACATTGTCATTTTTGTTTTTCACACCGGACGTAACAATATAACAGCTACCGATGGAAGCAATTGTGAACATTGAATTCTACGCTTGTTTGAATTCTACTTGAATTCCATTATGTACCCTTACGATGGCATGAACTTGGACTTTAACGAAGATTCCTGCTCTAAATTCTACGAAGACTCTGCAAACTCTTAGACATCGCACTACGAAACGAACGCGCCTCTACCAATGTTCGATTAGGAAAATATCTAATCTGTGGCTCCCATCTTTGTGTTTGATGCAAGTCAACAAAAAGTTACGCTACAGGACAATATGAAAACATGTCTTATAATGTTCAAGTAGCATAACTGTTTTCTCTTAAACACTAAAGCCTTCTGCTTAGTACTACACGATAGTGTTTCGCTACAACAGGTCTAACAGTTTCTTCAGCAAGATGGCATTATATATAATTGAAGAACAACTCAATGACGCAAAGTATGTTGATTAATTGAAGACTGACTGAATGATGTATATTATGTTGATTGACGTGCAAGGGTTCTTGAGTAAAGAAGGTGTATTTCAATTCAAGGAGCTGGCTATCTCAAAGGTTCCGATTCTCTTAAAGTGTTCAACTTAAGTTCCTACCTCCCTTTCAGAGTGGTTTAGTTTCGTCATCGATTAAGAGAAATGTAAATAGCACTAAAGAGACATATAAAATGGCTTGGGTTTGAAGTAACATTACAGATGACAGCAAATCTTTCTTGGCGATCTCCGTTGCTCTTCATTAGGATTGCTTAAAACCTTGCGCAGGACAGGTAAACATTCTAGTCATTCCAGTACCGTCGGTAATGGCAAAACAGAAGATGTCAGAATCATAAAAAAAATGTTTATACTACTCTTGGCTTGATCAGTCATAACGTTTGTGATTAGGTCAAGAGCGCTCTACAAAACGATACGAGTTGTGTCGTACCGTCTCTGATTCAAAACATCGCATTGATTAAGTACATCAATTTGTCCTGTGCTTGCTGTCAAAATGAATCGGATATAGCGGCCGTCACTTCTCACGAGACTATCGTCAAACCTAGCTCTAAGGATAATAAACAATAATATCTTACTATAACTTCTTCAGAATTGATCCTAGACTTTGAAGGTATTCAACATTAAGGATATACAGACTGTTTCATCGTTAAACACATGCACGTGACAACAGTGAGTGGTAGTCTCTAATTGATTATGACTTTCAAACCCTCTTACACTTTTCAACATCACTTTCCGGCATATAAAGAACTATGGTAAAACTCTCATATTTGCACCGAAATTGAGGAAGAACTAGACTACAAAGAGACTGCTGCACAACTGAATACAATTCCTACGTGTACTTTGATCGATATGTTAAAAGAAGGAAACGATTCTATCTTCAAGCACACTATAGAGATGAAAAGATAGTGTAAATATGTGATAAAAATTATATTTTACTTCTGATCCTTAATACTTGGTCACTTTTATCTAATATCCTTCTTGGACACTTTTCATGCTTGAGGATAATTGTACCCCGTATTATGTCCGTTGCATAAGTAGTCTCTTACTTTTTAAGTGAATTATAAGAAACCTATTATATATCACCTTAATTTATTTAGTAACTAGTAAACACAACATTTTTTAAATTTTAACTGACATAAATTATTTACTAAAATATTTCTAGGAAGTGACTGTGATACATGTACACAAGAATTATAATCTTTAAATTGAAAAATTACACTTCTATACGAAAATCGAACCCTGGACCTTTGACTTATTACGAAAAAACTCTTTTAATTGAGCTATCTAGGAATCTGATCATGCCTACAATTATTCTTCATCATTTTTAAGGCAGAGTACACGTGCAGAAATTGTCAGCTAAACATGAGTGAGCAAATAAGATCAGGAGCCATCATATTATATCGTAGCTATTTTTGACTTGGGGGGGAAAGCGGGTTATGCTGTCAATAGTACAATGACAAATGTACTAATGTACAGTACATGGGTTAAATAGACAAGCTATTATATTTGTTATTACGGTTACAGCCGCATCTAAATATCATATTATTTAAAAAATCACACCTAGACGGAATCAAACCAATATTTTTTGGATTAGTATGATAAAGCACTTGCCACTAAGTTATCCAGGAGACGTCCCATATGAACGGTATTTCTTCACACATATATACTAAGGCTGATGGACGTGCGGACATGGGTATGGGACGAATCATGGATAGCTCAGTGATGCTAGCATTAGCTTACTAAACCAAAGCAAATGGTTTCGATTCCCTTGTCTAGGTGTCATTTTTCAATTTAAATAATGTTAAGAAATAATAAGACTTTAAAAATATGAGTATATCAATATTGTTTTAATTGCAAAGAATATGGATTGAAAAGTTAAAAGCTTGTTGACAATCATAAAAATAATTAGACAAAATTCTGACGAAAAATAAGTTGAAAAAGATTTTATATTTGAAAAATTGTAATCAAATTGAAATATGAGGTGTGGAATAAATTTTTTTATTCAAAATACAATAAAAAATAAAAATTTTTAAATAAATGAACATTATGAGACGATATTAAAATTTGACTAGTGGTTGTAGTTAGAAAATATAGAAATATATTATATACAAAAAATCTAGAATATTAAGAATTATGATATAAAAATATTACCCTTTTGGTACGCTTTGCTTGTTCAAACGTATCACTGAGGTATGTCAAGACCAATAATTTTTACAATATTTGATTAAAATAACATGGAACATACCTCTCAGTTATAGAGGAGGGATGGCGCCAAAAATCAATCCAAAATGGCCGCAAAATATACCTCAGGCTACCTTTGTGTAGGCATTATAAGTCATTGTTAGGATAATAAAGTATCGTAGATTACGTGGACTGGACATTGAATAGTTAATGATAAAATCTAGAACCTTGTTTAGGTTATTTCATCCATTAAGTCCCCCCCCAACATACACACACTTTTAAAAATTCAAGATTTTATGATTGAAATCGTTTGTTCTTCATTAGTTCCAGATTGTTCCACAGACATTTTCGTTTGTTCCGTTTTGATAGACCCACTAATGATAAGTTAACATTTGGGAGGCTATCTTCATGGTAGCCCCCCTCCCCCCACTTTAGAGAATTGACATTTTTATGGTTGCAATCGTTTGTCCCTCGTTTGTTACGTATTGTTCCGCAACAAGTTTCCTTTCTTCCGCATTTGTTTTTGCACAAACGGGACGTGAATTTGTGACTTATAGTTTTTTTGTGAGGAGCCAAATTTACGGTAGCCCCCTCTTTGAGAAGTTACTGTTTTCATGATTACAATCGTTTGTTCCTTGTTCGTTCTGGATTTTTCCATAAAATAATTATTTCATTTATAAAAGCCCACAAATGGTATGTTTACATTTGGGGGGGGGAGGCAACTTCACGGTCACCTCCAACTTTGGAAAACAGACTTTTTATAGTTGCCATCGTTTGTTCATCGATTGTTCGTGATTATTACACATAAAGTTTCGTTTTTGTTTGCATTTGTTCTTGCACAAACGGGACCGGAATCTGTGACACATAGTTTATTCGTGAGGGGTCAACATTACGGTAGCCCCCCACCCCCAATTTGAAAAATTCATGTATTTCTGATTGCAATTGTTTGTTCCGGATTGTTCTACAAAACTCTTTGTTTGTTCCGAACTCAAAAGCCCACAAATGATATGTTTACGTTGAGGAAGGGGGGCGCAACTTAGTGGTAGCCCATTCAATGTCGAATAATGTTTAGGCACTTGTGTTAAATAAGTATATTTTTTAATTCTATTGGTATTTTATGAGTGCATAGACACATGAACATATTTTTTTAATCAAACAACTGTTAGAATGAGAAGATAATGTTATTAATTAACTTTGTATCCTCTTTGTTTATCATGTTTTTAAAATCCACATTACCGATGAGACACTGAAATTAAACGATGAAAAGTTGCGTTGGGTTGGGTCTTTCTTATGCAAATTTTGGTAAATCAATACTATATCCACCAAAATGTAAGAGTTTTGTTGTAATATTTGTTTAAATTTTTAGTTTTTTTACAAAGCTATAATATAAATGAATATACATATATATGCAATTATTAAGATAAATTCCTATAATAGTGTACGTATTGACTAACTTGCCTTGACTCTTTGGTAAGTTTAAATTTTCACTACATTAATGAAATATCTATCGTTATGAAACTAAAGGCACTTATTATTAATAAAATTACCTTAGGATGATCTCTGACAGGAACCACGACTCGCACCGTGACCTTGACGGGCTTGTCTCTCGTGATGTCCACCATGCGACGCTGCTCTCCATCCCCTAACCTCCGTGACCCTGAGCCATTCATGCTCTTCTCACTACCACTGCTGCCATCTGTGTAGGGAAACACTCACATTATCAGCTTGTCAATGAAATCACAAATACAATCTAATAAAGCACTTTCCTAAAGTTAGTGTGTTCCTTTATTCATAGGGGCAACATAATAATCTGTCATTGTGGGTAAGTTTACAAAATGGACAGTACTATCTTCTCTTGTACTGAGAAGTTTGTACTTGATGAAATGATGGTAAAATAATAATGTAGATTTTTATATTTTTTTACCACCACGTCCTACTACCTGTTCAGGTTAAACGCATATTTAGAAATAACGCTAACTAATTAAGGGTAGTGAAGGTTGAATTTATATGAAGTTTTTCCTCATTTATGTAGAAAAAAGAACCTCTTTATTACACCAGTTTGGGATCCTAATCTCAATCTCCCTGCTATCGGGTGTCCAGTATATTGCGAGAATGACGCCTTAGACCATGAGGCCACCGAAGCAGGTTGAACCTGGATTTTTTTTTAACTACTCACATTTAAGGTAACAAAATAATGGTCTATGGTATTTAAATCTAGTATTTTAAACATACATATCTTTTAATTGAGGACTAGAATACTATATTGTTTGTCTCTTGGAAACTTGACCTTGAACATGGTTTTACATTAAGATTAGAGAACAGTAAATTTATCAACGGTGCTTTAAGAGTTGTGTGAATTAGTTTTGTGTTAAATTGTGACAAAATTTTCAAAAGCTTTAAAATCAAACTGTAATTTATGTATATTTAAACAATAAAAGGACTCAAAACGTATAGAATAATGAGATGAAGGGACTCTTTAAAATTGTTGTACGCCATTTGTACAAGGAGTGAGAAAAGCATGCCGACATAATGCTCAACATTGGCAATGAAGTAGGTACTTATAAAAAATATACCAACATTGACTCACACCTGAAATAAGTTGCCAATCTCGTCTAATTTAGTTTATAGATGACGAAAGACCTGGTTTATTTAAGGCGAGTATTTTGAGATAATTTTTAATTAGCTATCAAATTTATATCTACGTAAATGTGGGTAAATTGTCTTTAACATTTTGGCTTTATTTTATCTACTTCAATAGTGTAGATATACTAAAGGATTTGGATGAGATTTAAAATGGAGCGTAAAAAAACAATATTTTGAGGCTATAAACAGCTAAAATTTCACTCTGAGGAGAGCAATTAACCTCAAATTAAAGAGCCAAGGCTCTTATGAACCAAAATTCAGAGAATTAATGCCGTGAAAAAATTAGATTCATACACATTTTACAGAGAAGGAGTAGCAAGGCTGTTCAATGGCTAAAATATTAGCAAGGTATTTTAAGAACAAGGAAATAGCGAGGTTGTAGCATTAAGAAGACTTTTGTAGGGAAGAAGAGAATAATCTCAACATTTTAGAGCCAGGGATTATAAGAACAAGGGTAGAGAGTGGCATGGTCTATAAGTAGACTGTTGGAGATAAGTAAAGAATAATCTCAACAGTTATGAGCCAAGGAACGTAATAACTAGGAGACAGAGTGACATGCTCTCTAAAGACTGTGGAAGATAAGTAAATAATAATCTCAACAGTTATGAGCCAGGGAACGTAATAACTAGGAGACAGAGTAACATGCTCTCTAAATAGACTGTTGGAGAGAAGGAAATAATAATCTCAACAGTTATGAGCCAGGGAACGTAATAACTAGGAGATAGAGTGACATGCTCTCTAAAGACTGTGGAAGATAAGTAAAGAATAATCCCAACAGTTATGAGCCAGGAAACGTAATAACTAGGAGACAGGGTGACATGCTCTCTAAATAGACTGTTGGAGAGAAGGAAATAATAATCTCAACAGTTATAATCCAAGGACTAGAAGAACAAGAGGACAGCGTGAACAAAGTGCTAAGAGGATTGTTGAAACGAGATACAGCTTAATTGGAAAGAATACATTACCATTATATATATATATATATATATATATATATATACATATACCTATATTTTTATCATTATAAACTACAGTTTGGTACGAATATAAAACGGCATATAGATAGCATTATACATAAAGATGTGTGAATATATAGGTCTTATAATATAATACTAATACTTAGCACCGCGTCTTACTACCCGTTTGGGTTATATGCTAAAATACTAATTACACAATAATGGGTTAGGAATTGGGAAGGTTGAATTTAGAGGAAGTGAACCCGCATTAGCGTGGAGGGATAGTGGAAAACCATTTAGGAAAAACCACCCTCAGTTCACCCGACCGAGAATCCAACCTCGATCTCCCCGTCCTCGGCAGTCGAGCTCAACACGACTGGCGTGTTAGCTAACTACGCCACCGAGGCGGGTCTTATAATATAAATGTATGTATGTACATATGTACTGTACATATGCACATTATGTGTATGTTTATTAATGTGTATATTTATCCATGATTATGTATTTATAATTCGTCAAACTTGAAGTGTACTAACCTTACCTTGCATGATTTAATCATAATACAAATTATTATATTGGGCAATAATGTAACATGTCAAAGTAAGCTCGCTTACTTTCAGGGCAAATGAAGCTTAAATTTGTTTTACATTTAAGGAGTGTTAATATGTAAATGCAAATAGTAGATTTTTGGTTTGTATAACCACTTTAACAATTCAAGATTATTTATTAGGTATCAAAATTAATCAGGTTTTATCTATGTAATACTATTAGTATTCATGTGTAGTGTTGACACTATTTAGAAAAGTGACAGTTTAGAACCATATTATTATATATTTGTAAATATACTTGTGTGTCATTACAGTAATGGCTGGAGGTGATTGCACTAAAATGTATTTTAAACTTTTTATTGGGAAAGAATCAATATAATAAGCCCTCACTTACTTTTTGAATAAAATTTACTCGTCAAAGAATATTAACGTTAATAAGATAGTCTTTGGTGTGAAATTTGAATAAAAAAATATATTTTGCCCCTTCACGCCCGATGAGAACTTTAAAATAGCCCATATCCCATATACCTATCTATTCGTAGCACCCAACTACTCAGTGACAATTTGTGCTGAAACTATTCCTAAACAAAGACCAATATTTTATTTACCGAGATACAGCTTTAAACAAATCATGGTCTCCATAGAAATGTAAACAAAGAATGATTGTAGAGAAAAACCACTGCCCACACAGAAGGAAAAAACTGGAAAATTCGCTAGGAAAATTGGGTTTAAGTTTCATGTTCTACCGGAATCCTGATTCCCTAATCTTGAAATGAGTGTTCACGTCAAAATTTCTTTGGTCATTTTCTCGTAATTTCTATAAATGGAAACGGGTTTATCAAATTATATATAAGATATAATAATAATTTATAGTAATAACGTCTTTATTTGGGCGAAGTTAATGCCAGATACATGATATTGATAAAGTGTGATATTGAAAACGAGAGTTTAAGTGTTTTAGCGTGTCTGTGTAAGTGTGTTAGTGTTTCTGAAAATGAGAGTGTTAGTGTGAGAAAGTAAGTGTAAAAGACTAAGAATGAGCCATTGAGAGAGATCGAGTAAGTGTGAATGAGTGATGTGAGAGTATGTGTATGTGCTAGATAGATAAATACTGGGAGAAAATAAAAAGAGTGTGTGTGGGAGGAGAGAGAGAGAGTGTGTGTGTGAGAAAGTGAGGAGGAGTTTTTGAGAGAATTTAAGGGAAAATGCGTGAAATTATGTGAGAAAGTGTGTGACTGTGTGTATGTGTGTGAGAGAGAGAGAGACAGAGAGAGAGAGAGAGACAGGCAGACAGAGTAAGTGTAAAATTTTGGGTGAGATATTGAGAGAGAAAATGTGAGGACATGTGAGAGAGAGCTTAAGAGAGAAAGTTAAAGAGGGCAAGACTAGTTTAGAGAGAGAAAATTAGATGGAGAAAAAGGTAGGGAGAGAGTTTAAGAGAAGGAGTGTATTTGAGAGAAAGAGCTAGAAAGAGAAATTGAGAAAGTGAGTTTGATTGAAAGAGTGGGTTTGAGAGAGAGTTAGTTTGAGATATAGAGAGTGAGATTGTAAAAGTGAGATTGATAGAGTGAGGTTGAAATAAAGACAGAGCTTAAGTCAGAGCTTAAGCCAGAGGGTTTGAGAGAGAGAAAGTGTTTGAGAATTAAAAATCATTTGAGAATTAGAGAGCATTTGAGAATGAGCTAATGTAACGAGAGAGCTTAAGATAAAGAGTTTAAGAGAGTATAATACATATAAAATGAGAGAAATTGTGCGATAAATAGTGTATGGGAGGGTAGTGAGTTTGTGAGAGAGAGGGATTAAGTGTAAGAGAGAGAAAAAAAATATTATATTAAAGAGAGGTTTTTACAGAGTGAATGTATGTGTGTGTATGTATGTAATGGGAGAGAGTGTAAGAGAGTGTTTGAGAGCTTGAGAGATTGTGAGAGAGCGTGATAGAGTGTCAGATAGAGAGAGAGATTGTGAAAATATAGATATGGTACTCAAATATTATGGTACTTTGAAATATTATTCCCTTAAAATTAAATATCAAAATGGAAACATAGCTGAACTTACTGAATTTGTAAAAATGTGGAAAGATAGATGAGGTAAAAAAAATAATTTTCGAATATCATTTCCTCAAAATTAGGCGGTAAAAATAAAATATAGCTTAACTTTTAGTTTTGTATTTTATTATATTTGCTAAAATCAATATCAAAACCCATTATTTGAATAAAATTAACATCAAAATTCATACTTAGATAGTTGAAGTGGCTATCTTTTACGTGATTCAAGATCATTTGATCGTTTTTGAGCTTATGATACATACCAAAATATGTTTAAACGTCATTTTATTATGAGCGGAGCAAAATGTAGAAAATATTTTCACAAACATAACAACTTAACAATTTAATTTTTAAATTATGCTCAATCTTATTGATTTAAATACGAATTAACGATATCAAAACTCTAATAAAAAATAAATGTTTCTCTATAAAAAGCATTCATTCAACTTTCTAGCTAAAAGTTTATTGTCAATGTCTATAAACTTTACATAGATCTTTTGGTGTCTAATTAATCAAAACTTTTTTTTACTTCCTTCGAAACCACGATGAGAACTTTAAAACGACCCCTCTTCCAGCTATCTATCTATTTGTCACACCAAAACACTCAAGTAAAAATTAGTTATTACTTTTAATCAAAGACAAATATTTTATCTATCCACACACAACTATAACAAATAATGGTTTCCATGGTGATGTACACAAATAAGCCCCTGCGTACTCAGAATTAAAAAATGGAAAACTTGCTAGGAAATTTGGGTGTTTGTTTTGAGCCACTATTGTTGCCGACATTCCAGACCCATAATGTTTACAATGAGGGGCGTTTGTCAAAATTGGTTCAATCATTTTCTCGCAATTTCACTTACCGGAAAAGGGCTTATCAAATTAATTATACATAAGAGCAGAGGTAAACATTTAAAAATAACTAAGAGGAAGGATAAAAATCAAGAATTATATATATATATATATATAAAACCTAAAATCATCGATTTGTTTGATAGTGCCTAAATATACAAATAACAGCTCTAATATTTCTATTTGTTGCACCATAGCACTAAGGTAAGAGTTGAGTTGGTAATATTTGTAACCAGAGAGAAATATTTTATCTACATAATTTATATACACTCATGCACAAAGAAGGATTTCCATGGTGATGTATGAATGAAAAGCTGAACATTCTCTGAGAAAGTCAGCTTTTTGTTAGAAACTACTATCTTTCCCAACGTCCTAGATCCATACCATTTAAAATAAGAGGTCTTTTGTCAGTATCTGTTCAGCCATTTATTAGTAATTTCAATTACTGCAAATGGGCTTTTCAAATTAGAGTGAGAGAGAGTTGGCGAAAGAGTTTGAGAGAGGGATTTAAATAGATAAATTGGGAGTTTGAGTTTGAGAGAAAGATAATTTGAGAGTGAATGTGAATTTGAGAGAGAGTGTGAATTTGAAAGAAAGTAAGATTGAGATATAGTGAGTGAGAGTGGTTTTGAGAGAGTTTGAAATAGAAGGAGTTTGAGAGAAAGGGAGTTTGATAGAGATAGGGAGTTTAAGAGAGGGTGTTTGATAGAAACATAAAGTGTCTGTGAGAAAACCTTCAAGAGATAGAACGTTCGGAGAAAGCACGCTTTTGAGAGAGAACATAAGAAAAAGATTATAATAAAGATAATGTGAAAGAAATTGTTTGATATATAGTGTATGTGAGGGTAGAGAGTGTGTGAGAAAGAGAGATAAGGTGTGAGAGAAATAGAATGAAATACTATTATATGAGAGCGTGTTATAGAGTGTGTGTATGCATGTGTGTGAGGGGAGAGAGTGTGAAAGAGTGTGTATAAGAGAGAGTGTGCGTGTGGGTGTGAGACCGTGAGAGAGAGCGTGTCATATAGAAACATAGAATGTGAAAATATAAATGTGGTACACAAAACATTGCTCTTTTAAATATCATTATCCTCAATATTAAGCGGTAAAATATAAACGTAGCTAAACTTTTGCTTTTGTATTTTGTTACTATTTCCTAAAATAAACATCAAACCCCATTATTTGAATAAAATGAACATTAAAACACATTATTTGAAAAAATTTACACCAAGCCAAATACTTTAATAGTTAAAATGACAATTTTTAAAGATTATTCTAGATCATTTTTCGTTTTTGAGCTTATAATACATAATAAAAAATATTTAAACATAATTTCATCATCCGCTAAACAAAACGTAGACAATATTTTCACTAACTTAAAAACTTAACCTTTTTAATTTCAAATAATGCTAAATATTATTGATTTAAATATGAATTAACAATAACATTTCAACAAAGAATAAACGTTTCCCCAGTCTAGGAATCTCATCTATTTAGATGTGTTATGATCAGAATCCAAAGATAAATATTCATCCAAAGAGAAAATTGTGATTTGTTCGGAACAACAAATAAAGATTGAGCTATTTTTAGCCAAAGAGATATATTTTATTTAGAGATGTACAGCCATGCAGCAAATAACGGTTTCCATGGTGATTAAACAAAGATTGAAAAACTGAAAATTATCTGTGAAAATTAAGTTTTCGTGGAAAACTACTATCTTTCCTGACATCCTGGACTCCTAACTGTTAAAATGGGTGGTCGTTTGTCAAAATCTGTTCTGTCATTTCCTCGTAATTTCTATTACCGAAAACAGGCTTATCAAATTATATATAAGACTCATATATATAAATATATATGAGGAATATACTATAGGAAGATAGGCTATGCAAAGCTAAATAATTATTCGTCACCGTCTAGGAAATTGATATATATATATATGATATATATTTATATATATGAGGAATATATTTATATATATGAGGAATATACTATAGGAAGATAGGCTATGCAAAGCTAAATAATTATTCGTCACCGTCTAGGAAATTGAGTATTTAATGATCATATATAAAATAATATACACGTTTAAACGTTTTAAATTCACAACGGTTGCTTGGTTAAAATAATAAATCACATAATAAATATATTTTGTCTTTTTAAATATTGTACTGTAACATTGCTGCAAAGATTGAACGGTAATGAAACAATGTAATCTAAATGAGTTAATGGTGGTCTAGGCCTAAGGTGTCAGACCTCTCTCTGTGTTAGGGGTCCAGAGCTCAAATCCCGGTCCCGGCATAGATTTAACTGATTACCAACTCCTTCCTTCACCTCTAGTAAAGTGTGTGTTTCACGCTTTGTGAATGTGTGGAATGCCAGGCCTCCACCGTGGTTCGGAACCCACGTTAAACTGTAGGTCACCTCTGCTTTCTACCATCATCATTCTCATGTATCATACTAACATTTGATTTTTATTTTCAACTTCCTTATACATTTGTCCTGACATATTATTCTACTATAAATCAAGACCTGTTTTTATATTCATTTTACAAGTGTATTTTCAAAATATTAACATATAAACTATCCCTAATTTAAACCTATATCTACTACTAAACAACTTGTGCTATTATTGCCTAAATTGTCACCTGTGCTGGTTGGTCCACCACCGGTATTATCATCTGGGTATAATGGAATTCACCTTAATGGTGTCCCCGGCTCAGAAATGAATTCCTCCTCACGCCAGGAAAACAGAAGTAAAATAAGGTCAAATGGCCCAAATCTAGATCATTGGCAACCCCCACCCTAACACCCAGCTACTGGAAGTGATGACACACAATTTGTGGAAAAAATGTTCTTTCTAATGTATATTAAATAGTTAATATTCCTTTTTACAATATTAAATGATTAATTATAGTTAATAATAATAATAATAATATTAATAATAATAATAGTGAGTATTTAATAATACACATTATTGGGATCCAATGGTGTATTTGATGTAGATATATAGTTTGATTGTATATATTTTAAATATAGGCTCTATCTTTAACGGGGTTGAAACAATTTAACACGCCTATTTTTATAAACATGTCAAACTACAGGACAAGGCATTAAATATTTTGATATATTTATTCTATGACAAATAGCTTAACAATTTTTCCTTAGCCTTTTTTATGTATTGTTAATCAATACTAATTCTTTCAAACATGTTTATCTGTAATGAATTATTTTTTTACAACATGAAAAAAAAAATATGTCGCTCTCTTCATCTCTTTATTAACTATCTTTCAGTTCTACTAAATATGTATGCAATAAATTATAATAATAATAAAATAATATAGTTAGCAATAAAAATAAAAATTACTTAGGAGAGAAAGGGTTATTTTTTGAAAAATTAATTTACTTTTACTATTTTATATAAATATTGAGTTTGGTTTAATAGTAATTTTTTTAGTATCTTTAATAATTGTTTCTCTATTTTGAGGAAAAATTAATATTTTAACTAGCCACTGAGTTTGTTTTAGGAATTTTTTTTATCGTTTCAAGTAATTATTGAAAGCTATTTTTGATAGTTATAAGCTTTTTTAATATTATAAGTAATAATAGAGAACTATTGTTGAAAATTTTTTTTATTTTAAATTATATTTAGAACTATTCTGTGAGAGTACAAATTTGTTTTAGTATCTAGTTTAGATATTGATAGTTTTTAGATAAAATGATTTAATCAAAGTAATACCTTTTGAAGTACCAATATCAATTCACCTTCTCGATATCATTAAATGAATTCTTTGTTGGCCGATTTAAATAATTTATTTCGTATTACCTTCAATTAAAATGGATAATTAATAAATAATATCCCTAAATTACAATATGAAAACATTTTTAACCATTTAAATTAATTGGTTTTTGATATTTTAAATATATATTTTTAGTGAACTAAACAAGCTGGAAAGAAGTTCGCTTTGTTTTAGAAACAAGATTTAACTTTTGTGTTAAAATTGTAACGACTTAGCCCAAATCTTCAAACGTAGTACGAAGCGATGTTTTATTTATAAACCAACACGATTCACGTTTACCTTTGAAGTAGTTCGTGGAAGTTCTCGTCCTTAGTTTTCATCCGTCTACCAGGAGGATTATGGGACTGCAAAAATATTATGTTGGAAAGATTCTGATTCATGGCTGAGAATTTTACTACTATTTTTAATGTTACGTTCAAGTGTCAAGAAAACAGTTCTCTGGCCAAGAGTTGCTCTAGTTTTTAAAATGAACCAGTGTATTGGCTTTATTATTATACCAAAATTATTTAGGTGTTTATTTCTTATCTCTTCGATATTTCCACATAGTTAGGCTATTATCATGTTTCAGATGTTGATATTTGGAACATATTTATAGGATATAAATAACATAATATTCTGAAGGAAGCCTTAAAACATGCAAAAATAATTGTATTAACCTTTTTGGATATATTATCAAACCAAACCTATGAAAATAAGTGAAAACATTTGATAGTATTTAAGCCAAAAAGTCTGTTTAGGCATTAGCATTGCTTCCATAGGTCTATTTTTATATAGCATATCTATATTTAACAAATATCATTGCTAGGTTTTATGTTGATACATTTAATTTAACTTTACTACCAAGACTACACATTTCAATAAATTCAAATAAAAATTAAATATTCCAATATAAAATTATTTTCAAAGATTTATAAGATTCTGTAAAATTTTATACAAATTAATGAAAAATGAGTTGGCTACTAATCAAAAGCAAATTTAATTTAACAAGATACATTTATATTTTCTTTCAAATAATTATTTTGGGAGAAGATCATTTAATGTTGTATTTTTAACTATTAATATTTTAATGTTACATTTAAATTAATACATTTTTAGATATTTATTTGATATTTATTAACATATTAAGAAGAGGTACATAATCTTTGTCTAATACATATTTTGATAGAATTATTCATCAAGTTTTAAATGTCCAGGTAAACTAAATAAATTTCTGAAAAAAATATGAAGGCTAAACATATTTTTTGTATATTAATCTGTTTATGTAATTAAAGTTAAACTATTATAATTATTGTAGACCAAACAAAATGCGGATATTTTTATACTCCACAAAAAATTAAGCCATATGTATAGTCGTGTATTTCAATACACCAACACACGCTAAATAACCATTCTATTAAATTAATATTGTTGAAAAATTGTGCTCACCAATACTCTAAAGATAAAGGTTTAAGTGAATAAACCCATACTGAGGTAATTATTTAATCATAGTTTGATTAAAATATAATTTCCAAAATTGTTCTCTTAATAATACCTAAGAATTTACTTTTAAATTGTTTTAATAACCTTAAATACTCGGATATAAGCAATTCTTCCCCAAACATTAAAATTTATCTTTATTTTACGTTTTCTTCCCTTGCCACTAAATGTACAGTATATCATCTACCGGATATAAAATGCTAGAAAAGTCATTCTGATGCCTCCATCTACACCTCCCTTATAATTCCTTCCACCCCCTCTCTCCACGGCCCAAAATGCCTTGAAATACCCCTGTCCCCGTTTTCTTATCTGTCAAGTGCACGTTGTCCGGATATAAGATGACTTGTCTACCAACTCCATCAGGATCCGCTAGTTTACTTCCTACAAACTTCATTTCTTGTTACCTCCAGATAGCGTTGTCAAATCAAGCTCAGTCACCTTCTCTGGGACTGGATAATCATACTGTATATATTGGAGGAAACGAGCATTTTACTCTGGAGCACTGAAGCTGGACTCTAATGTTAGTGCTGGTGGTTGAGTTGTTGAAAGATAAACATATCATGCTGAGTATTCAAACTATTTGGTTTATTAAAATATACCAATTGTGATACATTTGGTCACATATGATTGCAGGATTATGACAAATGTATTTGTTCAGAAATATTTTAGTTTTCATTTTATTAATTTTGCATTGCGTCTTACTACTGCTTAAGTTCTAATTATGCTAATGGGCTATGAATTGGGAAGGCTTAATTTATAGGAAGTGAAACCGCATTTGCTTGGAGGAAAGCCATTCAGAAAAAACCACCCGCAATTCATCCGACCAAAATTCGAAACTCGATCTCCACGTCCTCAGCAGTCTAGCCCAACAAGAAACTAGAGCATTAGCTAACTACTCCACTGAGGAGGGTTGTTTTTAATTGTTTTAATGTTAAATTTATATCTGTAATACTTATTTTGAAAGCATCCAAATTGGTGGATACGTGTAAAAAGGCGACAAGTTAATCTTGTCTGGTTTGCTGGTAATTGGGAGATATTTTTCGAGAGAAATGCGGGTAACCTAGATATATTTTTTGCTTCACTCATAACTACCTCAATAGTTTACCCTTGGTTTAACCTGAAATGTAGTAATCCCACCTTTCGTGGTTCCACAATGGTGTACCTTATATGAAATATGGTAAGGTAAGGTTTTAGAGTAAACGGATTGTTCAGTACATGTGCGGATTGCCATGAATTGTTGAAATATATGATGTACCTTACTACAACATAAGGTTATCTTTATATGATTCATAGACATCGTGTCAAAATTATCATGAGGTAAGTTAGATAATATACTCCAGTTAATTAAACAATTATTTTAAACTAGGCATTGCGTTAATGAATCATCAGACGCAGGAAAAAGTATTACTAGGCTTTTTTTTATTGTATCACGTTTATTACCCATCCAGGCTGTAAATATTTAATAACACCAATAGGGTAAGTCGAATTATAAAGAAACGTACTCACATTTGGGTGGTGAGAGAGTGGGAAATTACTTTTAAAATAAAACTCAGTATATAATTCATTCACGATAGGTCTTTACCTGGATGACAGTTCAAAAATCATATGTTTAGGTTTTAGGTTACCAACACTTGTAAAAGAACACTGTTTTGTTATGAATGTTAAGTTTTTTAATTACATGTTATATTTTACATTTAAAATAATTTAAACTTAAGTTTTCTCACATTATTTCATTACTTTTAACAATTTCTTTTTACCCAATTCAAAACAATATTTTAAACATATATTAAAAGTACCTATTCTTTGTTTTGGAATGTTCTCTATGATGTGTATTATAGTGCATGCATTAATACCTTTTAATAAAGGCATCGTATTTACTTGGTAAAGATCAAATATTTGTAATTTATTTTATATATGATTAACTATTTTATTATTAGTTTATTGTTTTTAGAAATATTTAACTGAATAAAATATAATCGTCTGCTGCGAGGATACACCATTTTAAACAACTTGTCCGCGTCATCATCAACCACATGGCTAATATTCGTTGGTCGCCATTTTAAAGCCATATTTGTTAGACCTTTTGTGAAAGTGCTCGGAATGATAATTATTTTAACTTGAATAGAAGGATAAATAAGCTTTGTGGACGACCTCAAATAAATATTAAGACTTTGTTTAATTTAAATATATTTCATAGAATTTATTACTGTGCGCGTTTATTATATTTTTAACTTTAAATTAAGTCTCTAGTTTGTTAGGTCCACGCCTTACTCTAACTTATAATAATTTATAACTAAGTTAAATTACCTTTTATTTTAATTATTGGGCTTCTGTATTAACGTAAAAAACTTAATCCTAGATCATATAAATAATTATTTTAAGAATAACTTTGTGTATACAGATATTTTCTCTTTAGTTCGAATACATATTAGGCCTAATTTGGTTAATTTTAATCTTACTTTAATCTAACTTTAATCTAACTTTAAACTTTTATCTTTTATCAAACTTAAATATAAGTTTAATATAACTTTAACCTCACGAAATTTTATAAGGGGTTCTTTTTATTTGTGGATAGATTTGTGTCTGTTTTTTTGATAATAAGTTCCCAGGAGAAAAAAAAGAAGAGAAGTTACAGATCACCAAGTCATTCAAAAATTTCAATTCTTTGAGGCATAATATTGGCCTAAATTACTGTGGTAAACTATCACATTACTCTACATAACCATATGTTTTCATAACGGCTGTCCCAAGTGACAGTGGCAGATATCAGCTGTTGGCGTAGTGATATTTTAGGGACTATTTTTTAGTTACTTTTTGAGCTGTCATCCAAGTAAACTTAGGTCGTGAATGGCGTATATCTGGCATCGATTCTAACCCTAACATTTCCAGCAACGCTAACCATATTGGAAGAATATATACTCTAGCCTATCTACCCAACAATGTATATATCATTAATTTTATGTCAATATAAAATTTGTGTTCTATATTATAAAGATATATTTTGCAAATTGATGTAGAATCAATAGATCATATTATTCTCTTCTACTAAGTAAATATTAGTCCTTTAAGCCCTAGGATAAGACTTTAAAAAAATAGAAATGATATTAAAATATTGTTTCGCATCAGTGTAAGGAGATTAAATTTCAACCTGACCGGAATTCAAACCATTCTTGTACTGATTTAATAGGTCCACATATGAAACACATTACTATAAAATACTCACCGTTTAACTTATTTTAAAATAAATAAAGATTAAAAAAAATTTTTTTTATCAAATAATAGTAAGATTGTGAGAATATTACAAATTTACTGAAACTATTATATGTTCATAAAATGTGTACCTTTGTAGTTTCTAAAGTGTTCTTGTTAGAAATATCCAGAAAACCATTATCACATTAATTATTAAAACTAATATATTATATATTATATACTATGTATGAACGCTCAAATCTAGCACTAATTACCATCTGATATGGGCTCAAGCCACGCTCATTTAGAATGAATGCAATCCTTCCTTGCCAATAAGCCGAGAGAATCAATTACACAAGTTTGAGATAGTTTTCCATAATCCTATATAATACTGAATATCTCATCAAAAACAAAGAGTAAAATATCTAGATATATGTTATTTATATAGATATATAACGTATTAATACTATAATAATTTGTTATCACTGCATCTTACTACCTGCTCACTTTATAATTAGTCTGTTTTATTATTATAATATTATGTCCTAGTTAATTTGGGAACAAGGAAATATTGAAGTTAGTGAAACAGTATCCACATTTGTGTTGAGAGATAGTGGAAAATCCTTATGAAAAACCACTCAAGTACACCCAACAGGGATTAAAACCTTTATATTCCTGACACTGGCAGTCAAGTATGTTGTGAAAGTGATGCCTTAAATCACTTGACCATCGAAGCATGTATAACACATAATTGAAAAGTTTTTTCAGCTATTTATACTCTTTGAGAAATCTTAATATGTAAACTGTTTAAAATAGTTTTTTTGTTAAAGTTTAGAACACAAAAACATCGAAGTAAAATAATGTACAATCTGATTCTAAAATCTATATATTTGTTCTTGAATTAAAAAATATATATTAAAAAATTAAGAATTTTTCTGTCTATAATTAGAATTGTTCAGTAATTACTTCACGTAGAGGTCTATAATTTTATAATAAGTAAGCCCTATGCACAAACAGGGGTACCCCGTAAACGGAATCTTACAATTTTGATTAATGTTTTTAACTAATTAAAAACCGTGTCTTAAGAAATAAACCTGACATTTTTGGTTTGATTGTTTGTGTGTATGTTTGAACCAAAGCGTGTCCCAGGGTAACCACACAATTATTGGCGCGGTTACTCTGGGTAACGGCAGGTACTTGGTCCAGTATATGATAATATTAAATTCTTCTTTATTTCATTTTTTTTTAGGGTTAAACAAATTTAGACTTTTGGGTATTTTAAGACAAAGATGAAAATAAATATTTTAACATAGTAATATACATTTATTTAAAATGATATATTATATAATAATTACAATGTCATCACCCTTCAAATATTCACGTGGAATAATTTATATTCACAACAATGCATTTACTTTATTGACTATGAACAATTATCGAGTAGACTTAGGCAATTTATAATAAACTTAATAAATTAAATTAAAAAAATTGTGTTTACCAATATGAGAGTCCATATTCTTTTTTTTCTCTTAAACTAAATTTTAAATAGAGAGAGAGAGAGAGAGGACAGAAGATTAAATAAAGATATTAATTTAATGTCTTCTTTATTTCGCCCGGTTTCCAATTCTATTTTTCAAAGACATACATTCCCCCTCAACCAACCTCTGAGCTTTGACTTTTGGGTTTCCTAAGTTTTAAGTTCATTCATGTTGTTTTAACCTTAGACATTTCTCAAACTTCCTTCCTGCGATGTTTTTTCCTTTGTTTGTTTAGTCACAGAGGTTGCTGTATTTTTTTTTATAGTCTTCTCTGTCATAAGAATCACTTAAATTATGTTTTATTTTTAAAATACAAAATTTATTTTCCAAACATAAACAATCGATAATAACACCAATTTGAAATAATATTATGATTTTATAGTTTCCTTTGAGAAACATTTACAATAATATAGTCTCACACAGAGATAAATACACATTAACAATTTGTTTTACTCAAATAAATGTACACAATAGGAACTATCGTATATTTTGATTTTCTGAAGTGGGCAGTTTGGTGTTCGTGATTGGTGGAAACGAAACCTTATTTTGGTGTAGGAGCAAGAAAAAAAACAATTAGGGTATTGCCTTAAACCCCCTCCTCCACCTCACCCTACCCTCCCCAATAAATATTTATAAATTTAATTGTTTATAAAAGCTTTTTGAAATAGACCTAATCCCAAATTTTTGAAAAATATAGAGCTTTTAGTTTTAAAAGCGGTTCATTTCTATAAGCTATTTGGAGTGTTCTCTTTCAGCAAATTTTTGAAAGTTGAATGCTTTTGGAAGATATTTTGAGTAGTACTCACCTTTAATTTTAATAAAAATTAGATTCCTCTAGAATCAGCTATTTAAAGTGGTCCCCTCCTAGAAATTCTTGAAACTTGAATCCATCTTGAAACTTCTTAGAGTAATCTTCCCTTGATTCTTTCTGACAATTAGATGCCTCTGTAACCTATTTTAAATGGTCTTCTAAAGCTATTTAAAAAAAATTGTTTGTCTTAAAAACTATTTGGATTGTTACTCACTCGGATATTTCTGAAACTATAATGATTTAGAATACATACTAAATTGCCTTTACAATTGTATTTTTTTTAAATTATATGTATCTGGATACTATTTAAAGAGGCGCTCCATGTGTGAATGTTTAAAATTTGATGCCTCTAGAAAATGTTTTGAGTAGTGCCTACCTGGCACCTTGTTTGAAAATGGAATGCCTTTAAAAGTTAATTGCAGTCTGATAGTACTCTCTTATCTTTATATTCGAGAATATAAGAAGGTGTGAAATAGATCCATAGGAGAGCTAATTTATTCCAAGAGAGGCAATTATCCCCCTGCACTCCACTCTTCAATGTCGCTTTCATTAATTTGGAGTGGTTCATTCCCCAACTTTCAGAAATTATAAATTACACTTTTCAAAAATATTTGAATTAGTCATTCTGGAAATTTAAAAAAAAATTGAATGCCCCTATAAGTTATTTTAAATAGTCTTCAGCCAGAATTTTTTTAATTCAGAACTCTTAAAAGTTAATTAAGGATGCCTTCTTCTAGGAATTGTTTGAAATTTGGATGCTTCTTGAAGCTATTTTAAGTGGTCCACGCCTGGCAGTATTTTGAAAATAGGATCTTCTTAAAAGATATTTGGAATGGTCCTCTTTTGGAATTTTCTTTTGAAAATTAGATGCATCTAGAAGATATTGAAAATTGTTTTTCACCGACCAATATTTGAAAATTGAATGCTTTCAGAAAATATTTGGAGTAGTCATCACGTGCGAATTCTTCAAAATTACATACATCCATAAACTATCTTTAATGGTCTTCCTCTAAAGATTTTTAAAATTTGTGTGGCTTAAGATGCTATTTAAAGTGCTTCTTGCCCGATATTTTTCTGATAGTTAGATGCCTTTAGAAACCATATAAAATGATCTTCTCCAGAAAATTCTTAGAAATTGAATCCATCTATAAGTCACTTGGAGTTTGATTTTAGGCCATCTTCCAGCTTAATATTCGAAAATACCAGAGGATTTGAAATGTATTCCTGAGGGAGGGGTAATTTATTCAACGAGGGAGCAAAATAATTTCCATGGTGGGCAATGCCCCCCTACATTCCTAGTCCACTGCCACTATTTGTGTCTCCTTCTGATGTAATGCGGGTACATTTTAAGTATATATTTATCATCCTCGTCACTATACCATTGGTGGGAAAAATCTAGATGGCCTGAATGGGTAGTAAAATTTGAAACATATAATAAACATGTTATTAACAAACCAGTATTTGTCTTAGATTTTTATTTTATAAATATGTAGCAATGACTTAACTTATATGTAATATTATTAAATTTATGAGTTGTCAAGTGAAGCTAAGATTTTATTTAATGTTGTTAGATTTCATTTCGACTAAAATGTTCCAGGCTACATACATTTAATTCTAGGTCTTAGAGAAAGTAGTTGCAATTTATCACGCTTAATAGCTGTCAAGAGGAACACATTTTTTCCCTTTTTAAGAAGAAACGGAACACAAACTAATTAGCTAATTTACACATAACAATAAATTACTATTATCTTTGTTTTATGTCTTAATGGTGGCTTTCGATGTCGGCGTGAAACTTTAAACGATTATTTAAAATGTGACACAATGCTTTTTAATTAATCGTAGGCTTATTTTGATTAATTACATCATATAATTTTCTCTGTTACAATTTTGTTTGAATATTAGTTATGTGTGTTAGCCAATAAATATGTTTTAGGTATGGTAACAATTTTGTTTGCTTATTAGATAACAAAACTTAGATCTATAAAAAAAGAAATGTTGAATGTTTCTGTTTGTCCTAATGTTTTATTAATTTCATATGCATGTAGGTTTCAAGTGAGAACACATGTTGTTATATTTAACCATGGGATTATGTTAAATAATCCTAATAATAAATATTAAATTGATTATATTATTTAAGTTTGTATTAATTTTTTTTAATGATATAGTACATATATTACGATTATCACAAATATTATCAACTAATCAACTAAAACAATTTTTCAAACCTAACACAATATATATATTTTTTAGGAATATAATTAACTATGGCTAACCATTTTATAATAGGTTTTCCTAAATTAGGTAAATAACAACTTAACCAGAACCAATCAATGATTGTCAACATATATATATATCCATTAAACACCTACATCTTTCAGAAATGTTTATAGGAACATCTTTAAAAACAAGCATATTTTCAACACTATATTATGCATTACGGCAGTCAGACAATAGAAGCGGTGGACTGACTTTGGGCGTCTAGGTCATCATTATATGCTGGCTCTCAGCTATTGGAGGGAAAAAACCTGTAACACGATATTTTACTCACATACAAGTTTAGATCTGATTGTAATTTTTAATTACCTTTAGTGTGTACTACAAGGATTTGTCAGTATGCCTGGTATTCTACTGGATGTGGTGGATATGTAACAGTCTTCTCAGGTTGGGTCATTACGTAGGTGCGGTTACTTCGATCCGATAAGATGAGGCAATGATAACAATAATGATTATGAGGCGTTAGTAGTAGTTTTAATATAACTTAAGACTAATTAGGACTAACTAGATAATGACAAACATAGGAACGACCTTCCTTAGGGAATATTAGCTATGTTATTACCAGGAATATAACCCACTACTTCTCGATTAGTAGCCAGGAACGCTGAGAACTTGACTGAGAGGCAATTCATGGTAAAATAATAAATATGCTGTTATAATACAGTATGATCTAAATAATAGGACATTTTTTGATTGAAAATATAATAATTAAAACCCGACATGATTACCCATTAAATTCCTATTTAAATCAATGATAAAAATAACTTTTAAAACGAATTTTAAAAGGAAATATTGAATAATTCGAAGCCTACATACACTATTAATTTTCGAGTAAGTACTAATTTCAAACTCGTTATTAAATCACCCAAAATTACAATAATGATAAAGTTTCAAAAAATTTGGGGTATGTTGGCTCGGCTGCGTGATAATGTGATCACGTGACGTCCAGTGTTTTGCGGTCCTTAATGATTTTAATTCTGCTATTTTTTATGTTAATTGTTCCAGATTTTTATATTTTGTATTTAGAATTTTATTTTTTTATATATCTAGGTATATATTGTGTATGTGTATTTTATATAGCATATGATATTTATGTGGGTTTAAATGTAGTATATTTTAATGTTATCAAATTATTGTGTTTAAATACTAAGAAAAATTGTTAATTCAAATTTTATTTTTCGAATAGTTTTACATATATCTTGGTCTTTGAATTAAAAATGTTCTACTTTAGTAAATTTAATTTCTTGATTCTCATATACATAATAATATGTATGGGTGGTAAACATTACCTGTCTAAAAGAAAACTCCTAACCAAGTTCATAGACAAGACGTCTTCCTTCCAATATTTTGCTCCTAAATATTAACTCACGTTCTCTGTGACCAAAATAGGCACAATTAATATTGGATGATGAAAATGTGACAATTCAAAGGGTGGTTTATTACAAAAACACTCAATGTTAATATAAAAACTCCATCTTTCTTTGTAATTTATTCCAAGAAGGAATGTCCTTCTTACACACTTTAACCTGAGTCACAAAATAATCTCATGCTGGATAGTAATAGTACCGAGCAGACACTGACACTATTTGGAAATATCTCCCTCTTGGTCTCCAAAATGTAACTTATAACAAATATATATTACAGAGCGAGTGCATTGAGGTTCTGGTTGAACTTGACCATTTCCATTTAGTATTTCTGTCCATGCGTCTATTTTTCAAAAACTTTTATTTATTATATTTGGCAAAAACATTCTTTGAGCCTAGGTCAAGCAATGTATTTTTTTTCAATTGGGCTGTTTTTTATTTCATATTGGCTGATTCTCAAATATATTTATGTCTATTTGTTCCACGTTAACTGCGAAATGTGTAAGCCAGTTTAATAAAATCTTCCAGGGTTTTAAACTTTGGCCGAACGATGTATATGTATGGTTTTCCATTCTATCCCTTTAAAATGGTAGCTTCAAAAGTTTTACCTTTAATACTTAATTTCAAGTTGTTTGAATTTAAATTTCTAATAATTCAAATGAGTATCTAGAACGTATTGATTTAAATTTGGACATATATTGTGAGATTGACGTCTATAGTTTTTAACGTGAGATACTTAACAATAATTTTTAATGAAGGGAAATATATTTTCTCTTTACAGAACTACTGGTAGCCTAGATATTTTAAACATTAGATAGCTAAAGTGTTTATTGTATACATATTTGAATGGTTTGAAAGTTAGTTACTCACTATATGGAATTTGGTATTTAAAGTTCATTGCAACGCTTACAAATGTACGTAGCTATATTCAGTCAACCTCATTATACCCTAACACAATATTTAGCTAGTTCTATCTAGTTCATCTAATCACACCCTATTCCTATATTGAGCTAGTTCTATCCAGAACACCTCATTGCAATTTATCTATATATTGAGTAAGTTCTATCCAGTCACCCTCACTATACGCTACATCTTCCATATATATTCTAATGTTAACCTCCTATTGGCGTCTAGGTCATTCCAATGGAATTATCACATTTGTTTTTGCAGTTAATACCTTGAATGTGGTTCTATTTTATTCCATGCGCGATGCATGGCCTGTCTACTGTATCCTGTGAGATTTATTACAATAACAAAGTCTGGTGATGAGTTCATGATATGTAGTTCATAATCGTGTAACCTTTTACACTCTCCATTATCTTCTTCCCTTTATGGCGCCAAAATTTTCATAAGTATTTGGTTTTCTACCCCACAAAATTTCTTATTGTCATTTAAGGTAGGACACCACGTTTTATAACCATAAACAACAACGGGTAAGGTTGTTGTTTGGTTTAATCTTTGTTTTATAATTCTTGACAACAGATAAGCTGTTGAGATTTTACTGATCTAGTAATGACATGCATTTCTATACTGTTTTATATTACTAATTTTCACTTTAAAATCATAAATTCTTGCAAATTTTTTTCTAAATTCTGAAACATCAATCCAAAGTATTAACTTATTTAGTTATTGTTGTTAGTTATGGAGAATATTGAATATTATATAAAGTTTAAGATATTTCAGTATTGAAGTACACCACTAATGATGTAATAATAACTAATAATGTAGTTAGCGTGGAGACCACAATTGTAGGATCCGCCTACCATACCAGTAGTTAACAGATATTTCGTTGAATTCATATGTATATGTGGTGGTTGCACTTTTCGTGGCTGTCCATTTCAGGAAGATAATCGTTTGTGTGTCAAGATTTGTATGTATTTATACAGCATTAGCCATGTCTGTCAAGTTGTGTTTTTTTTTTTAATGATCGTATGATTGTCAATAAATTGTGTGATGTTCATGAAAATTACTGTACGTGAGCACTCCAGATCAATTAATTTCGACCATGTCCATTAGTAGTCAACGTCATAATCAGTCACGTGGAGTTTGTCACCCTCCCGCTGATAATTTATTACTATCACGAGGCCTATGCTTTTAGGCCGTGCCGTGTACAACACTATGTAATAGCTAATGAACACGGTACTCATCACCAAAGGGTTCTCTGCCCCTATAATGTCACAAGTGTAAAGCGTCAGTAGTTCATTCCTCCGACCTGCAGTCGGGTTTATAAGTTTGAATGAAACAGGTCTTCACACCAAGAATAGTGCTATGTATAGAAATGTGGGAGTACACACTGGGGTTATATTTAAATGTATCAATACAAATTTTATTGCAAGGTTATAACTGATTTAAAAGACGAGGTGTGGTGAGCTTAAAAAGTGATCTAATACTTGCTTGATCTACTAATTTTCTTTTAATAAACAAAATTGCCAATATAATAGGTGTTTGTGACCAATAGCTATTTTAATGCAGGTTTTTTATGTATTTTATTAGAAATTATCATTTTGTAGTGGTTTTACTACTGGCAGAAACAGTTTAATTATATGGTTTGTACTTTCTTGACACAAGAAAATATTTTTTAATTTATATTTCTTATGGACTCCCAAATGTCAAGTTGATGCACGTATTGTAATTTATAATTAAATACCTTCTTTTTCATTCATATACACCTATACATTTGTACTTAATACCAAATAGAACCTTCTTAACAAAATGTAGTAAATATATTTCAAATAAATATCTAAATATGTCCCAAATACATCCTTACTTAACCTCTTATATAATTTTGTCAAATCCCGATACTTATTTTCTACATCTCGTAATAACGAGAATAGTTTCTTTATGAACATCTCAAGGTGGTGTCCACTGTCCACGTTATGACGGACAGCATTTGTCTCTGTGGTGGAATACTAGCTTCATTGGCTGATTACAAAATTGTGTCAGAATAAATAGTTAAACCCAAATACGGAAGAAGGAAGTGATCTGTGTGAACTAGGCTTAGTTTTCGAGTTAATCTAACAAGTATTTATTTGATGACCACCACATGATAATTACAATAATATGTTTATATTATTATAGTATAAACTGTTTTTGAAAAGTTTAGTTAGATTATATTAAGCTAGATTGTATCGTTACTTCCTCCCAAAATCGTTGAAACTAATAATGTGTTAGATAGAAGATTAATTTTTAATTCTCATTTTCACAATAATTTTTTGTCAAAAATCCATTTTGTACTATTGAATTGATTAAGTTTTTTCAAAATGTAAAGATAGCTTTTATTTCGTGGATAATTCAGGTTGGGTTTTATTTTAGATTTAATTTTAGGTGTATGATAATTTGTGTGTGTCATATTTTAGACCCTAGAATTTTCTAGAAGTGGTATATATTTTGATGATGTAATAATAATTAAAGTAAATGTTTATGTTCATCAACTAAAAATTATTTTAACTTAATTTCTACATTAAAAAGTAACAATATAGTTAATATTTTTATTAAAATTATTATTAGTACTTTTAATGTATATACTTTAAGATATTACTAATAAACAAATGATTTATAAATATAAATTGTGCATGGTAGGTATACTTCTATATGGACTTCCACTGAGGGGGGTTTATCAAATTCCAGGGGGGGTTGGAACCCCTTCAAATCCCTCCAATCTCTATTCCTTTGCCATGAAATACCAAGCGGCCGAGTTAAAACAAGACCTCGCACCACTTAGTCAGCTTGGCATCTGCGAATCATTAAATATTAATAATATACAAAAATGATTTTTTTTACTTGCATCTCACTATTCAACTGAGCTATTCGAGATTAACTGAAATAATATATTGGGAATGAGTAAGGTAGAAATAAAATAAAATATACTCACATACACTTTAAGGAAATTTGGGAAAGCATTTAAGAAAAAAACTCTTCGATACACCTAGCCATGATTTCTATCTCAAGCTCACTCTCACTGGCAGACCGGAACATAAGAACTTGACGTTTGGTCCACGTTCCTACCGATGAGGGCCGTGTTACATTCTTAAATAAACGTTTATACTTTCCACAGAAATCTAATGAGATGAGAAAAAAAGGGTAAATTTCCCTTAACCAGAATACATCTCATTATTTTAAACACCAAAGCTCCAGTCAGGTGTATCTTTCAACCATCTCTATTCCCCCCTTTTATATCCCACTTCACCCCCCCAACGCCCAAACACACAGTGAAACACAGTAATCTAGCAAAACCTCAATATCCACACCCTAACTTGTGGCCAACTTACCCCATCATTCGCCAACTATCGAGAGGTATATCGGAGGTTAGACACGATTGAACCATCCCTTCGAACGTCTCTTTAGACTCCTCGTTGAATATGCATCAACTCATTACTGGGGCCTTTGAGGGAAGTAGTCGTATGTAAGTGTATCCTTTCCGTCTTAGTTTCCTACCTTATCCTCCCCCTTCCCCTCCAAACCATTTTGGTCCTGTAAGTCTCTCTAGCCACTACTGGGAACCAGAGCTTCAAATATTGACTACCTGTCATTTTGCTAACCACCGCATCCTTGGGCTCGTTCCTAATCCTCCCTTCCTTGATTCCTTCCTTCCTAGGATCCTGGGGGATCTATTGTGATGTTACGTTCTATGCAAACAACTCCCTCTAATAAGAGTGAGGGAATGCTTTGTCAGGATTCATACATCGAGCTTTAACTCTTCGTCTCTTGTCCAGCTCAGGTATTGGTGGATGTAGATCATTCTTTCAATCTCAGTCTTGAAATATTGACTCAGCATTGATTAAAATAGGTTAAATGAATGGTAAGTATCAGGGCTCCTAATAAAAATCAAAAATATATTTGAATAAGAGATTTAACTAGATCTATAATTTGGTTTAGGTCAACTCAATTTATTCCCCCCTCGCAAATGTGGATACATTTCATCTAAATTTAAACTTGCTCGTTCTTCTCTCCTAGCGTAATTAATGTGTGTGTATAATCTAAACGTGCATTAAGTTAAAATAAAAAAGTCTTACCTTGTACCTTATCATATATTTGTTAAATACTCTAGAAAAGTGCATGTTTTACATAGTAGAATATTCGGAAATCCTACCTTGATTATTTATTTAAATACAATAGGTTTAAAGAATTTATATTCATAGAAACCCACAGACTTTTACACATAAAGAGAAGTGGAATTCTAAAAAAAAAAAGTTTGAAAAGAAGATCTCACAAAATGTGCACGTGCTTTAAAATATATAAAACTTTTATAATTTTATATACAAGAAAGTAAAAAATTAATATCTTATTTAGAAACTATATGAAAAATAAGAAAATGAAAAAATTATAAATAATATAATAAGAGGCGAAAATAAAATTAATAATAAATTAGTAAAAAAATATAAACCATATTTTTTTAATTAAAATTGTTCTCGTAGTCAAACTTGTTCACATTTGGGGACTACTCTTATAATTGGGCAAACTAAACACCTCAGTTTTTTTTAAGTAAGTGTAAATTGTTAATATTTGTTTTATATTTTAATGTAATAATTGCTATTAAAAAAGTATTTAATTTTAATCCCCTATATCATAAGTCCCCAAACTTTATAGGTCCGCGACTCCCTTGACCCCTCGAAATTTGTATGATGCCTCCCCCGAGTCCAATAGGATTACATAAACGGAATATTCCACGCTTTATGCGTATGTCATGCATATGAAAGTAAGTTTTCTTACATAAGACTTAAAAATAACTAAAACATTAACATAAACTTTATAAAACTATTCTAAAATTAAATTAAATACTAAAATTTAAATTTTTTTAAAATAAATGGTACAGAGCTCCGCACAGACTTTCTCGCTCTATTGTTTAAAAATGGAGATATTTACTCATATTGCGTAATATAATATACAATGGTGAACCCAAGAACAAATTGCGCTATACACTCGTAAAATATTTTTTGACTCATGATTTTAAATTTTATAATTTTACTTTTAAAGAATTAAGGTCTTCATTTGCATATTTGGCCCAGTAAAAATATTAATATTGGGTCCCTAAAGGTCAACACTTTGTATTAAAATTTTGAATTTTGGTTAAAATTCTCGGAAAGCTATTAGGGAATGCACATCTTATGGTTATCGCATTGCTATTAAATTTCTCTTTTATAAATTTTGACCAATAAAATAGGTAATTATTGAATATTGTGTCTAAAACAAGATAGCTCATTGTTGCATCAGGGACGGATCCAGGAGTTGGGGGCGCGCGTCCCCCTTAAATAAATTAAACCAATTTATTATTGAAAGTTAAAGTAACTTTTAGTTTTATTGTCACGTAATACCATCTCACTAGTCAGATTTCATTTTTAAAATTTTTATTGATAAGGTTATTAAATGAGTAATATTGGCTAATACTTATAAATACTTAAGACAATCACATTAAATATTAAAATGGTGAAAATAGGCATTAATGAATCTACCCTAAATTAAGTTACGCGCCTTTCACCTTGTTGCTTAAACATTGTTTAGTTTTAATTTTATTTGATCACATTTATTATTAATACTTCAATTATTAAAAATAATTAAAGATCTTAAAACAATTCATTTTTAAATAACGTGCTTTAAACAAAATCTTTGAATAATACCACATACATAACGTGTTACTATGGCTTACTGATAACATTTCGATTTATAATGAGAAATATCTAGCAATACTATAGAGTGGGGCTAGATCTCGAAAGTTCGAGATCTGAATAATTCCATCTATTTTGTCTAATTGATCGAATAGCTAAAATAAAACTATTTATATAATAATTGTTACTATGTTTAAACTTAATTTACTTTTAATAATCAATATTGGTTGATGTTCTTATTATTTATTACTTTTAATAAGTTTCAATACTAATCGCAAATTTCGAGTTACCCCCTTAATTAGAGGATTATTCTTAAGTTTAGCATTATGCTGAAAAATTTACTTATAGATTTATTCTCAAATATTGAAGTATTTTGATGTCAAAAGTTCTTTAGGTGCCCCTCTCCCCTGACCTAATATCAATGGGAGCACCCGCGTCCCTCCCCCCTCACGAAAATCCTGGATTCACCCCTGTGCTGTACAACAATTTCCCCTAAGAGGTTAAAGGAAAAACGACATCAATTTCTTGAAAGACTCATTTGTTTACTCTATTACATTAGAGAATTAATGCGTTTAAAATTAAGTAGTATATCTTCACAACTAAAGCACACAAAATTGTATCAATATATTTGACAATATCTCAGAAACTATTGGTTCCATAAAAATATATTTCAACTTATTTTTTTTTATTTTCAATAGTACTAAAATTTTTCAATGATAAGTTATTTAGTATCTCAAATAATTGCAGAGATATTGTGGTTAAAAAAATTATATTTAAAAAATATATATTTATATGTACTAATTAACTGTGATATATTGTGATATAGATCAAGATGAGTGACGAATAAATGAATTTTATTTAATTGATATAGTATTGGGTGTTAAATACCAACTCCTTTTATTTTCTGAGGTAAGTAGATTTTTTATTAAATAAGTAATTCCCCAGAAATTGCTCAGTGGTGATACGAAAACCCCTCTCTCAGGACCCCTGAACTTTACCTAAAGTTTTTAAAATTAAAGTTGGACACTTACACCAAAGGAATCCTTGGAGCAGAGTTTCCTGGCTTGCACATCCAACCAACAGAAAATATTCATACCTTAGACACAATGTTAAAAATACCATGTTCATTAATATGATAAATAAACCAATGACACCATGAAATTTATATAGTGATTGCAATTACTATGAAAAAATCTTTAAATAAACCCTACCTAATAAGTCATGGCCCTTATTATATATAATTAATATAAGTATTGTATATAGGTATTGAAATATTTTTAAACTCAATTAAAATGTGAGGACAAAACATAAAATAAAATTATGAATTATTACTGAAATATTTCTTCAAATGAAATGATAACATACAGGTTTAATCTAGGTTTTATGTTAGATTAAAATATTGAGTTCTTTAAGAAAATAAAATATAACTTGACACTTTTAATAGTTAGGTGATGATGGATGAATTGTCTTGTCTCGCCCAATAATGTTGCTTGGTGATCTCAGGCTCCGGTAACAATTATATATCTAGGTTTTTATACCTTAAATATTCCTTGTTAAAACTATCTCCTGCACTTCCTTAAAGGTTAGTCCTCACTTTCAAGGAAGTTTTTGTTGCCTTAATGATATTTAACTATAGAAAATTAATATATTTAAGATTTCCCAAATGGAGTCTATCCTTATCCCTTTTAACCATTTTTTTTGAGTCCCCAAAACATAAACCATTAACAATTAACAAACAGGCTCTCTTTTTTTAATAACTTCTGGTCTAAGAGAACACTAGTTGTTTATATTTATAGTTAATAAAAAAATCTTAACTCTTTAGACAATGAAAGATAGTATTATTAAAAAAATCACTTAATATTATAATTTGACAAATAAACTTAAATTAAATTTAAAATTAATTTTTAAATTTCGCATCAAAAATTCAAACGAGAATAATAATCCTTTCCGCTAGGGACAATTAGTTCTTCATATGACACTCAGATGTTAAAAGCGTCCAAGAACATAAATGAAATTAAGATCATAACAGTTCCGAAATAATCTATTCTATAAAGCAGATAGTGTTAAAATTACCTATAAAACAAAAAGCTGGGTGGGTTGGCAGTTTATAATTAAAAATAAAGAAGGAAAATTAAATATAGTGAAAATAAAGTTAATAGATTATATATTTCAATTGTAAACAAATAATTAATATTCAAAACTTGAGAAGTTGTGATTGAAATAAAAAAAAAACAGTAAAGTTGTCAACGTAATAACGTTTTTAAAAGACTAAGTCAACTGACTACAAATTTATATTATAATTAATTCTTTTAGCAGAGATAACATTAAAGTATAGACTTTTTTCTTTTGCAAGGAACCCTAAAATTCATTTTCATGAGAAAATGAAAAAAAAAAGCCATTTTGTTTATAATCTTTATTTTATTTTTGTCTTGTATTTCATTTTGAGAACTTGTCAAAATTATGATAAATTAAAATATTTAAAAGATGTATGGTAAACTTACTCAATTGACAACATCCTAATAAAATTACACTATGATTATTTAATCTTTGTTTTACCAGCTTACTAACATTTTAAATAGCTTATATTTAGTTTATATAGATGACTAATACATTTAAAATAGATTATCTAAAACCAAAAGAAAGATTTCATTATTTTATTTCTATCCCAATCAACTAAATTTAAACACTTTATATATGATTAAAAAAAAATTCACGTGTATTTCCCAAGTGTATTTAAACAAGATTTAAATTAAATGTAAATTAGCAGAGTCGAGTTTCAATCCTATATTTTATTTCTAAAATCGTAATAGTTCCCTCTTGTGTCAACACCTTTATTTAATCTCATATAAGAGACAGTATAAAACCTTAGCTGTGTAGGTAATGTGTCTTTCTACTGAGCTGAGTGTTTCGGGTTAGATTACCAGCTTGGCAGAGAAAAAAAATCACTGATGAAAGATTTGTCTAGCTTTTCACATGAATAAATTAACAGACGGGCGTTGGATGTTAAATCCTTTCTAGATATATGTTAGTTTTATAAGTCGTGTACTTATTTAATCAGTCAATTCAGAACGTACACTTCAAGCAATTAAGAAAATCTCAAAAGACCAAAGATAATTCGGAGATTCTAATTTATTATTTAAAAAAAATTAAAAATAATCTGAACATTTTCTATAAATTGTGGTTTGAAGTAAATAATTGGATGTACGATTTTATAAATTTTGAACATTTATCATCCGGCTCAAACAAAATATGTTTGTATTAAAAATTGTTCTATATTCACCCAAACATGTATAGCTCTACTAGCTGGTAAACCCGTTTTTCACATATGGGAATTAATAAAGAATCTTTGCTATTTTTAGTATTTAAAATTAATAACAGGGAATAGTAAACAAATTTTAAATTAGTTTGAAAAATAATATCAATTTGTTTAAATTGTGATACAAAACGTGAAAAAAGTCTGGCTAATAGTCAAACTAGAGATATAATCTGATCATGTTTTTAAAACTGACATTTCTTTTAAAGAATAAGTTATCACTTTTTTTACTAGCACACAACACTTTGAAGCCTTGCCTGTTGGTTCTAAGACAAATTAAAGAGATTGTCACAGTATGATTAATTAGGTGTTAAATGGTTGTATGAATCCAATTAAATTTTTTTAGTATTTTTCTACCGCAATCTCCCCGTTTACCCTTTTTTACGACATTTAAACATCCTACCCATTTCATCCATACTGAACTTTTATTATTTTCAGCCTTTTTAACCTTTTCAAAATCCTCTATACTTTTACTTTTTTTCACACATTTACCCTTTTTATCACTAACTCTTTATAACCTCTTTACCTATTTTTACTATTTTTAGTTTTCTACAATTTTTATTTTTTAACTCCTTTTAACATTTATACACTTTTTATTTATATTAAACTGAATTTTAGCTTTTTTTCATTTTTACATTTATTGCTTTACTGTGCTCTTTTGGCCCCTTTTTAATTTAGGCTATTTTTAGACTTTTTATAAATTTGCCCTTTTGTTCTTATTACCCTTTTTGATTAGAATTACATTATACCTTTTGACTATTTTTAGCCTATTGCCTTTACCTTTTACACCTTTTTACATTAAGGTAGGCTAAGCCCTGGAGAAATATTTTAGAGCAAGAAGGTTAAAAAATTGGTAAAAGGTAGAAAAGGGAATAAAATGTAAAAAAAATTGTTTAAATCCAATAATTTTTTTAAATAGGGTAAAAGGGGTTAATAAAATGGTTAAAGAATGTAAAATTGATTAAAGAGATAAAAAGGGTAAATATATATTATTAAAATTGTAAAATTCTGACTTCGAGGAGTCAGGGACTACTAACTTTAAAATTTAAGTCCTCTGCTTGCCGTAGATATCACATAACAATCATGATAGAGAGACAAACTCTTCATTCTAATAATGTAGATAAGATGATATTACCCCACCTTTCCCCCATTTACAGAGTCCAATTTTAAGATTGAGATTATCAGACATGTTGGTTATTTGTGGTAGCCACTTAACGTTCCTTCCTAGTTTAAATTTTAGACCCCCCTTTTAAGTAGTTTTTTTTCTATTTGTTTAAAGAATTTTTACCACCGTTCCCATTTCATCAAGTAACACTTTAATATATAATATTTTAAGATCTGTTCGATTACTTACCAGCATGCCAAATTCAACTCTACCCTCCCTAAAAGGCATTTTCTATATTTAGATCTCCCAATAACCCCTAATTCTCAGTGCCCCATTATATAATTTCCCATTTTTATATTTTTCTGGTTTTTATGAGGCAATCCTTCCACCATTCTGCCAAGATTAATTTGTATAACCCCTTGTAATTTGTTTTATTCTAATATACACTTCTCGTTTTTGTTAGTGGAAACATATTACATATTAGTCTACAAGTGGAATTGGAACTTTAATTACAATTGTGAAAAATAATTTATCAATAAAATATTTGCTTATAAAGTACCTTTATTTCTTTCACATATAAAGAAAAGGTATTGTAATAATGGAAATTTTTGATCTCGAAATTATGATGAATATTTACATGCTGTGTACCCCTGAACCCAAAAATGGACTTTAACATTCTGTCTGCCCCTGACCACAGATATCAAACTATTTGTTAGATTCTATTCAGACTTCATAGTCCTATCTTATATCTATGCCTTGGGTAGTTTTATGGAATTCGACCCTAACCATTAAATTAACAGTAGTTTATTGATAATTTATTTTTGTAAAATCTAATTATTTTGTAAAATATATCAAACAATTTTATTTCAAATGGATTTATACGGAGTTTTTGACCTCTCAATTAGCAATGTATTCATGGTATTTCGCTAAAACTGGTCTAGAGGTAGTTCATAGATAGGTGATCTTTGAACATTGAAATTATATCGAAAATATCTCCAAAAATTTTGTTTGAAATATTTACCTGGGAAGAAATTTGACATGACAAATAAAAGTTTTTCTTTCAGTAATATATGTTTAAGGCTAGAATACTTGTGATTTTATATTAATTTCGAATAATTTTAAAGTAGATCAAACGATTTGGCTCAAAATTAGTATCTGTTATGTGTTTTAAAGTATTTATAAATTTAGTTTTTCTAAAAAAAATCATTTCATGGTAGTTTATTTATGACTGACATTTTATAAGCTTGAAGTTGTTTGAAAATATGTAAAAATATATTTTGTTAAAAATAAGTATCTGATGTCTATTTTACCTAAAAAATAATAATTTTCCTATATTTTTTAAAATAAATTAATATAAAGTTAGTTCAGTAAAGGCAAACCCTTAGAAAATTTAAAATTCCATCAAAAATGAGTTTGAAAAATTAGTTCAAACTTAATATATGGAATGAATAAGAATTTGTTTCTTACTATGTGATATAAAAATAATTTGGCGGTTATTTATTAAATGAGTTTTGAAAATTTATAATTTGCTAGAAATATTTGAACCATTTTGTTCAAAATTTATTTATGAATACTTTACTCTGATCTGTTTCTTTTTCTCAGGAAAACTTACACATATGTAGTTTACTAAAATATTGTTTTTGGAAACGTTAATCCAGGCAATGTAAAAGATTTTGCCATCACGTAGTACTATGTAATTAGCTATTTAATTATGAAATAATATTTTTTAAATTATATTAAGATTCTTGATGTAAATATTATCTTTATTTAACATTTCTAGAAAACAATAAAATCTTAAGCTACTTACGAGATTTTTATTTCTTATTTGTTTCTAAAAATAATATAATGTATAAATCAAGCTAATACGTATTAATTAGTAGTTTTGCTATATAAACGTTGACAATCTATCCATCCGACAATTTGGAGAAACATTTGATGAATATCTGAACTAATGCACATGCAGCATACTTCCAATCAAATGCAGGAAATATCAAACTTCAACCAACCCACGCTGTCGGGAAAAGTTATATTAAAGTGAGAAATGACAAATCCGAATTGGCCACAAATTTAAATTCAATTCACCACATCGCGTGATTGGTGGTAGAGTTGCCGAACCCAAATCTTGTTGATGCCTAAATGTGAATAAAAGATTAGCTATTTTAAATAAGATAGCATTAAGTTAAATTGATATAATTTAATAAATGTAAAATTGGGGGGCCGGGGGGGAGTACAAAATGTGAAAAATTTGTTTTATATAACTAAACCGCTTGAAAAATAGGTGTAAAATTATAATTTAAGTAAGCAGTTCGTCATAAAATATATTTAGACGGTATCAAGTAGCAATTCTCAACAGTCTTACCAAACGAGAGAATGTACTATTTTGAGGCCAAAAGGCAGTTTATTATTTAAATTGAATTGACTTGAGAGCTCAGTCTTGGCTGGTAATGTTGCAATATTAACATTCTGACTTGCTTTGGATGAGTGATTAAAGTTCACAGCAAGTATGTAAACCATAATTCCAACAACGCTGAGTGCATTCATAGCAGGTAAATTAATATAATGCTAATACTATTTAATCATCCTTAATAAATAATTTGTCAAATTATTTTCACTGTCATTTTAGAGATTAAATAATCTATTTTAATATAGCTTCACAAAACTATAATTGAAAAGTAATGCTTATTATAACATTGGGGCTAAGCAAGAAGGTTAGAAAGGGATTGTGGACTTTTATAAGAGGGGTCACAAAGTTTCGGGACTACTAGTGGAGGAAAGTATTTAAAAGATGGTCTATTCTTATCCGTAAACACTTCTTTCAATCATGTTATGTTAAAACTAATGTGTCCTTTTACAAAATCTGTTCTTTTGTTCTCTTTTATTTGGTTGTAGTTCCATTGGACTATAAATAGCTGTACTCATTCTCTTACCTTAAGATTGGAGTTTAGGGAACATGAGGAAAGGCCAATGCTTTGGCCCTTTTTAATTGAAAATATTTAAATGGCCAAAATAAATAACATATTTCTTCAGTAAAAACATAGAATATATTTTCTTCTCATGGTGACCATAACATTTAATTAAATATTTGTCAAAGATGTCCTGAAATTTAATGACACAATTTTCTCTTTATTTAAACAGTTTTTCATCAAATGCTAATAAGCACATGACGTATATTAATGTTAATAAAACCATATGTTGAAAATTAAAGCATATATTTCTACTGGAGCAATATCTGGTTTATTTTATCCAAAAAAGTGTTGCTTTAAAAACTTGAAAAACACTTGTCTTTTCACACGTCCCCTAAACTTCCACCGCCTTAAATGAATTTAGAGGAAGTGTACCCACATTTGTGGGGAGGGAGAGTAGAAAACAATTCAGTGAAAACCACCCTCTGTTCACCCGACCGGGATCGGCCAACTGGGGTCTAGTCTTTTGCTAAAATAGTATCATCTTAGACCATGTGACCACTGAAGTGGGTTTTATAATAAGTAATTGCTCCAGAATATCTAGTAAATGTCAATAAGAAAGATAATTTAGTCATTGAATAAATCTAGATGTCCACGCAGACAAAATTTTACAGGTAGATTAATCAAACCTCACGTTAGAGCTAACATTCTGTATGGAAATCAGATTCACTACTAAAACCTGTCAATCTAGGGCACTATTAATAGCAACCGTCCTCTTTTGAGGTAGCGCGGTTTACCAGCAATTCCTTCCCGCATCTCATAAAACCAAATATCAAGCAAGCACTTCCTTGGTTAATGCCTTTGAACACATCCTAGCATAATGGCGGGTAAACTCTTAGAAGCTCCTAGTGGTTAAACCTTAACACGCATACCAACTGATCTACACGAAAATGTCCCAGCTGGTCTAAGCATGATTTGAATTATTCATGGTAATAACCACCGTGGGAAAGATGGTGACGTATATTCACGTTGGTTTTAGTAGGTTTTTAGTGACAAGGAAGTTTCCAGAATTTAGCTTGGTTCGGGCAGTAAACTTAAAACATACTTTAAAGATATTTTGTTTTAACGTTTTTGACTGGCTTGAACGTCGTCAAACTGTATAAAAACAGTGTTTCTCTTAAAAACTTATTTTAGGAAAATCATATTTTAGAGATGCTTTGGAAAGCTATGTGAATGGACCAAATATTTCACAATTTTTATTTTAGCACCGTACCATTTTACCCGTTAGGATTATAGGGTGACCGGGGCATGTTGACGACGTTAAGCAAGAATGACTAATATAGAGAGTTGCAATCCATATATAAAAGTGAGTATTTTTTATCTTTAAGAACATTTCATTGACTAACTTTTCCGCACTACAATTTGTTATAAAATACATTTGTTTAGCTGTAAAAAATTGTAAATGACAACACTGCAAATTCGTCAACTTGCCCCTATGCCGGGGCAAGTTGACGAACCTATTGGGGTAAGATGACAAATTAGAAGGTTAATTCATTATATATGATATAAAAACCTTTTGCGATATTAATATAACTTACACATTTAGATACCAAATAATTTCAAAATTATCTATCTGATTAAAAAGTTATTCATTGACTTTAACTATTAACTAAGAGTCTAAGAAAAAAAAGCAATCCACACACAACATGGCATTTAACATTTAGGTGTTGCGAAACAATATAATAACTAAAGAAATCAATAACAAATTTTTAGGCCATTAGAGGCAATTACGTTTTAAATACTAACAATAGTCCCACTTAAACTGGCCACATCCTTCATAGCTTGAACAGTCCTCATGCCACCATTAGCCACAAACTCCACCCTTCACCCCATCTTCATTAGGAGGGTCAATAAACTCTTCTTCAAATCCTGGACACATTACAGTTTCAGTGTTTTCCTGAGCTTCCATTGTTTTTTGGAATAACTTCTTTGCAGCTGTTTTGGCATCCTTTTCTTTCTTCTTTTTTAATTTATTTTCCTTTTCTTGTTCTTTTTCCACGCGAATATCTTTCACAGGCGTGCTCGTTAGAACAGATGCTGTTATAACTGGCCGATTCCTTTTCATAGATCTATTTGCTCTTGGCAAAGGTTTAATATAGTTGAGAGTGACTTAAACTTTAGTAGGAATTTATGTGTGCACAGTTGTGTTTTAATTCGACTCGGAACCACGAGCAGGAGCCTCTGCTTGAGCATGAACAGTTTCTTGTTGGTCTTTCTGCTGGGATGTTCCAGGTTGTTGAATATTTGTTTGTGGGTGGTGATCATTTTCAACTGCAACTTCTTGTTGTCCATTGCAAACCAAAGTTGGTTCATCATGGGAAGGTCCTGATTGAGGAAGATCTTGTTCAGTTGTTGCTGAAGGTTCAAAATCCTCTTCATCAAAAATTTGTGGATTGCATGGTTTAATTCCGCAAGCTTAAAAACCCTTTATTGCGTTGGCTACTGTCGCTGCACTCAAGTATGCTGTGCCAAAAAGCTAGCCTACATTTCTGTCAGTTATTGCTTGACCAGGATGCGACACCATGAAATTATCGCGTGCTTGACTATAGAATGTCTTGAGAGGCCCAAAAAAGATACATCCAATGTTTGGAGTCGATGAGTTGTGTGAGGTGGGAAACCAACCATCACAATATGGTGTTCATGGCAGAAATTAATAGCTGGCAATGAAAAATGAGAAGCATGGTTGTCAACAAGAGGTAAAACAGGCATAGTTTCTGAAGGCTTTACATGATTAAAGTGCTGAAGGTAAGAAACAAATAACTCTGAATTCATCCAACCAGTTTCGCTAGTATGACCTTCAGAACCAGGAGGCAAATGATCCAATAACTCTGGCCTCATTCTCTTTCTGGAGAATATAAGAAATGTGGTACATACACTCCAGTCGCACTGGCATTGCACACAACTGTTACATTATCCCTCTCTTTGCAGAAACAACCTTAGCGACCCTTTTTGTGTCTTTGGGTGAAATTATTTTTGGAAGTTTGGTAGGGACTATAGACAAGCCTGATCTGATTCATCATCATTAAACATTTGACAAGAGGAAAACTCATACTTTAATCTAGCCTCTTTCAGCAGATCAAAGGATTTGTTTAATTGCACTGGCTTGACTATGTTACAGATGTTACAGGACATGTGTTATTCTCTCACAGCATGCATTGCTGCTATCATTCTAGTATCGTCCTAATTTCTTGAATCGGTCTTCCTGACCCATTTTCTCACCATCTGCAGAGGACAATTACATTTTTAAGTGTGCATTGCTTGCCAATAACAATGGTAGTATAAAAATAACGTTGTAGTGTGTTACTTTGAGATATATTTCTAAGACCCACATTATTTAGCCTAATTTTAGTAATGTTTACATTAATTAACGCTAACACTTGCAGGTTTCTTGATATATGGGCATACATTTATAGTTTTTATAAAATTGGGGCAAGATGACGAATTCGTCAACTTACCCCCGCCATCTTGCCCCGGATTACATTATTTCAATAACTTGCATAAAAAGCTTAAACCAAAATTTATATCTATAGTAACTATTACATGTATAAATTACTAATAAAAAACAGACTAGCTAATAGCATGTGACAAACAAGAACCATTCTTTACAACTGAACAAGAGCTTATCGAACCTACCTTCAATTTCACTGCAAGGATGTGGCGACACAACTTCCTATCCATACAGCTACTCTCAGACTGAATATAAAATTCTGTGGCTGCTAGCTTATAGTAGCTGAGAGGGGTGGTCAAGGTTACAGGATAGCCAAACTTATCTCGGCATTACATACTACGCAAATTGCAATTCGTCATCTTGCCCCGTTTGTCAACATGCCCCGGTCTCCCCTACGCTTATGTACTAATTACACTAATCGGTTAGGGGTTAGGAAGGCTTAATTTAGAGGAGGTGCACCCGCATTTATGTGGAGGGAGGGTGAAAACCATTTAGTAAAAACCACCCTCAGCGCACCCGATCGGGATCGAACACTGACCTCACCGTCTTCAGCAGTCTAGTCCAACACGAGCGTAGTGCGTTAGAATATGGGCCCACCGAAACGGGTCTTGCGTTACTTCCTCGTGGCTTAAGCAACAGGGTAACTTGCTCACTTGACTTACCCCGTCTAAACACTCCTTAGGTAGGTATCATAGCTCAAGCCTCAAGCTGGATGGTCGTGAGATTTCTGCATTCTACTTTATGTAACAGTGAGATAGAGGCCATATTTTAAAAAATACAACCGTATTGGAAGTTAGTTAGATTCCAATAAAAAAAAATTCAGCTCAGTTTTACTATTGCTATGTGAAGTACTCAGGAAATCTCACTTCGATGTATTTTACGGTTCGAGCGTAATCTTATATTTGATACCAAGCTTGGTCGGCCATGAGACGGGCTCTAAACTATTAAGTGCTGTGCTTAAAAATAATAAACCTATAGTAGAGGCTGAGAAGAGGCATACAAGTATGGGGTATGAAGAGAAAGACTCTTCATTATATCAAACGGGATTGAGGCATAACTCACATTTGACAAATAAAAATACCTACTCTGTTTAATACCCGTATGGGTATGTGGACTGTCGCCTAGTCTGGTCAAGTTTTCTTATGACGGGGTTGTCAAGGCTCGAATTCCATCTTGATGAGCTGAGGGTGTTTATTAATCAATGATTTGGTATTCTTTATCTTTTCATATGAGGGTACATTCATTCTAAATTCTTTCCTACTCACCCTTACCTAAATGTGATTGTCTTGATATGACGGACGGCTAGTAAGAAATGAAGCAAGGAAAAAAAAAATCACTTGGAATTTAGCTCTATACGGAATCTAATAGGGAAAAATAAATCACTATGCATATATTGTCTACGGAATAGGAGTAGTAATCTTTCTCTACGACTACCTTGAAGCTGTTTATTAACTAGTTTTCCTATTATATCGACACAAATTTACAGTTAAATAATAAGCCAACTCAGCGTCAAGTTAAAATAAATGTTACGGTGTACCACATAAACTTGACCTCTTTTTATAATTTCAAATAGAAACATTCACTAAAGACTTGTAAAATTTGTGAAACTAAATAATATACACTGTTACATAAACACTCCACTAAATAGTATACAGTGATACAGAAACATGTAGAAAAGGGAAGTATCTTTGTCCACCAAAGAGCATGACAGTCAATTTCATAATTCTTTATACTCCAAAAGAAATATATATAGTCACTTACAGCTCAGAAACGATTGGTCTAATAAAAACATATTTCAGATTTAAATATTTTTTACAAAAGTATTAATACAAATTTAAAATTTTAAGTTATTTTGTATCTCAATATTACGGGGATATGATATAATTTGGAAATTTCTGCTTATTTCTGCTTATTTCAAATTAATTTTTATGGAAAAATAAAAATTCCATTTGGTTTATAATGTTAAACAGTGTCTATGTGTTGAATATAATCAAAATTGCTAAAGTGGATTTTGAAAAAATCGATTTTATATATTTTTACCTTCAGTACACTAGCCTTAATTTTAGGGTTTGATATATAATTCCAAAAATATCTCGGAGGAATTTATGAAAACACTAGATACCAAATTTTAGCCGAATAGGTAAAATAATTTCGGCTCAAGTCTGAGACATAGACATGCAAAGAGACATACGGCCTCGCCAAAACAAGTTTTTCAGATTCAGGAGGTCATGAAACGTCGACACTTATCAAAATTTTGGGTTCAATATTTTTGAACATCACAATACTTCTCTCTTCCAAGGGTTGAGATAAATCAATAAATATATTTCAATTATTAAAAACAACTTTTAAATCCAATAAATATTATTTCGCTAAAACAAAATGAATTTAAATAACATTTTTGCAAGTCTACTTTGGATATACCAGGTTTCCTATATTTTAAGCCCATATCGATTATATTACTGTTTAAAGCATATTTTTTTGCAAAAGACTGGATTGCTGGTGGTGTTTAGATTGGGGTTTCTTAGTTGGTCGTGTATTACAAAAGTGTTTTTTCTTAGTTTACATCTGCCCACAATCCCCTTTCTCTCTCTTTCTCCAAGTAGATGCGGCTATATTTCCTTGAAATTCCACATTCCTAATTCCCGGTGATAGTGTCAGGCTGGTGTTGGATTGCTCATTGCGGCTGGATGTTCGTAGTCCCTAGTGGCAAACACACCTGATCTTGAGCACAACGCAATGGTGGAAAGATTAAAGACCACTTTACCTGTTTCGGATTGACTCGATCCAATAAAACCCATACAGATGAATACGGTCCTCTATGTGGCGTTTGAAGAAACTAATTGTTCTCCGTTGGTTGCACACTAGGATATTGGTAGTTCTCACTTGGCTTCGGCCAGGGATGGTTTGTCAGGACACTTCCACGAGGTGCCACTCAACTCATGATAAGGTCACTGGATACATTAGCAAACAATAAGCCTGAGTTCTTGACTTCTGCCATAATTCTGATCATTACATATGGAGGGGCCAACGCCAGCCATCTCTGGATCCAAGATGTGGACAGATTGTGGGTTTCAGTCAAGCTAACTAATGATGCCTGGACTTTCGATGGCCAGCCATCTCTAGATCCAAGATGTGGACAGATTGTGGGTTTCAGTCAAGCTAACTAATGATGCCTGGACTTTCGATGGACTGAGATTTAAAGCCTCAACTACCTAGGGTACTTTTGAGGTTGATACAAGAGTGCTTCGTGATGGGGCAACAGTTTCCCATAGTATGTATTAGATGATCTATTAATTATGGTGGCTTATGACTGCTAACGAGCCCATAGCTTGGTGAAGGATAATCTGACTATGCACCTCCAAGAAGGGTGGACCACTGCCAAAACCAGTCCATCATAACGGAAATACTTAATTCCTCATTCCTACTGAATTAGTTTAAATATGCGAACAGCTTTAAATGATGGTAGTATGTATCTTAAATAAATGAAAGATTGTATTCCATCACAAGACAATTAACAAAATGTTTATCTACTTTATGTGTTCTAAAACGCTAAATTGGACTAAAAGTAATACAAAATCCCCTATACACTTACATCTAGAAAACTATGCTAACTTTATAAAATTGTGTTCAAAATGTCGGAGTATAACACTGGGAGAGCACAGCTATTCAAGCAAGCGTGTACAACAGGTTACATACGAGTTAGGCGCATGGCACTGCACACCTCGCAGTAGAATATATCACAATAATAATTGTTAACAACACACCAGTCCATCTAGAAAAGCGAATACGTTCTGAGGGTCATCTATACCGGTCCTACGTTACATAAACTCCTTGACATTATTACATGTGCTTTGCCGTGCGCTTAACTACTATGCAACTTACTGCACACGTATTTTTGACAGCTTTGCTTTCCCAGCGATAACTTTAAACACAATTTAATGGTATTAGCATAGTTTCCCAGTTGTAAGTTTGTAGGGATTTGTAATACTATTGGTTCAAACAAGCTATATATGCAGTTTGTGCTATGTGTTTCCGAACAGTTTGTATACATTGTCTTTGACATAGATTGGTCCATAACTAAATAGTTGCTTCAGCAGGAATACACCAATACTGTCCAGGGCCTGACCCAGTGATTTGTTTATTTAATTGAAAATTCCAGTTTGATTGTAAATTACCTACGGATCAGGATGAAGGAGATATCTTAATCACTGGGGCCTAAATCAACGTTGACAATGAATATTGAGTTTCTTTGTGATCCAGATAAAAGAGTATTAGTTAATTTCTTTTTGTCAAAGTCGTAATCACCATCCCTGATACAGAATTAATTTTTTGTGTAACATATTATTGCCCCCACTTTTAAGTGTAACATATGAAATGTCATTCCTAAGGGGGTGAGATTGCTTAGTAACTCTACTAATTATAATAATAATAAGATTTGAAACTAAGGTAGTAGTAATTCTTAATGTAAAAAAGTGGACCTAATCAGTGAAACTGCATTAACAATTACAAATAAATTTTTCAAAAAAGGTTAATGCATAGTAAAAGGATTGACTCGTGTTGAGATGATTTTTGAATTAAAATATAGAATGTTAGATAACAAAGCAATTTTAAAAATGTATAAATAAATGTTTAAACTAAACAAAAGATAAAATGTGCATTAGAATTCGCTAGCATGGACATTTTAAGAATTGAAAAGGTGGGGTTTCAAATAAATATGGTTAAAAATAATAAATAAATTTTGAAAAGTATTTATACAGAAATTTTAATTAATCAAGAAATGATTAATTATATTTTGAAATAGGTATTACCTTAGTGAGACAATTTTCTAAAATGTGACTCTACTGATTTTATTGCTGGACACCATCTTGGCTACTTGAGTGCTCCTGTTTCCTGGAGGATATTATTTACATTAGACTTAATGATAGTTGCTTTTTTTTACCTTCCAGTTTGTCTCACTACACCGTCAAGAATATACTCATTTTTAGTTATGTTAAGGATGTAGGGATGAGGAATGTAGAATTTTTTTAAAAATATACTTGCATTTGAGTGGCAAAAAGAGTAGGCCACCATTCATTTATATTGCTCCTAAATTCATCCATCCGAGGTTCAAACGCTAGCCTCCTCATTCCTTCAAAACTAGACTAAAATTAACTAACATTTAGTCTACGACCCGAAAATCTGTCAAATATAACGTAAATTATTTTTATTTATTATAATTTATTAATAGTTTTAGGACTTACGTTCCTATTGTGGAATATTTCGATTCCTTACATTTAAGACATTCTAGTAATTACTAGACAGAGGAACAGTGGTGGTTATTTGGTAATGGTAAAAAAAATTAAAAATTAAATGAACTGGTTCTAAAGGATTCTTTACCGTTACTTATTTCGTACCTTTCGAATAATATTTATTTTGTGAAAACTGGAATATATTCTAGGCACCTTACTTTCTTACATTTTTACTTTCTCTCTATCTTACAGGTAGAGAAAGTATTGTGATCGTCAAAAAAATCGAACTCAAGATTTTGATGAATTTTGACGTTTCATGACTTCCTGAATCCGAAAAAGTGGTTTTTGAATTTCCGTCTGTCTGTCTGTCTGTCTGTCTGTCTGTACCTCCAACTAGAGCCTAAACTATTTTACCGATTGAGCTGAAACTTGATATCTAGGGTTTTCATAGGGTTGCCCCGAGGAGTTTTTGGAATTGGATATCTACCCCTAAAATTAAGGGTAGTTTACTGAGGGGAAAAAAGAGAAAAAGTCGATTTTCTCAAAATCGGCTCTAACGATTTTGATTAAATTTCATTTATGAACATTAATAAATATTCCAAACAAAATGGCTACTCCCAATATTTCGGCAAAATCGTTTTAAGGGCTCCGGTCTGATGCGTAAATTTACATTTTTTATAATAGCTCCGAAACTATTTGAGATATGAAATTACTTAGCATTACAAATATGTATATATATTTATAATACAAATATTTTATAGGAAACATATTTTTATAAAATCAATAACTTTCAATATATACGCAATTATATATATATTTTTAACTTTTTGGGCATTAAAGCTTAAGTATTGCGACCGTAAAAAAAAAAACTAACCTGAAATGTTGATGGATGTCGACGTCTCTTGACCCCCCGAACCCTAAAAAATAGTCTTTGCAATGCCGTCTCTCTGTGTGTCTATAAAAACTTAAAATTAAGGGTAGTTTACTGAAGGACGAAAAGAGAAAAATTTGGTTTTCTCAAAATCTGCTTAAACGATTTTGATTAATATTCGTATCTAGGCGTTGATTAAGATTATAAATAAACTGGCTATTTTCATTTACCTATGAAAATGATTTTTAGGGTACATTACAGAAGCGTTAATTTCCGTATCTCCACAACTATTGGAGAAACTAAACAACTTATCATTGCAAAATTGTAGGACTATTAGAAAAAAAAACTTTTATTTGACATATATTTTTATATAAACAGCAGTTTCTGAGATATTTGCAAATATATTAATACAATTTTGTGAGCTTTAGTTGTAAACATATACTACTTAAGTCTTAACGCAATAATACTCCAATGCCATAGAGTAATTAAATATAAGTAAGTATCTAAAAAAAGTATGTTATTTTTCCTTAAATCTCTTAGGAGAAATGTTTGCATAGCAATGATCTATCTCCATTTTAGACTCAATAGTCAATATTTACATTTTTTATTAGTCAAAATGTATAAATGAATAATTAAATATCAATGCGATGACTTGAAGATCTGCAACACCTTTTAAAATGTTAAAATTTTAACCAGAAATCGAAATTTTAATACGAAGTGTTGACCCTTGTGGAAGACATTAAACTGTTTGAAATGTTCTTAGGTGGACAAAGATGCGCCTCTTTTCTCATTGATTCTATATCATTGTATATTATTTTATGCGTGTTCTTATGTGGAGTGGTGATGATACAATGTACATTATTCCGTTCAGAAATCTTAGGAGTTTATAGAAAGAGAGAGAAAGTCTGTGCGGTGTGCCGTACCATTTATTTAAAGTAAATATTTTCTGGTCTGGATTATAACTGATTTATCTTGGGGTCTGTGGTGTTGCAGAGGTCATCCACATGATTCGGGTCAGGAAAGGCACTGAGTCGTTAACAGTCAACTGGTACTTGGTCACAGATATACGTACCGGTAATGTCACAGATGATATCCATACCGGTAGTGTCACAGAAATACATATTAGTAATTTCCCAGAGATCCGTACTGGTGGTGTCACATATATACGTAATAGTGAAGTCACAGATATTCGTATTGGTGGTGTCACATATATACGTATTAGTAATGTCACAGATATACGTATCTACCAGTAGTGTCACAGAGATAAGCCACTCATCGGTGGTGTCACACGAATATTTTTAGCCAAAAGCTAGTATACTCATATGTGTATGTTAAAATACACACGTTTTAATTGATTCTAATCTTTATCTAATTGTATTATTATTGTAGGCTACTTCAAAAAAAATTAATATAGTTAGTTTTTATTTCCAAACAGGCTGGTTCCAGTTCAATAACTTATTTATTTGAGGATTGGGAGTGATCTAGCTATCATTCCTTCATTTCTAGGCATCACATATTTTTTATGAGTTTTTAATAAAAATGATTTAGATTTATGATTTGTTTAGCTAAAAGCACATTAAAACTTTGTTTGTTTATAAATATAATCCTTGTTTAAAATGTTCATGTTTTTATTTTACTCTCTGCAAGTGTAACCTACATTCTCTGTATCACAACGGTAATTAATTATGAGACTGTCTATAGTCCTGTCGGCTGCCATTATCCAGCTAACAATCCCCTACAGCTCCCCCCACACTCTATCGCCCCACAACATCCAACTACACACACACGTTAGCGCTGGCGTGGACAGACAAACATGGCTTTGCTTTCTAGACTCGAGATAATTGTCAAGTGTGTTGGCTGCAACACTTCGTTCCCTCCCTCACCCCCTTTACAACCCCACACACTGCCACTTCTTCTTACGAACGGTTACCATGGGAACCAGAATGATGCTGCTCATCTTCTGTTGGGTTTAATGACAAGCCTCTCAAAATTAAGGCCTTGATTAAGGATCATTATCAAGGCTTCATGTCCATTCCAAGGTATCACTCGTGATGCATCGTGGTCAGAGTGTATATCTTCCCTTAATTATTTCTGGGAAGTTTTGCATTTTGAAAAATATCTAGTTTTTTTTAGAAAAAGCTTAAGATTAATTAAATTAGTGTTAGTAAGCCACTCCAGGTCTTTATGAATGAATGTGTCTTCAATGTCGGCTATGTTGTTGAAAATATATCTCAATAGGTCAATATTAAGATCAAAGTATCTTAGATCTAGTCCCATTCCCTTATTGTTTAACGATCTGAAAATTTTTCCAGAAAAAATTATGTTCATCTAGAATGGTAGTCGCAATTGTTTTTTTGGATCTTATTTCCACTATACGATAAATAAGATATTTAAAATGATTTTAAAGTTGTCTTTAGCATTCGCTTGGATGTTGTCTTAAGTATATGCTCTAAACAATTGATCAAAACACCCCTAATCTTACTCTTCATCCACCCCCTATGATTTCATGTGTGTATGTGTCTCTAGGAACTTTCTTACCAACCCGGCATTCCCACATACTAAGTAGGTCGAAAGACACAATTGTGAAAAAAATTCTGATTTTTAGTTTACAAAAAAATAATATTTGTTCATTATTATAGCGTCACCAAATTACGATTTAGTGATAGCATTCAACTGAACAATGTGTCGTATTTTCATCAATGAACATCATTAATAGATGTTGGCTGTTTCCAAACGTCAATCAGCAGTGAACCCCATTCAGAAAATGGAACCGTAAAGTAGATAAAGTTTAATGAATATTAGGGGTAATATCAATTCTTAGAATATGTTTGAACAAAGCATAACAGTCAAAATGAAGATAAAAAATAATATTTATATGAACAGTAGACCTCACTGCCCCGTGTTATTATCGCTAATGCAGCCTGAGTTTTTTTTTTATTTAAAGTTTAAATATATCCTGTAATTTATCTTTGTGAATCAAGTGGATATTCTTCTTCGCTGACAGAAAACAAATTAATATGATATTCATAGTACAGTATATTAGTTATCGTGTGCGTCAACGCAACTTAATAAATCTGAAAATAACGACAATGATTAACTGCCCATTTAAATGTTATATTTATAGATACACTTTCATGGTTGTAACCGATCATGCCATTTTTAAATGGTTGCTTAGTCTTAAGGACCCAAGGTAGTCGACTTAAGGGCCCTACAGACACATCAACTTGTCAGCCCTACAGTAAGGACAGCAAATTGGAAGCGAGCATCCACATTGCCCGACTATCTGTCCAATACATCAGTAACTAACCTGATCTCAGAACGAACGCACCCCAAACCTCAATCTTTAACCAAATAACAAAAAATTAAAATCGCATTAACATCACTATCAATTCTTAAAAATATTTCAAGGAAAAAAGAAAATGTGGGCAAAAAATTGATTGTTAGAAAGAATAAAACACCTTCCATACAATTTTATTAAATGAGTTGGATTCAAATGATTTTTGTATTTTTTTTACTAATGAATCATGAATGTTTCTCTGAAATACTCGGTTTAGTGACATCATTTTAAATGGAACAAAAGAGCCCACTGTGAGTCGAACCACATAAACGCTTGCAAAGCGGTGACTGACCGGTGCCAGATGTAAAGGTTGGTCCAACAACGCTACAGACACAACTTATCGGGCAATGAAGTGGAGAAGTTGGAGATAAGGTGGTTTGTACCAACCAACAGTACAACTTGGAAAATAAATATTTTTGGTTAGACAACAAGCCTACACACCCACCACACAATTTATCGGCTGGTTGGCCTGTTGGCCTGACAAGTTGGTGAGTCTGTACTGTAGGGCCCTTAAGATGGACGACACGCTAAAGTGATTATGAGTACACAGTCTATCATAGACCTGACATAACACATGGTAGCGCTGATGCCATGTCAAGAAAAGGTGAAGATAGATGACCTATCACCAGGATATGATTTGAGACTATATCTAGAGAAGGATTTATCTTGTCAGGAGTAGAAGGATCATACGTGATCTAATAAGTGATTGGGAAACGATCCAATGACCACTTACAAGAGTGCTGAAGAATAAGAATGAACATATTCTACAGGAAACCCATGATTATCTATTCGCAGGACGTATCAGGACTAAATACGACGAATCACCGAGTAGCGGAACATTAATGTTGACCAAAAAGCCACGAGGATGTGGATCGATATCTGTTGAGTTGCGATGGTTGCAATACACGCACAATGCATGAAAATACCAGTTCTAAATTAAAAAAGTAACCAAAAGTTAAGCATCCCTTTGAAAAGATAGGATTGGATATTGTATGAACACTTTCTAAGTCTATAATGGGAAATCGTCAAATTTAACTGTGGTAAATCACGTACGTCGTTCATAGAATGTCTCATTTAAATTTCATTAAAATTGTTTCAAAAATTTGATAGCTATCAAAGATCAAATGTCCGGACAGAATAAAGTCAATCACTCAAATAAAAACTATGCTTGGTCAATAATAATAAAATTAGAAACGCATTGAAACTAGTTATCTTAAATTAGGAGGACTGACCGTCTTTTAACTACTTACACACCAATTCAATAATAATAATAATCATTATAAACTAATTATAATATAATAATTTTTATGTAATCTCTTATTGTAGAGCCAACTCCAATGATCTCGTAATAAACTGGAATGATGGTGATGGGGAGGTCAATGTTCGACTCTCGACCGGGTGTTGGGGGGTTGGGTGATTTATTCCTTTGCTCTCCCAGGATTTCCCTTAAACTTTCTTCCTAGAGAGGAGTTTTAATAATTAAAAAGTAAACTACATTACAAATATAATTAAAAGTTTCTAATTAACCTAATTTGGATTTTGGTGAAACAGCCAGACAGCATGTTCTAGCCTACAAATGGAGCTAAATACTATGCATTTTGTATTTTACCTACTTACCTACTTACTCTATGACATTAGGATGATGAAAGTTCATTGCCACACTTACAAAATACGAAACCTATTCTTATCTTGAGATAGTTCCATCCAGTCTACCTCATCACACCCTGTCTCTATCTTGAACTAGTTATATCCAGTCCACCTCATCACACCCCGTTTCTATCTTGAACTAGTTATATCCAGTCCACCTCATCACACCCTGTCTCTATCTTGAGCTAGTACTATCCTCCCCACATCCTCCCATCCTATCTATTTCATGTACATGCTATTGTTATTCTCATATCTGAATTTAGGCCTTCCCAATGGGCTTGCAAGCAAATACAGAGGGATGTAATATTGAAATAAAAGTTTCGATACTGTACTCATTAAAAGTATTGGAAGATATATATCGATACCGTACTAGTATTGAAAGAAGGGTATCGATAACAGTAAGAATCGGTATCGAAATTTTAATCTGGATAAATGTTCTTTTTTGTCTAGTAATAATAATTTCAACTTTTGCATCATAATTGTATGTTCATATTTATTTAAACACTTAAAATTATAATAATTTAACCATATTAGAATATACTTAGGTCTATCGCTTCTATGTTATGTATTTGAACTTTGTGAGTATGATATAGTACTATATGTTGGATATTATAAAAAGTTTTACCAAATCAGCTTGAGTTTTTCTTGCTTGTTATACAGTAAATGATTGATAATTGAGAAACAGTGTCATTTGTTCTTACTCCACATTTTAGCCTGGTAAATATTTAATCCCAGGATGAGTGAAGATAACAAAAAGAGTGGTTTCTTTCGATACTGATTTGATACCGGAATGTGAGTACTATTATCGGTAAAGACATCGGAAAAAAAACCATTAAATAAAAAAAATACTGGTATCGAAGGGAAAAATATAGATCTTAGTAAATAATCGATACTTTTTTCACATTCCTACAAATACCATAAGCAAGTTTTCCAAATCTTCCATTCCCTCTGAATATCCTGCCCACCATAATCTAAAAGACTTGACTATCCTAAAAATGTTAGGTGATGAATACAGATTAACCGATTATTAAGTAACCTCCTCCAATCCCCAATCGCCACAATCCCTTTTTGAAGCAAGTATCTTCAAAATCACCTTATTTTTCAATATCTAAGTTTATTTTCTTCATATAAGGTATGAGATCTTGTTTCACAAACATAGAGATCAACCAGTAATTATATTATTTGTTTAAATTATTAGTTTTAGATTCCTTGAAAGCAGGATAAATGCTTAAAGCCTACTGGAGAGAAAAATGAACTTGGGAAGAAAGAAAGTTAAAATATATATGAATAGAATGAAATAAGAAAATACTAGGATCTGAAGGATGAGGCAGAGGAACGGGCGCAATGTCGGCCTAAAGTCACTCACAAAAGGAGTGGACATTTCTTAAGACAGAACACCTAATAGTAATGTCTCTCAAAAGTATCTGATAACTACCCTATCACGCGTATGTATGTCAAACATAACTCAATTAGCTTTACAATTTTTTTGCTTATCCCAAATTTAGCTAAGTTCCATATAATTGGTTTTATTTCACTGAATTATAGGCTTTTTAAAATCTATGTTTAACTGATTGATTAACTGTCAAGTTAACTATTTTGCTAATATATGCTGAATAGTAAAAGTCTGATCCAATTTTTATCAATTTCATTGAGATCTACATTGATGATCGCCATCCATTTTCTTTACATATGGTGTCAATCTCATTAAAATCATATTAGATATAATTAGGTAGCCTGTTCGTACTAGTTAGAAATATATAGTTTTTATTCTACATAGTATAAACTTGTGAAAAATTAATAATCTGTAAAAAAATCTCTAGCGAAAATGTTACATTCACCCCAGAAAATGTGAGCACGGGTGTAATATGTCCGGGAGTTGATTACACTTTGGCTGAAAATTAAAATAAAGTGAAAATAAGAGACTAAAAATATGAGTGGTACAATCATTTGTTGGTTCATTTGGCTTTAATGGAATGTGTGTTTCATCTGAGGCTTGGTCAAATGTAAACATTATTTTTTAATCTGGTAACGTACGAGTACATGTATGTTGAACTATAAAGGCTAGCATTTGTGAGTCACTTTGTTAACTAGATATTTCCTTTTACTAGAATTAAAATTTTGGGAGGCTAGATAGCTCGCTACATATTTTAAATAATTGCAACTCAAAATAATTACCCTGGAGAAACAAAATTAAATGTTTAATTTAGAATAGAAACCATTGAATTCACACGTGAATAGAATTTAAAATAACTGGGAAAAACCAAAATTTAAGTTGAATTCCTACTTTCAGTGTTAAATTAGTCAAGAGAGCTAGTATGGAAATAACTATACCTGAAATTTGTATTTATAGTTAGCATTAAAGTTCCTGGTATATCACGGTAGAAATATCATAGGTTAGCAAGATTAAAAAGGTGTAAAAGTGCAAAAAGAGCAAAAACGGATTAAAAATGTAAATTTTAATATATATATAAAGGTGTAGAAAGGTTAAGTAAAATTGGGGAAAAGTGTAAAAATGATTAAAAGGTAAATAAGGGTGGTAATTAAATCCAATTAAAATAATTTAGCATTATTTTACTTCATCTACACCGCTTAACATTTCTACACCGTTTAACCCTTAATCACTTTTTACCTTTTAGGCAATTTTACGCTTTTACCTTTTTCAATCACTCTACCCCATTTACCGTTTTCACCCTTTCTTCCAGTTTACCCTTTTCACCCCATTTACCCTTTCTATCCCATTAACATTTTAAAATTTTTGATACCCTTTTTTCCCTTTTAAATGTTTGCCCTTTTTGCCTCTTTTAACTCTTTAAAACATATTTATTTATTTTATTCATTTTAACTTTTTGATTGGATTTACTTCAAGGGCATTTTAGCATTATTACCTTTTGTTGTCCTATTTACCCATTTTTTTTTATTTTGCCCTTTTTTTCTTTTTATATTTTCCCCATTTTCGTCTTTTATACATTTTTTAAAAATTTCCCTCTTGAATTGATTTATTTTTTACTCTTTTTAGCCTTTTTGAACTTTTTGCACTTTTTACACCTCATAAAATTAATAACCTGGCTTAGACACTGAGAAATATATTATAGAGGTAAAAAGGTGTAAAAGGTGTTAAAAATAAAAAAAATTACATACGGTGTAGAAAAATAAAATGTTAAGGCACCTACTCTAATTTCATATTTGTTTATAATGGTAAGAAATGCTAAGTAAAAAGGTTAGCAAGTGTAAAATAGGTTAAAAGAAAAAAAAGGTTAAAAGTACGAAAATACTAAAAAGAGTATAAAAAGGCAAATAGGTTGGAAAAGGATATAAAGGTTAAACAAAGAAAGAGGTAAACAGGGAGAAAGGTAAAAAGGAAAAAAAAATTGAAAATTTTTAAAAAGAGTAAAAATGGAAGGGGGAAATAAGGGTGGAGAGTGAAATAATAGTAAAAAGGGTAGCAAGAGTAATCATGTTGAAAATGGTTAAATGGGTGCAATAGCTGGATAAAAAAAAAGTAAATAAAATCAAAATTATAAACTTCCGCCTTTCAGGTGCACATGTTTGTGTACAAGGTCTACCATAAGCCGTATTGCATAACTTTATGAAATGTAGTAGTAAATCTAAGACTATCCAAGATCAATCGATCACTAAATAGTTCACGGAGCATTTCCATTGTTTCTTTGGACGTGTTGCACGTTGTGCTGTCTTGTTGGAACAAACAAATGTTCATTAGCTTCAAACATGGCTACAAATTGACGGATGATGTCTGCGTACATAGCTGAATTTACAGTCGTTTGAAAAAAATTGTCCCACATTTCACCTACTAGACATTGCACACCACACTCCAACCTTATATGCGTAGAGTGGAAACTCAATCAATGAGTGTGGATTAACCACAGTCCAGATTCTAGGGTTTTGGTTGATAATGTACCCATTTAAATGAAACCAAGACTCATCACTGAAATAAATCATGTTAAGCTGGTTAATCATATGGTTGAGGGTGACTCTCCTAAAATAATTGCAGTAGGCGACAAGTTTATCTGAATCCAGCGGGCTCGAGCTTGGTATGGTTGTAGCTTCAGATATTTAGTAGACCTTTGGCAGGCTGAATAAGATGCTTCAACCTGCTGAGACAATCACTGGAGTTACTTACTGCGCTGCAGGTTCTGTTGAGCACGATCCGTAAGCTCGGGCATTAACACAGACAGCCAGCCGTTAAAAGGCCTGTTCTTAACACTACCACCGTCAGAGAAACGCTGCACAAAATCTTACACAGCAGTTTTCCATGGACTAAAACAATAAGGGAAATTCTATTGAAACAACTGGATGCAACGTTTATAAGATTTCTACACATAATAATATTTCAGCAACCTGACGCTTGGATCTTGCGTGAGACTCATGGCAGACTGACCAACATTTCCGGCTAACTCCTGCGCATGCGTACCGGTAAGGGGTGATTTCTCCATTATAGAACGTTCACTAAGCTCCCAAATACATGCCACGTCACAAGCAAGAACATTCAATGGTCTCCCCTTTACTTGTCTTTGAGAAAATAAATTATAAAATTACAATTTGGGGATATTTGCATCAACCTGTAGATTTTCAAAAAGTCTTACTACCCCTACGAGCCTATACGAGATCCTGTAGACTTCCACAAATTCTTACTACCCCTACGAGATTCTGTAGGCTTCCACAAATTCCTACTACCCCTACGAGATCCTGTAGACTTCCCCCAATTCTTACTACCCCTATGAAATCCTGTAGACTTCCACCAATTCTTACTACCCCTACGAGATTCTGTAGACTTCCACAAATTCTTAATACCCCTATGAGATCCTGTAGACTTCCCCCAATTCTTACTACCCCTATGAGATCCTGTAGACTTCCACCAATTCTTACTACCCCTATGAGCTCCTATAGACTTCCACCAATTCTTACTACCCCTATGAGATCCTGTAGACTTCCACCAATTCTTACTACCCCTATGAGATCCTGTAGACTTCCTCCAATCCTTACTACCCCTAAAAGATTATGTAGACTTCCTCCAATTCTTACTACTCCAACGAGATTCTGTAGACTTCCACCAATTCTTACTACCCCTACGAAATTCTGTAGACTTCCACCAATTCTTACTACCCCTACGAGATTCTGTAGACTTCCACCAATTCTTACTACCCCCACGAGATCCTGTAGACTTCCTCGAATTCTTACTACCCCTACGAGATCCTGTAGACTTCCTCTAATTATTACTACCCCTACGAGATTCTGTAGACTTCCACCAATACTTACTACCCCTACGAGATCCTGTAGACTTCCACCCATCCTTACAACCCTTACGAGATCCTGTAGACTTCCTCCAATTCTTACTACCCCTACGAGATCCTGTAGACTTCCTCCAATTCCTACTACCCCTACGAGATCCTGTAGACTTCCTCCAATTCCTACTACCCCTACGAGATTCTGTAGACTTCCACCAATTCTTACTACCCTACGAGATCCTGTAGACTTCCACAAATTCTTAATACCCCTACGAGATCCTGTAGACTTTCACAAATTCTTACTACCCCTACGAGATCCTGTAGACGTCCACAAATTCTTACTACCCCTACGAGATCCTGTAGACTTCCACCAATAACTCCTGCTACCCCTACGAGCACAACCTACTTTTAATTACGCTAAAGTAGTAGAGAGAAGGAATGTGTTACATATATTTAGCACCAAGTATTGCTACGCGTTCAGATTATATGTATATGTGTATTTTAATCTACTGTGTGTGTATAGGAAAGGTTGAAATTAGAAGACGTATACCCACAATTTTGTGGAGGAATAGTGAAAACCCGTTTAAGAGAAGCCACCCTCGGTTCACCCGACCGATATACAAACCTTTACCAATGGCTGCGTAATGTGTATTTTGAGATTTTGAGAGTGACGTTATAGGGCTTTTATGTTTTGACCACTGAAGTGGATAGGAATCCATAAGATGTACAACTTAGGAGAAACGTTACCAGTATTTGATTTCCGGGAGGTTGGGATATTATTTAATTAATAACATGGTTGGTATACTTGGGTATACTTGGGTTGGTATACTTAAACCATGACTTCTTTATCACCGACAAACCATAAAAGATGAGCCTTACATTTAGCTCGTGAGCAATCAGAAGCGGGTTTGTCTGCTATTTAACTTTATAGTTTATACCTCAATTCAAGATAAAATATAATTTTACGATAAAACAGTTTTTTAATCTATTTTTACATCTCTTAGAATTCTTCTATTTACACGTTGAACAGGACTATATCTCGCCTGACCTAATTTTGTGGGTAGGTGAATCCAATCCAAGTGTATTGACTTATTTTTTTTCGAAACAGAATTCCACGTTATCTCCACTCAAACGCGAGAAAATTTATCCTAAAATAATACCATACTCATCCTGACTCTATTATTGTGATTAAATGCGAGTAACCCAGACGGGTAGTAAGACATATTGCTAAAATAAACATCATCTTTTCCATTTACAACGGTGGGCATACAGATAATGGCATCCATATTGTTTGGCCTGGCTTATGCGGTGTTTGGATTCGAATAACCTAGAAGTGTACTGAGTTCTATATTCATCAACGTTTCCCCACCTTCCTAAAACTCAAATAAGGATACTTCCCAAATACGTATTGAGTTAGTGAGTTTAAATGTGGATAAAGCCCATACGAAAAATATTTGTGACAAAAATATGCAAATTTATTTTTATAAATCTATCTATCAAAATACTAGAGAGAAATTGTTTACCTCATGACTAGGGTTGCCAATGCATTTTACTAGATTTTCTTCTATTGCAGAAAAATACATTGGGAATGCAACACTTCTTGTATTTCCATAAAAATCAGTGTAACATATTTACTTTGTTCTTCTATTTTATGATTTTGAGAGTAAATGCTCCTCTATTAATACTGTGAATAAGTTGGCATTCATAAGATTTGGCATTAAGGGGATGGGGACATGTTAAAATGGTAGTAAATGATTCATAGCAATATACGTTACATCCTTCCTCTGAATAGCAATAGAATAATACCTAAATATATTTTATAGAATCATTAAAAATTTAAAAATAAATTCCCCCCAAAAACCATTATCGCTTAAAATTGGTTTATGCACCTCTTAATATGTTCCACCCCTGTCCCTACTCCTCTGTATATTTTTACCCCTGTTTCTGTATCAGTGGACATGTTCACCGCTTTATGCATCACTGTATTTGTTAACTCCTGCCCTTGCACCGCTGTATATGTTCACCCGCGTCCCTGCACCACTCTATATGTTCACCCCCGTCCCTGCACCACTCTATCTGTTCACCCTGTCCCTGCACCACTCTATCTGTTCACCCTTGTCTCTGCACCACTTTATATATTCACGACCATCCCTGCACCACTGTATATGTTCACCCCTCTATCTATTCACCCCCATCCCTGTACCACTGTATATGTTCACCCTTCTATCCATTCACCCTTGTCCCTGCACCACTTTATATATTCACCACCATCCCTGTACCACTGTATATGTTCACCCCTCTATCTATTCACCCCCATCCCTGTACCACTGTATATGTTCACCCTTCTATCCATTCACCCCTGTCCCTGCACCCCTGTATATATTCACCCCCATCCCTGCACCACTGTATATATTCACCCCATCCCTGCACCACTGTATATGTTCACCCCTCTATCTATTCACCCCCATCCCTGTACCACTGTATATGTTCACCCTTCTATCCATTCACCCTTGTCCCTGCACCACTTTATATATTCACCACCATCCCTGTACCACTGTATATGTTCACCCCTCTATCTATTCACCCCCATCCCTGTACCACTGTATATGTTCACCCTTCTATCCATTCACCCCTGTCCCTGCACCCCTGTATATATTCACCCCCATCCCTGTACCACTGTATATGTTCCCCCCTCTATCTATTCACCCCCATCCCTGTACCACTGTATATGTTCACCCTTCTATCCATTCACCCATGTCCCTGCACCACTGTATATATTCACCCCCATCCCTGTACCACTGTATATGTTCACCCCTCTATCTATTCACCCCCATCCCTGTACCACTGTATATGTTCCCCCCTCTATCTATTCACCCCCATCCCTGTACCACTGTATATGTTCACCCTTCTATCCATTCACCCTTGTCCCTGCACCACTTTATATATTCACCCCCATCCCTGTACCACTGTATATGTTAACCCTTCTATCCATTCACCCTTGTCCCTGCACCACTGTATATATTCACCCCCATCCCTGCACCACTGTATATGTTAGCCCTTCTATCCATTCACCCTTGTCCCTGCACCACTTTATATATTCACCACCATCCCTGTACCACTGTATATGTTCACCCCTCTATCTATTCACCCCCATCCCTGTACCACTGTATATGTTAACCCTTCTATCCATTCACCCTTGTCCCTGCACCACTTTATATATTCACCCCCATCCCTGTACCACTGTATATGTTCCCCCCTCTATCTATTCACCCCCATCCCTGTACCACTGTATATGTTCACCCTTCTATCCATTCACCCTTGTCCCTGCACCACTGTATATATTCACCCCCATCCCTGCACCACTGTATATGTTAGCCCTTCTATCCATTCACCCTTGTCCCTGCACCACTTTATATATTCACCACCATCCCTGTACCACTGTATATGTTCACCCCTCTATCTATTCACCCCCATCCCTGCACCACTGTATATGTTAGCCCTTCTATCCATTCACCCTTGTCCCTGCACCACTGTATATGTTCACCCTTCTATCCATTCACCCTTGTCCCTGCACCACTGTATATATTCACCACCATCCCTGTACCACTGTATATGTTCACCCCTCTATCTATTCACCCCCATCCCTGTACCACTGTATATGTTAACCCTTCTATCCATTCACCCTTGTCCCTGCACCACTGTATATGTTAGCCCTTGCCCTGCACTGCTGTACATGTTCACCCCTGTTTCTGTGCCACTAGTTTTGTCCACCCCTGTTGTGTGTTCGTTAAACAGGAGAACAAGGGTGAGAGGCACTTTAACGATGAGAGGAGATCTCTTTGTTCTGCTTATGCGTTTCTGGTTTTAGTGAGTGTGACAAAGCTTAATGAAGGAGCTAGACTCAGCGTGAGAGACAACAACATAGGTAGGGGCTCAGAGCCAAGCAATAAAGGTGTTCTGAGGTTCAGCTTAGAGGGACAGTGTAATTAGGACCCCACTTTGGGTAGCGTGTGAGGCCGGATATTATGATGGTACACGTTGTTACCACACTGAGTAGTTAATAGCTTAAAGGGTATGAATCCACAAATAATATAAGTTGTTGGTTAGAAAAAAAAAAATTATTGTTATTTACTTGAATGCTCAACATTTCTTGTTGATGACATATATTTAAAAAAAAAGTTATTAATTGGGTTGATGCTCTAGTAATAGGATCCTATTCCCCAAAGCTTAGTGACCTTAGATCGAATCCTTAAATAGTTACCACGTAGATTTATATTAGCCTATTAATATCAAATTAAGATAATAATTAAAAATATTAAACCCCCACATTTATGAGAAATAATATTTTAGATTAAGAATTATATAGTTGAATTGCTACATATGTAAATCCAAGGTGGAAATATAAGTTAGTACGGACAAGTATTTATATAGGTGACCACAATTCAATTGTTTACAGTAGTTAAATAATTACATCTAGACACAGGAATCGAAACCGGGATCTTTGGCTTACCACGTCAATTATCTGACAGTGAGCTATCCTAATTTAAACCTTTCAGGCTTTACGCGTGCTAATTATACTAATGAGATAGAGATTATGATGATTTAATATAGAAGAGATAAACCCTCATTTGCATGGAAGGAGAGTGGAAATCCATTTTATAATAACCACTCTCAATACAACAGATATAGATATGAACGTCGATCCTGGCGTCATCAGATGTCTAATCCAACACGAGTGTAACAACTTATATTAATGTGGCTACCGTATCAGGTTTTAAATAATTCAATAAATTAATAGCACAAGAAAATATTATTTTTCCCAATTCAATAATGCAAATATCATAAAATGCTGGCGAACATTGCATTATTAAATTACGTTCAAATACCAACTTAATTTGAGATAAATAAATAAAGTTCAACCACCTTTGGAAAAAACATTAAGTTTCTAAGTTGGATTTACTTTCTTGGATTACTTGGTTGGATTACTAAGTTGGATTACTTTCTTAAATATGATTTATATCTAAATATTAAATGTGGCTAGGTGATTAAGCTTAAGCTAATCAACCAATTTTTCAGCCTATTAAATAAAATTACCTCTGTGTAGGTATATTACATTAGTTTAACTATTCAAACAATGTTAAATTTGCTCATAATAAGATTAATAAAGATACTAAACCATTAGCAATACTGTACAGCCTTGGTTGTAGGAGAATAATTACCAAACTACATTTATTAGAGCTCTAATTAATAATGATTACAACAACTAAAGGAATCTCATTTTATTCTGTCCAAAGGACGAAAAAATTGTCACTAATCCGGCCTACAGGAGTTCAATGTTCATTCTTTGACCAACGTAGTCCTACTTTGATTATAATACAATATTTGCATTCATTTTAATAAAAAGTATCAAACGACTTTTTATATCTTCTGTATATAAATCATGTTTCAGAATTTATATGCAAATACTATGCCTTATAACTATTCTAACGTAACAATAGTATAACAAAATTGTTAGGGATCCAGGAAAAATCAGCTTATACATTTATTATAAATATACATTATGTTAATTAAAAGGTTAGCTTTCAACGTCTACGACAAACTTAGTTGTCATTCAAATTATTATCTAAAAATTATAATAAAATTTAACCGATTTAAACCTAATTTTAATTCAATAGTTTTGCTTTACATTAATCTTTAAACAGCAGTAGATTTTACCAAAACTTTGGAATTGTTAAAGTGCTTGGTAAATTTATATATTCATAAATTTGAACACGTGTGAAAAATATGAAACTATTTTAGATCTAAGGGTTTGGTTTGAATATAAATACGTATTAACCTTTGAGGAAGTTCAAGTATTACGTAAGCACCTTAGGGGAAGAGGGGGTTCAAACTGTGCTTAATAGTGATGATAAGGGGTGAAAGGTCAGAATAATGATTACAAACACAGAGAGGGGGACAAGAATGGTGAAGTTACCCAGCCATCCCAAATTGACACAATATAATTAAAATTGTCAAGGCGTGGCTTTAAAATAAGATTAAAAGCAATTAAGAGTTTCTTTTATAAAGATTCGCAATAAACAATATAATATTAATTTAAATATAATGTTTTAAACAAGTAAAATTTAAAAACGTTATAATTTAATTCAATATAATAACTAGAAATGTATAAATAACATAAAAAAAAGTTATTCCTGTGAAAAAATTACATAATGTCGACAATTATTACGTTACACGTTTATTATAAGACGAAAAGAGAACGGTATTAGGCCTTTGTTTATGTTTGCTTAGGGGGTTAAAAATAGTCAAAAAGAAGCTTGCGTAGAATTAAAAGCCCCTTTCATTATACAATACTTTTAACTAAGATTTGATGATGATAATGTCTAACCACAAATATTTTCTTAAAAATAATTTGAAAAACAGAACTTGATTCTTCGTGTTTAATATCCTTTTAATAATCTAGAAATATAAGTTAGGGACAATTTAATCATTTATTTTCCTATGCAACAAACAAAGCTTGCAAGGATACAAACCACCTATATAACAAATATAAAAAAAAACTTAAATATTTATATTTTTGGACAAATCTACTTCATACAAGAATCCGTAAAGTACCGTAGCTTGGTTTTGTTTTTTTATAAACTATATAAAATTAACCTTATGTAAAAGTAATCAGGTATTGAATCCTGTTTAAATGGTGTACTTTTGTAACTTGGCAGTGAAATTACGAGTTCCTTATGACCTAAATTTAGGTCTGTTTGAATATTAATAGTTTTTTTTAGCGATAAGTAGGCTGACTAATTAGTGAAGGCGCTAGCTTGCATTGAGCATGCATTTCAAGTATGACAGAATTTGACTTCTGATCCATATTCTGGTGATCCAGGCGATTATGAAAAGTGATGTTGTCAATTCCCGGGGTGGTAGAGAACCATTGGGGGGTGGGGGGTGAATAACGCGCTTGGGGTGGAATTTTGTATCCACTAAAACTTCCGACTCAGTCATCGTAACAAGATAAAAAATATATATAATTGTGTTTCTATTAGGAAGGGTTATAATTATAAACTTTGTTTTGCAGTTCATTGCTATAATTAAAGTAAATATAAAGAAAAAAAGGCAAGTAAAATATTAAATATTAAATAAATGTTGTTGAAATAAAAGAATCCATGACATCCTACGTTTTAATAAATAGTGTGTTGTAAAATACACTAAAATTTACTTAGGTAGAAGTAAACTACTTGTGAGTCAAGGCCAGAAGCAACGAGCCACTGCAAAACATCACCATTTCTTGTAACGGCTGCCGGTCAATCAAAGCATAACCCACCGAAAGACACGTGCACTGTAGGCCTATAGATTACACACTACACAAGCCTCCAGTCAACGTGAGCAGATGACGTATTTCTTAAAACAATTAATTGAAGTGTTTGTAAGTTTTCAGTACTCACGTAATATAGTTTTACATTTCGTAAACAAATGCTATTTGTTGCGTGGTGGTAAAACAGTCAAATAACAATGTCTTGTACTGTCAGTTATTGTAAAATATTTAAAACTATTGACCTTAAACTTGTGTCAATAAGATAGTAAGAAGTGTTTTATGGTCTCAAAACAGAGTCAAGACAGGTATAAGAAAGTTAAAATATGTGCATCTAGAAGGAAGGATGATGTGGCAGAGCGAATAAACTCATACTTCGAGGACAATGGGGTAGTATTACATTTTACATGGCACCGTAATCCTTGCTATGCGTCTTATACTAGCGAAAATAATATCAAAATTCGTTAAAAACTAATTATTTTTCAAGTAGAAAATGAACAGGAAATGAGTGGTTCAAAGCTTAGAGTCCAAGCTGGTGTTTGCCGCCAAAAAAAGTGATAGGACTTAGTGCGTAATTTGTCAACAAGTTACGAAAAATAAAGTATTCCAACTATATCGGGTCTGTTAAATTGAAAATCTATTAACGGTATGTCATGAAAATCAAGATTGTGTATACACTCGTTTAAGCTGTTGTGAAAGTAACATTCTTTACAATTTTTCATTTTCTCCCTTTGTGTTTTATTGGTTTCCTCTTTTAGGAAGTTGTGTTGCGGGTTTCACACTCCTCCCTGATAAGTTACGATAGAATGAAACCTAGGTCGGGGGATTGGGCAATAACGATTGATTTTACTAAGGAAGCAGCCTAAACCTCTTTGTCCAGTGGCAGAAATGTAAAGTGTGAACTGTGTTCTTCTTTTCATTGTAAATTATATGGTTCCATCCATCTTCCCTATACCTTCTTCCAAATATAATACAATTACCTCATAAAGTTAAAAGAGTTTTTTTATAGAGATATATTATAAATTACAGTTAGTAATTAAATATTTGCTAAACACGTGTTTAAATATTTATAAAGAAAATATGCTAGTCTTATTTGCACAAGATATTATAACATTATATTATGTTTGTATTTAAACACACTATTGATTTTAATTGATAATGTTTGATCAAGTTAAAACAAAACATCATCCAGCTAAAATGATGTATGTGAGCACGATTCACCAAATTCATTCAAATAATTTATTTGTTTTAATGATGATGCACATTTAAATATTAAAATGAGGCAGTTAAAAAAACATATTCCAACAAGAATAATAAAAAAAGTTCTACTTTCACCAACTTGCTACAACACAAATTAAGCACCCGCCTCCACCCTTCCCCCCCGCTTTATGGTAGTCTGCAAACAATATCCCCGTCGACGTGAACAAATATTTGAGCTGTTGTAATTAGCACACTGGTTAAATTAAGTCACATGGTCACTGGTGACAATAATTAGATCTGTTTTATGTCGTGTTCCTCGCTCTATGGTGACCAAACAGCACAGTGTTGTTTTAATTAAGAGTTAAGCCTCTACAACGGTTTAAGTGCAAGGCTGGACTGGATTAATTGGTGGGAAACCCACCGCTAAGGTGGATATTACAATCTAGAACTTAAAACATCGGTAGTACCTGGAGCACATATTACCAGCCGTCCAGCATATCAGTACTTAGTAACACTTATGGAGTGGGTACGAGTAAGTTACAATTTAGAGTAACTGCTTCATAATTTGCGTGGATAAATACAGTCAAGCCATTTTGAAAAAATTACTCTCGGTAGTATAAGCTGGATTTTAAACTTGAAAAGTCTAAAGTATTATCCACTTGTCCACTGATGTGAATAGATCTTAATATTGATTAGTCTATTAAATAATTTCAGCAACCTAGTTTAGGTCGAATAGATGGTGAATTGAAGTTATTAAGATATGTTATTCATATATTGATCATATATACGTGGTGCTGCTAATCAGCTGTTGTGGCGGAGTTGTCTGAATATTAAAATTAAAACTTTCTTTGAGCACAGTTGACAGGGGACATCTGAGTTCGAGGCCGGACTTGATGCATAAAATTGGTTTTTACTTTAAGTGATATTAAAGTGTTGTTTTTCATTCTCTCTTCACTCTAATATGGATTTATTTATCATAAGATACCATCTTAATTCTTATCCATAGGATTAAGAAACATTGCCGTACATCTGGTCATGTGGATAGAGGCGTCAGTCAGGATCTTTCTGGTGTGTCTGTGTAGGTAATGAGGAGGTTTATCTTTTATTTCATACTGATGTAAAGAGTTTTTTCTAAAAAATTTCCTAATCTTTTTTCATTCAAGTGTATACTACATTCACCCTGAAAGATAGCAGTCGTGTTTTGATATCATGCTATGGTCCTATCTTATAAGCTATACCATAGTTGAACTATGGAAGGTAAGCCTGCTATCATACAGAGTAAATTAATGGTATATACATAATTGGACCTTTATGTACTTATCTTAGACACCTTAATTTATTCAGTAGCATGTCATCCTAATGAGATAAGTGTTCCGGATTCAATTCCTGTTAAGGACAAAAAATTTTATCATTGATGAAATATAGGTTTATCCTTTCACAATGATGAATTAACGGCTGGATACTGGATTTTGTGCCTGTCCTAGTCTTAGGATAGATAATAAGTCATATGAAACTTGGAAAAAAAAGTTTATTTGTTGAAAACCGTGCTTTTTTTATTTTAAAATAGATATTTTCTCAATATATTTGAAAAACGTACCCTAATAAAAAAAAATTTGAGATAAAAAGTGTTTATATTTCGTATATCTGCAAAAAAGGTATCGTATTTTTCTTGTATGTCCAACCTTTAATTTGTTATCTACACTGCAATCTTTTACTACGCGTCGGGAGCTGTTACCGCCTGCGGCGTATTAGGCCTGTTGGTTCGGTTTAAAAGTTCAACACAAGAACAGCATCCATGTACAACATGTATAGATGATAAATTACACTTATTTTATATCTTAATATGGTTCAAGAAAGATCAAGGTTGAATAAAATGCATTGGTAAGTAACTACAATTGATTTATTAGCTATACCTATATACATTCTTGTTATATATTAAACTTTATTACTAAATAGGATATTCTACACTAAAATTACACTATTCCGGGGAAAACAAAAGTTTCATGTTAATTTTTGTTAAGTTTATGTAGGCTACAGTTATAATGTTCACCACATGTTGGTGTCAGACTCTTCATCGTTGGTAGAAACAACTACATTGATATCATCTTCATCTTAACTTGGTTGGTTATTGCAAGAACGTAACTTAACAGTATTACACCCAGTAGAGGCGTGTAAGTCAAGTAGGGAATTACATAGATCTTGGGCCAAGGCAGTTGCCATTTTATTTATGTCTAAAAATCGTGATCGAGACTGAGATATAAACTTCTGGTACAATGGAACCATTATAGTTGAACAAAAGGCAAAGCCTTAGGATCAGAAAATAAGTGTCTTCACAACACAAAATTATGGTACTGAACGAACTTGATACATGGGCAGTATGAAGCAATAGCTTTGTTTCAGCTTATTCTTTTAACGATTTAAATTCTCTCACTTATTGGACGATGTTTTCTGTCAACTTTAATCAAGTATTACTGTAGCTTACGTACAGTACTCTTTTGTTTAGCCTTTTTCTTACTGACTCTTGACTCCAGTATTCTACAAAAAAACTTTATAAGCTGATTTTTGTTTTCACCCTTCTTGGTAAAACTGCCGAACTGTTTAACCTTGTGTCTGGAGGCAAGATATTGCAACCGAAGTGCAGTTGTTTGACCTATAATTAATATTTCGGATGCTTTGATAGATATGTTTCAGTACTCATCATACACAATATATATACATGTGTTGTATGACCCTTCAAATAGTATTTGATTAAGAGCTAAGTAAGCAATATCACCAAAGTTATGTGATCAACTTTCATTTTATATACAAGGGCCATACCATCAATCAAACATGTTGATCGCTGCGGAATATCTTCTGCTAGCTTAACTTTTTTCTCCCATTTTCTTTCAAGTTGTGCTTTGTAGGTTTTCCTTAATAGACCATTCATTACCTGTAGCAAGGGACCAGGGAAGGGAGCCAAGTGGATAGATCAGAAATTTTTCCATGTCCAGATTTCGACTCTGAGCCAGTAATATCATGTGAGCAACCAGATTACGATCAGCTCTTAAAAGTTTTTCAATTCCTGTGCTTTGCTTCATCTTCTTGATCTTAAATATGTCTTTGGATGTTTTAAGATTTTGTTTATTCTGTCTGTCATGGAAATTTACACCTGTGGAACCTGGCTCTACCATTTCAGTTTTAAGCTTTTTGTAGACGTTCTCTCCATGTAAATGAGTTTTAAGTAAATCCTCTTGTAAATCTGTGGGGGCGACTGCTTTTGTAGATATCCTCAGCAATTGAAGACCCTGCAGAAAAAAGGACGCAGCTCCATTTTAGGCCAATTAAGGTGTTACTTACATAAAAAATAGATGCTTTGATTGGTGTAAACAGAATGCAGCTCCAATTTTCAGCCAAAATGTTATAGTACTAACTGTACTTGCGCCCATAGTTGTTTGGTGTAATCAGGTGGCAGCTCTAGATCTGCATCCTTTTTGCACCAATTAAAAAAAGAATTTTGACTAGAGAATGTAGGATAACCTGGATATGCATAACTTTCTCTATGTATGTGTTCATTGTGATGTTTTGTTTTCAGTTGTTTATTTAAAGCAGAACTATATATAGTAGGAGTAAATATTAATTTTTACTGTAAAAATGAATGACCATAGTGATAGTTTATCGGATCCTTTTAGTAGAGGTTCATCTGACATTTATGAACCTTAAAAAAGTGACATTTGTGAAGAAAATTGTGATGATGTAAATGGTGCAGATACATCCAAATAAAGAAAGATAAAGGTTATTAAAGGAAGGCTATTAGAGGCAAGAGACTATCAAGAAGTTTCAATAATAATGAAGAAAGAGAACAGTATGTGCAGAACATTCAACCTTAATCTAATAATTTTGTATCTCGTCTTGTTAGCAAAAATATGGTTAGCTTTATGGAAAAATATGAATTACACGTAAAAAAAAAGTTATTGTTAATGCCCAAAAACAACGATTCACGATTTCAAATTATATATATTTTTTAAATACATTAAGGGCCACCAAAACTTGGTGTTGGCAAGTGTGTCTGCTTCCATTCGTGTCTACAACTCTTTCAAAATTGACAGAATTGTTGAAAAAATCATCCTAGTTAAGTCAAGTATCATCGCCTACACGTCTCTTCAAGTAAAGAAGGCCTAATACAGGGACGTTATGTATTTATCTGAACGCTATGTACCTTCTGCTGAGATAGGATATTATAAAGCAGTTTAAAGTGACAATGCCGAGGGAGAAAACATTTAGGTAACAAATGACGATGATCAGAATGTTGAACTTGGTGATGAATAGCTAAATAATAGTTCGGTATAAACAAAAAATTGACATTTTTCTTCTTTTTCTTTATAAGTCTTTTTTGTTGTGTTTTGATTGATTTTTACATGAAAGTAGCAAAAACAGTATTATCTATTAAATTTATAAAATATTTAATTCAATCTTTCACTTTTTTATCTTATTGGTGCAAAAAGGGTGCAACTCCAGGACCATCACAACCCGTACCGCCAAGTGATGAAATACCAAAATGCTGGTGACTGTATATAATATGTTATTAATTATTTTATAAACTAAAACAAAATTTGGGACCTTCTATGACGTGTATAGTCTATCAGTGCTGCTGGTTGCTGTTCCGGGGGTTGTGGGTCTTCTACTGGCTGCTGCTCATGGTCCTCTCTAGCCGGAGGTGGTGATAATGGTTGTTGAAGTGGTCTTGCTCTCCAATGTGTCACAAGGTCTTTATCTGGATATCTTGCCGGTTTAACTTGTGAGAGTGCCTTCCTTGAGAGATCCTCTTGTTAAGGTGTTCTTTCGTAGGGCTTTCGAATTTGGTCTATTAATTTTTAATTAATTAATTATTTTGTTATAAATAAAATGAATTTAGTGAGGGGGAAACATGAGCCTGTGTGGAGACAGGGCAGGGAATATTGTATGAAAACTAGTTCTCAGTATATTTAGACAGAATTTTAGTCCTGACCTTACATTTACAGATAAACCTCACTAACCAAGCTGGGCATTTATACTGCATGCTCAGCGTTCAGCTTATCGATAGTTATTACAAAATTTACTAGTACGTGTATGAAAAATACTTCATAGAATATCGAAAGTAGATGTAAATTTAAATTGTTTTGAGATAAATGAAGTTGAAAGTGGACTATCTCATCATCAAAATGTAATACACTCATAAGAAAGAGTGGCAAGCCATCTCACATTACTCAGCTCATTGATCCTTGGAACGCAGCGGCACGTTTTAACTTGAATCATTTCAATCGGGAATTGTTAATGTCGTTGGTTAGAGATTACGTTTAGATTACTGAAGTTCTTCAAATTAGTTCATATCAAATACACGCAATTTTAATGAGGTAAATTTATAATTAAGTACTAAAATGTGATATTTCATTAATTTGCTAACATTTTATATATTTACTTAAACTCATTTTAATAATTTTGCATTTGAATGCAAATTGAAATATTAAAAAACTTATTTGTATTCATATAATTAATTTTCCATTCAAACAAAATATATTTTATAATTTATATTATTTTATATATAGAAGTATTTATAAATCAACAAATTAAAACTAAATTGTATCATTTAAATACAGTAAATAACTCAAATGACAAATAAACATGAAAATCATAAACCCGAAGAATATGTTTTAGGGAATGGACCTTATTGATAGCTAGAAAATTTACTTTATCTTTCTTAATAAAGACATTCATAAAGTCATTCTATCTTCAGCTACCTTTGATATAATAGTATCAATACTTATAAAGTACAGTAGAGACCCGAATATCCGACATTCCGTTTTATCCGACATAAGTAAATATGGATTCGACCGATTTAAAAACAATTCTTTTTACATGAATATAATGATATTGTTGTAATATATTTTATTGTTAATACTATAAGTAGTTATTAATAAACCCTTTTTCGTACCTACTATGCACTTCCACTTAATTTGTATTTGTCCCCCCCGCTCCACTTTCCATAGTACCTCCCTTAACCCTTATTTCCGTATTATCCGAAATTTCAGTTAGACAACCACCTGTCAGTCCCGTTTAGGTCTGATATTCGGGACTCTACTGTAATACTAATCAAATTGTAAAATCTTATTAATTATTGCCACAAAAGATATTATACATGTATTTTCTCAAAGGCCCTTCATAGAAACTTGTAGGTCTACTATATTTCAATTATTTTTAAAAACAAAATATTTAAAGTCTAATATTAAATATTTAAATGCATTGTGAATATCATTAGTTTATTATTATTATTATTATTATTATTATTATTATTATTATTATTATTATTATTATTATTATTATTATTATTATTAAAATGTTCCTTTTTTAGAGCGACTACCCAGTAGAAAGATTAGAACCACCGAGTCATGTATATGGGTGGCGCTCCTTTAAGTTCATCTTTTTCTTCAGTAAATTGGATGCCACAAGGTAGAATAGAGACCTTAGCTATGACGTGTCAAAAGTTGGCAACACTAGTTGATTGGAGATGTAAGGGAGGAGAGATTTAAAGGTGGGGGGTGGGGGTAATAGGGGTGGTAGGGAAGACGGCTGAAGAGGAAACAGATTATTCCAAGCATGATGCCTAGGTTTTGGTTGTGTTGCTATGGCAACAGCACGTGTGCCATGCCATGAAGTACCGCACAGCTCCAAATCGGCTGGGAAAAAAAGGCGTAGCTCCATTCCAATGATACCATTTAGTCTGTAATCCTTGACGGTTGTTTACAAATGACAGTATTTTACATGTATATTTCGAAAATATACAGCAAATTATAACTTTTCAATAGCAATTTTTGAGGTTAAAATAATTTAGTGGTTAAACTAAATAATTGAAAAAAATTATTAAATATTTATATTATTAGTTTCATATTAATATCAAATAGACACGTTTTGATGACCGAAGCCTCTAACGCTCTACTCTCTTAGTAGACTAGACTGCTGATGACGCGGAGATCGAGGTTCAAATCTCAGTCGGGTGTACTAAGTGTGTTTTTCCTATAAATGTGTTTCCACTTTCCCTGCATGGAAATACGGGTACGCTTCCTATAAATATATCCTTCCTATGCACTAAAACAATTAACATAAATTAACATAAGCGTATAACCCGAACAATTAGTAAGACGTGGTGCTAAGCAAAATAAAAAAGAAGTTCTATTATTTAGACATATTATTCAGTTAATATATAATTTGTTTTTATAGACATACAGTTTATGGCCGTCCTAAAAAAAATTTAACGTATTTTAATTTAAGTATAAGGACCCCTTGTAAGATTCCAGCTTGTACTGAACAAGATATGGATAAATAGATATTCTATGGAGGTCAGTCCTATTGCTCAATTAGTAAATATCAAGGTGCAAAGGCTGGAGCTGAAGTATTATTCCTTAAGAAAAAATGTTATCCAAGAAGTGATTATTTTATCAATGTACATAGAAAGCAAGAAGTAAATAATATAAATGGAAATAAAAACATTTATCTGGCTCCCTTAAACTAAAAAAATGTTCACTTTTAAAATGATCTTAACTTCATATGACGGCACGTGGACTAGATATCAGCATAATATAACCCGGTTTTCCAATGACAGGAGGATAATTGTTCGATACCAGGGAGCATGTATTGTTATGTTTATCTCCTAAATAGTTTCTCACTTTTCATTCCCTACAAATTCTACCTATACATCCCGTACTCCATTGATATAACTAAATTCAAATTGTCCTGCTGTGAAATAAAAGCAGTGCCAAATAATGAATTAAAAAGATTCAAGTTCATCCCCCACATTAATTAAAACCAACGTTAAAATCTTAAGATACCTAACCGATTTCTTGTTTGGGCATTTTATTAAGTGTTAAGGCATGATGGAATGTAAGATTATTCTCTAAGCACTTTTATTTTATTTTGTGTACGTATAATACAGCTCAGCTTAAATCTTAGTGTAGAGATATGGAGAGTATAGCAGAAGAAATGCATCGGCATTAGCGGGTAGAGAGAGTAGAACAATAAAATCAACATCGTCATAATTTGAGACACAAACCTCAGGTCATCAAGTGGACCTTGAACTTTAGACCACATAGTCACATTTTAATCAAAATCGTTAGTACCGCCTTCGAGATAAACGTTCTTTTCTTTTTTCGTCCTTTAGTAAACTACTCTTAATTTAAGGGTTATATAGATACACAGAATGACGGCAGTGCAAAAGCTATTTTTAAGGGTTCGGGCTGTCATGAAAGGTCGACATCATTAGCATTTCATGTTAGATTTTTTTGACGGTCGCAATACATCACCTTAGTGTTCCAAAAGTTAAAATATATTTTATATTTGCGTATAGCTGAAGAAATTATTGGTATCATAAAATTATGTATCAAACAAAAGATTTTTTATTATAAATAGAACTAGGGTACATATTTATGATAAGTAATTTCATATATCAAAGAGTTACGGAGATATGATAAAAAAAAAGAGAATTCACGCATCAAACTGGAACCCTTAAAATAATTTTAATGAAAAATTGAGAGTAGCCATTATGTCTGTAATATTGATGAATGCTTAGAAATGAAATTTAATCAAAATAGTTGGAGCAGAATTTGATAAAATGGATGTTCTCTCTTTTCGCCCTTAAGTAAACTACGGTACCCTTAATTTTAGGGTTAGATATTGACTTCCAAAAAACCCTCGGGGAAACCCTGTTAAAACCCTAGATACCAAGTCATAGCTCTATTGGTCTAATAGCTTAGGCTCTACTCTGAGGTACAGACAGAAGGAAATTCAAAATTCACTTTTCCGAACTCGAGGGGCCATAAAACGTCGAAATTCATCAAAATCCCGAGATCACTTTTTTGATGATCACAATACTTTCTCTACCTGCAGGCAGTGAAAAAATAAAAAACCAGTGATTTGAAGTCGAATATAAACTATTTTTACCTTCGTGCTATCTTACACTTAGAGAAAGTATTGTGATCGTCAAAAATATCGAACTCAAGATTTTGATGAAGTTTGACGTTTCATGATTCCCCCGAATCCGAAAAAGTGACTTTCGCAATGCCATCTCTCTGTCTATTCATTCGTCTGTCTGTCCATCCGTCTGTCTGTACCTCGGACTAGAGCCTAAACTATTTTATAGATCAGGCTAAAACTTGATATCTAGGGTTTTCATAGATGGGGTTTTGGAACTGGTATTCTAACCCTAAGATTAAAGGTAGTTTCCTCAAGGGCGTAAAGCGAAAATATCGATTTTATCAAAATCGGTTGTAACAATTTTGATTAAATTTCGTTTCTAAGCTTTTATCAATATTTTAAACAAAATGGCCAGCCTCAATTTTTCGTCAAATTGACTTTAGGGGTTCCCGTTGATGCGTAAATTAACATTTTTATTTACATCTCCGTAAGTCTTTAAGATATGAAACTACTTATCATTGCAAATATGTCAGTCTATTAATAATAAAAATCTATTACTTGGAATATATTTTTATAAACCAATAGTTATCAAACTATAAGCAAATATATATATTTTTTAACTTTTCGTTTACTCAGGGTAAAGTATTGAGACCGTAAAAAAAATCTAACCCGAGATATGGATGGACGTTGTCATTTCATGACCCCCGGAAACCTAAAAATTGTTTTGCAATGAAAATGAATTTAAGGGTATCTTACAGAAGGGAAAATTTCCATTTCTCTGCAACTACTTCAGATTCTAAATAACTTATCATAGAAAAATTATAGTGATATTAAAAATGAAAAATTAATTAGAAATATAGTTTTATAGAACAAATAGTTTATGATATATTGACACATATATTAATACAATTTTTTATTTTTGGTTGTACAGATATAATACTTAAATTTTAACGCAATAATCTTAAAAATGCCTTAGAGTAATTAAGTATCTCAAAACGTTGATGTTTTCCCTTAAGCATCACATTACATCCTAACTATTATAAATGCGAATGTGAGTTTGTTTGTATGTTTGTTTGTTACGCTTTCACGCCTAAACTACTCGACCGATCATCATGAAATTTCGCATACACGTTGTCATGGATACAGAAAAGGATATAGGGTACGTTTCATCCAGAAAAAATGTGAATGTGAGTTTGTTTGTTTATTTGTTTGTTATTGTTTGTTACGCTTTCACGCCTAAACTACTCGACCGATCATCATGAAATTTCGCATACACGTTATCATGGGTACAGAAAAGGACATAGGGTACCTTTCATACAGAAAAAATTACTGTTCCTGACGGATAGAAACAAAATTACTGTTAGACGGTCGTCCGGCTTAAAAACTCGGCCTACTGATATGAATAAATTAATTGCAACATGATGCCTGGAGTACAGAAAAAGGGACCTGCGTTATCCCAGAAGAAAATCTGATATCCCGAATAAAAATCTGTTCCCGAGTTATTTTATGCACATCTATCTTAAAATGATTAAAAATGATTATATTCAGCTAATTAAGCTCTGTCTGTTCACCCCGTTATGGTTGTCGTAAGAAGTTTGTATTATTGGTATTGGTATATCAAATAAAAACATTATTTTTACTTTAAAATACGGTATCGATTTGTGCTATAGAATGTACTAACTATCGCGGTATCGTTTTGTTTATCTATTGCTATGAAGCTTGGAGAAAAAGAAGAAAGGGAGTTGGGAAATAGCAATATATGTTTGCGATTCATTTGTTTACAAACATTGATTTGTTACCGTTTATTTATCCGTGTTTAGTCCTATTTTAATAATATATGAATTGTTTTACGTTTTCAGTTTTTATTGTTCCGTTTTTTTTCTCTTTGAGCGATAGTTTATCATTTATTATTATTAGGTTAGTTATTTTAATTCTGATTCTATTTTTTACCTTAAGGTAATAGTGTGTCTGTTTTAATTTTTAGGTTAGAGATCTTTTTTTCTTAAAAAAACAGTTTTTTCCTTTTTCTTTTTTGAAATGCCTCGCAAACGTATTTCTAGCCTATCTAGGAGCTCATCGCGAGCCCGGGCAGCTAAAACTGCTCGATCCCAAGAACCCTCCGTTCATGCCGAATTAAGGAGGGAAGAACAAATGGAGCGACAAGCTGATTTGAGAGCTGACGAGACACGTTATCAAAGCAAGGAAAGACTGGAGGACCAAGCCACCCGCCAGGCTTCTATGAGAGCAGCTTAGACGTCCCTTCAAACACAATTGCGTTTAGAGGAACAAGCCGAACGCCAGAGAGCTCTGAGAGCTACTGAAACGCTCCTTCAAACACAGATCCGTTTAGATGTATAAGCTGAACGCCAAGCTGCTTTGAGAGCAACTGAGACGCCTCATCAAACGCAGCTCCATCTAGATGAGCAAGATGAACGCCAGAGAGCTTTGAGAGCTACTGAGACGCCCCTTCAAACTCAGCACCGTTTAGACGAACAAGCCCAGCGGTAGGCAGCCATTAGATTCACAGAAACTACACAAGAGTCGCAGGCGAGAAGAATCGTTCATGCAGAAATACAAACCGAACGCCGACGAACTTTTATGCGTAATAGTTGGTCCTTATTTAATAATTCCGGATTTGAATACGATCCTTGAATTGATTACAAAAATCATACTTTAATTGTTGTTGGTTTGATGAATAAAAAATGCCAGTTTTGTGATGCTTTAAAATGGAAAGATGAGACCGCAGGGATGTGTTGTTCTAATGGCAAAGTTTCCCTTCCTTTACTTGGTGAACTAGAACAACCTCTGAAAACTCTATATTTATATGATGCAAATGAATCACGGCGCTTTTTAAATAGAATTAGAAAGTATAACTCATGCTTTCAAATGACATCTTTTGGAGTAGATAAGGAGATAAGAATGCCTGGGTTTTCGCCAACCTTTACCGTACAAGGTCAGATATATCATCAAATTGGTTCACTTTTTCCAACAGAGAACGAACACCATAAATTCTTGCAAGTTTATTTCATGGGTGATGAAGAAAATGAAGTAAACCGTCGTCGCTTATACATTCAAGGAGTTGAAAGAGACACGGTATTAAAAATTCAAAGAATGTTACATAATCACAACATTTTGATAAATACCTTTAAAACCACAATAGAGAACTGGCCTCAAGAAGAATATAAGGTTGTCATCCATGCTGATCGAACTCCAGGTGGCGAACATGAGAGGCGCTATAATGCACCGACAATTAATGAAGTTGCTGTCGTGGTGAGTGGTGACCAGTTCTCTTCACGAGACATAGTGTTACGAGCACACGATAATACACTTACACGGGTAGCCGATACTCATAAGTTTTATGATGCTTTGCAGTACCCATTAATTTTTAGCAAGGGAGAGTCGGGATACCATTTTAATATTCCACTCATTAATCCCACTACAAAACAGCCAGTTCCCAATAAAAAAGTTTCATGCATGGATTTTTACGCCTATCACATGATGCTTCGAGAAAATGACTTTAACCTCCTTCCGCGGTCAAGACAGCTCTTTCACAAATTTTTGTAGATATGTACATCAAAGTAGAGAGTGAACGTCTACGTTACATTTCTTTAAACCAGAAAAAACTGCGAGCTGAAAATTACATTCAGCTGCAAGATACGATTGGCATGGATGGTAATATAAGCCCCAACGATTTAGGCAGAATGGTTATTCTTCCCTCTACTTTTGTGAACAGCCCCCGCTATCTGCATGAATACACACAAGACGCTTTCGCCTATGTGCGCACTTACGGCAGGCCTGACCTATTCGTAACTTTCACCTGCAATCCCTCATGGAAGGAAATAACAGAAGAGCTAATGCTCGGGCAAAGAGCTACTGACCGGCATGACTTAGTTGCCCGCGTGTTTAGTTTAAAGGTTCAAAAATTAATGAATGTTATTACAAAGGGAAAAGTATTTGGAAACGTCCAGTGCCACATGTATTCCATTGAATTGCAGAAACGAGGACTGCCACATGTGCATTTTCTTATTTGGTTGCAAGAAAAGCTGCGTCCCAATCAAAGAGATAACATAATAAGCGCCAAGATTCCGGATCCAGAACAAGATAAGGATTTGCACGATACCGTAGTCAGAAACATGGTTCATGGTCCCTGTGGAGCACGCAATCCAGCATCACCTTGCATGAAAAATGGAAAATGTACAAAAAAATTCCCCCGAGAGCTGCTAAAGGAAACAGTGCACAATAATAAGGGTTACCCTTTGTACAGACGAAGAGCACCCGAAGATGGTGGTAAAAGTGTTACAATTCAGAATCGCATTGGGGTGGTCCAAACTTTTTATAATAGCTGGGTTGTACCATATTCACCCATTTTATGTAAAATATTTATTGCCCACATTAATGTAGAAGCCTGCAACTCTGTTCGTGCTATTAAATATATTTGCAAATACATTAATAAAGGGAGTGATCAGGCGATCTTCAATCTGCGTAACGAAGGTGTAGCGCAAACTATTAATGAAGTACAAACCTATCAAGCAGGGTGATATGTCAGTAGTAATGAGGCGGCGTGGCGGCTCCTTGGTTTACCCTTACACGAAAGACATCCGACTGTTACACATCTTGCCATACACTTAGAAAATGGAAAGCGTGTTTTCTTTAATGAGAGTATTTTCCAGGAAAGGATTTCATCACCTCCTAAAACCACATTAACTGCCTTTTTCCAGCTTTGTCAGACAGATACTTTCGCTAAAACATTATTGTATTCCCAAGTTCCCCGTTATTATACATGGAACACATCAAAAAAGGAGTGGAAACGCCGCGTTCAAGGTACGCCTGTTAAAGATTTCCCAGGGGTTAAATCATCAGACACTCTAGGTCGTGTCTACACCGTCCATGTAACGAACTTGGAATACTTTTGTCTGCGCATGTTATTGCATCATGTTCGAGGTCCAACTAGCTATAGAGACATTAAATTTGTCAATGGTCAGGTATGGAACATATAGAGAAGCATGTGAAGCTCTATGTTTGTTAGAGAATGATAACCACTGGGACGAAACTATGGAGGAAGCCGTGCAGTGCAGATCACCAGACTAAATCAGGGAACTTTACGCAACCCTCATATCATCTTGCGGTCTTTCCAATCTTCAAACGCTGTGGGATAAGTACAAAGAGTACATGGCGGAAGATATTTTGCAGCGGCTACAACAAGTACATGCAGATATGACTTTTAATGAGCACATCTATTACGAAGCGCTGACGAGTATTGAAAACAAGGTTATGACAATGGCGGGAAAGAAGCTTCATGATTTCGGAATGGTAAGCCCTCAACGATCAGACGAAAATGACTTAAACGATGAAATTACTCGGGAATTAAACTATTATTTCACAGTATTGCAAGAGAAAGTAACCGAATTAGTTCCTCGGTTGCTTCTAGAACAAAGTCACGTCTTTCAACAGGTGTTACGTCAAGTAGAGTCAGGGAATGGTGCACTCCTCTTTCTCGACGCCACTGGAGGAACCGGGAAAACGTTTTTGCTGAACTTATTATTGGCGTTAATAAGAAAAGACCAGAAAATTGCTGTTGCCGTCGCTTCCTCCGGTATAGCAGCTACACTACTGAACGGTGGCCGTACTGCACATTCCATTCTAAAATTGCCATTAAATCTTGCACTTGCACAGGAAGAGTCACCCATCTGCAATTTCAGCAAAAATAGCTCTCGAGGTATGATGCTACGACAATGTAAACTTTTAGTGTGGGACGAAAGTACGATGTCCACAAAAAAGATATAGAGGCATTAAACCAAACTCTTCAGGACTTGCGAGACAGAACAGATATTATGGGAGGAATGGTAGTTTTACTAGCTGATGACTTCCGACAAAGTCTACCGGTGATCCAGAGGGACACACATGCAGATGAAATCAAAGCCTGTCTCAAGTAATCAAGATTGTGGGCGAATGTGAAAAAATTCAGCCTAACAACGAATATGAGAGTCCACCTTTATAATGACGTAGATTCAGGACATTACGCAGAGACACTATTGAAAATTGGCGATAGACGTTTGGACACGGATGCTGAAGTTTTTATTTTACTTACAGGGGAATTCTGTAATTTGGTGGAAAATGATGTGGAGCTCATTGCTAGAGTTTACCAAGACTTACAACTAAATTTAAATTGTGATCATTGGTTGTGTTCAAGAGCAATTCTTGCACCAAAAAATGAAATCGTTAACAAAATCAACACTGACATTTTGAAAGAGGTGCAGGGAGAAATAAAGGAGTATTTGTCAATAGATACAATCATGGACACAGAAGAGAGCACCTCATATCCCGCTGAGTTTTTAAATTCTCTGGAGCTATCGGGTGTACCCTCGCATAAACTACAATTGAAATTAGGTGTACCAATTATGCTTATGCGAAATTTAGATGCACCCCGTTTATGTAATGGGACAAGGCTTCAATTACACAATAAGGGCTACATTTTAACAGGTGTGGGAAAAGGGGAAAGTGTAATCATACCTCGAGTCCCAATAATCCCCACTGACCTACCATTTCAATTCAAAAGACTCCAGTTTCCAATCAAACTTAGTTTTGCTATTACTATTAACAAAGCGCAAGGGCAAACATTGCAGGTAGCAGGGGTGCATTTGGAAATGCCATGTTTTTCCCATGGCCAGCTATATGTAGCCTGTTTGCGTGTGTCCAATGTCCAGAATTTGTATGAATTTGCGCCAAATGGAAGGACAAACAACATAGTATATGGACAGACCTAAAATAATGATCTATTCTGTGCCCATGATTGCAACGGTCATGAACAAGCGGAGTAAATTAGGGATGTTAATTAACTGTAAGTAAAATTTAAGATGGAGTAGGATCTTCCAATTCGTGGCAAGGCATAACCTATGACTCTACTGACACACACTCCGCTACTTCTTTTCTACTCCTACACTTAATCCTGATTTATATTATGTAGTTTGTTTTTTTCTTTATCTCTACCTCTATTGACTAACAACCTCAATATGTTCATCGTTTTTATTGTCATACTTCCTGTGTCAATCTACAACCTGAATTTATTGATAAAATCTACATTAACACGAGCGAAGCCGCGGGCAAAAGCTAGTCAATAATATATATCTATCATCTTAGACTAAATAGTCAATATTTACCAATTCTATTGCTTAGAATTTTTAAACTAGAAATTTAATATCAATGTGACTCTCTGAAGATGTGCAACCCTTCATAATATGTCGAATACTTCAACTGGAATTCGAAATTTTAGTACAAAATGTTGAACCTTGTGGAACCGATAGCAACCTTTTTTATGGTACAAATATACAAATGACGACATTAATCATTTAAAAATGAAGTTATAGATTTTAAACTGGGAATTAAATATAGTTTAAGTCAGTAGAGCGTAGTTTGTGCACGGGTTTGATAGTGTATATTATTTATTTTCAAATATATTACAAGTTTTTAGTAAATATTTATATTTATAGACAATAGAGCAAGAAAGTGATTGTGGAGATCTATACCATTTATTTAAATACTATAATACAATCTTTTGTAATAAGTGCTCAAAATAATTATTAATATAAAACATGTCTACAATTTACAACCCACACTTGTGGTATGGTGGTGTGTATGTGTGTGTATATAGAGATATTTATACATCTATTAATATATTAATATAATTAGGTGTTCTGTCTCACGACAGGTCCATTCCTTTTTTCAGTGAACTTAGAGCGCCAATACACCTTGTCCTCTACCTGCTTACGTGCAAAGAATTTTCTTATTTATACACTATATATATATATAATACTCCTATATATAAACAACTTCTACTTTGCAAAGGCTATTTTGCTTTTGAAAATTTCTTGATGATGCAGACTTGGGTAAAGCCTTATCGTATATATATATATATATATAATATATATATTTCTAAAGATATAGTGATTAGTGGGCCACAAGCAGGCAGGATTGTGGAGTATGAGTTGCACAGCATTTTCTAAACATAGTGGGACTAAAAAAGACAGGCCATCTACTTTTCAGAGTAAATGGAGGTTACAGTATCTTTTATCGATTAAGGAGTTTTCTTTCATACGCACACAAGTTATCGGAGTTTTTTTTTCTGATATCGGTCCTCCTTTTTCCAACTTGTACAAAATAACAGTGCAGGTGGAGCTTTATCCACTTAATGAGCCCCGGGAAAGCTCCGTTGTTTGGAGTTTGTTTAAAGGGATGTTGTGCGTGATGAATAATAAACAACATGTTTTATTATATTTACAGAATCTTTAGAATGGAACATTGAATTGATAACATCTACGAAATATTGCACTAGAATCAAGATACTATAACGGTGTAAGATTCCAAAAAACCAAGATTTTAGCTCCAATTTGAGAATGAGTGTTATCACAATCTCTATTTAACTTTTCAGCATAGCTCAATAACTATCCGGGAGTTTCACAATTTAATAATTACTCTGAATCATTGTGAATTATGAAGAGCATTGTTTTAGAGGAAATGTACTCTCTATTTCGTGGAGGGAGGGTGATAAATCCTTTAGGAAAAAATAACCCTATACACCCAGTCGTGATTTAAACACTGATACCCTTCACTGGACAACAAAACTAGACAAAATTGACGTCCACTGATGTGATTGAATAATATTTTTTTTTAGCAACGTGTCTTTCTACCCTTTTGTATTATAAGCTTATGTACTAATTACGCTAATAGTTTTAGGGACGGGAAGGATTGTCAGCTTAGTATATATGAAAAACTTAAAACAAGTGAATGAGTTTGTGTCTCTAGGCAGAATGTTCTGTAAAAATGTAGGGATGGATAGTTTAATCGACCGATAGGGTAATGCATCTCCGAGAGTGGTTGGATGTATGTGGACAATTGCAAAGAATGAAGTAGTATCGAATGACGCAAAGATGGCAGTGCATACAAGCGTATTAACACCAAAGTTGTTTTATAGATGTGAAGCGTGGGTTTTTCAGGAGAAACACAAGAACATGGTGAATGCGGTTGGAATGAGATATCCAGATATATATCTGGAAAAACTTGTACAGACAGAATCATTAATGAATGGGTTCTGAAGTAGTGCAGTTTGAAAGGGAATCTAATAGATAAATAATCGAAAGAATCGTCTTAAGTTGGTTTGGATATGTTGAGAGGATAAGTGTGGATAGAGTGAGGTAGCAAATATATGAAGGTAGAGTATGTGGATCAAAAGGAAGGGGTAGGCCAAATAATACGTGGCTAAATGTGGTAGATAAATGTGTGAAAAGATAAACATTAAGAGTTTTAAAAATAAAAGTGCATGGATGACTTCATATATGTATATTGATGAAGCGAAGGGAGGAGGCAAGGATAGGGAAATGTGTTGATTATTATTGAGAGTGGATTAGTACAGAATTGTTTTTTGATCTAGATGCACAGTTTCTTGTCCACCCTATAAAGACACTATGTGGTTAGGTATGTGTATATACATTTATATATAAATATATTTATAATAATATATATGTATACAATTTCCTATGAATATCCAACTTTAGATAAATTGCTTGATTTGTCAATTCATAAAACATAACATTTACTACGCATGCATCAAACTTTGATGTGTGTGTTTCTACCTCAATTCCTTCACAATAAATAACAAAACATATTTTAAAAAAATCCAATGAAAACAATAACGATAATTTCGTATTTTATTCGCGTATTATTGTTTTTCACAGTTATAAAGTTATAGCCCTCTTCAGTGGTAAAATGCTCTATGGTGTCACACTCGCATTAATCTGGCCTGCCAATAATAAGCCTTTTAGTATGTTGGGTGTGTTGAGGTTTTTTAGGTAAAACAATTTCACTATCGTCCCAACAAGCAAATATGGGTGCATTTCCTAATGTATATGTCTTCTATATTTATAGAATCTGCATGTATATATATATATATATATTATATATATACGTGACTCGAAAAATGTACCTCAAAAATATATAATTATTATTACTCATCCTTTCAATTACTAACACACAAATCCAATACCAACCTAATTTATATAATTATGTTATAAACTAGCTGGTGTAGCCATTCCTAGCACGGGAAATATATAAAATACTAACTCCGCCTTAGACCTTTCGCTAACCGAAGCAGGCCATTTCTCGCTATGTTGAATACGAATAAATGGCTTGGTTGGTAACTTTGTTCGTTTCTCTATAATCCTCACATAGAGAAGAATATGTGACAGTTAAAAATAATTGAACACGAGATTTTAATAAATATTAATATTTCATGAACACCTGAAACATAAATTAATGTTTTTGCGATGACGTCTGTCCATGTGTCTATACCTTGGACTAGAGCCTCAGCCCTTCTTATACTATTCGTGATAAAGTTAATCAAAGGACGAATATTAAATTATGTTTAAATTGCTTAATTAATAAAATGCGGAAATAACCTTTCGAGTTACTATTGCCAAAGAGTATGTGTGTTTAAATATTAATCTTTTATTGGTATAAATTTTGTTACGAAACGCAAAAAATAGGCTGAATAAAATACATTGTCAAAATAGAGATATAATTTAAATATATGATAAAAGCTGAAATATATTTTTAAGATTAAGATATAAACTCTCCACACATCATATTTATACTTTGGACTGTTGGTGCTATTAAAATAAGTGATACAGCATAAATAATACATTGTTTAATAATTAAAGCCAATGATAATACATAGTATTGTAAAAGTTAACAGGTTAGAAAAGGAGTAATTCATTTTAAAAGTTTATGGGATTAGTCAATAAATTATTTTTTATCAGCCATATTAAACTCTAGTTTTCTGGACTTTTCTGGAGAATATTTAATTCAGACCTATAGGCATTCCAACTTTTAGATTTCTAGGATTATATGAAGTGTTTGAATAGTCCATATGGACCTGAAATAAACTTTAATCAAAATTATCAATATCAATATTCAAGTAAAATATTCTGTTAGATGCGATAAACAAACTGATAATACTGACAACAAACAGACATATACACATAAAATCGACTGTGCACATACACTTAGAGTTTTATTATAGAATTTTATTATTTCCGGTCAAAGCCTGAATTCAGGGGAGCTAGATCTCGATCTGTCCACCAGTTTCAGGCAAAGCCTGAAATATCTTGGTAGAGCCTGATTTATCTTGATATTTCGGGATGTGCCCGGTCAAATTGAGATCCAACCGATCAACTTTGGGTAAATCACGACTCAACTAACAATTTAAAGAATAATGCAAATAAAAAATAATTGACCAAGCATTACAATTTAGTTAGATTAAATTGAAGAACATAAAGATATTTACTAAAAAAATTAAGAAACGAATGAATTAAATGTATCTTCTGTAATAAAAATGTTCAAATTAGTAAATTAAAACCATTTGAAATAACACAACTATATTATTAATGCAAAAGAACTAAGAAATTTACAAATGGTAACAAATGTTGAATGATAGAATTAAAAAATTAATAAAAACTGAACTCATTAAATCATATAGTTCATTCCTTCAGTTCATTCGTTAGTGCACGGAAGAAAGTAAATGACACTATAAATTGCATTCCATACCGTTTGCGTTGAATTTACATTTTGTATTTGAACAATTCTGCTTACTTCTCTGATATTTATTTATTTGGAATTTCCTCTGCTTTAAAAAATGATTCTTTAAAATAATTTGTTTGATTTCTAGAGAAAATACAGTTGATGGCACCGTTTAAAACACAAAAATTTTAATAACCATGATCAGTAACTTCTGAAACCGGCCCCAGAATATTATTTGCATCGAATCTATTTCCATCTACGCTAGGATATAGAATTTTCACTGTTGTTATAAATAGCCATATTTGGAAACGCCTTTTCATTTGATAATATAATTTTCTTTTCCAGTTTTTCCAGGCCTTTAAGAACTTTGGTATTTGATTGTTTTTTGTTGTTTCTTACTATGACATTTCATTAAATACAATTTGCTGTCTTCTCTTACTGCAAACGTATCACGAACTGATTGAAAACATAAGTTAAACTCATTACTATCTTCACAGTGCACCTAAAAAATACATGTTTTCTATTAATTTTCTACTATATTTAGATTTGTAGACTAGACTCGAATTTATCAATTTGTCACTTTGTTCTGCTGAATCATCACATTGGTTAATCTCTTCATTCACGGTATTTATTGCATGTTGGAGGTCTTCTTCTGAAACTAACCTATTCAGGATATTATTTGGTAGCACGGTGTATTTTTAGCCAATATGAGCCTTACCTCCAAACATTGCTTTGAATGGGGTTTGCTGTATTCCACTATGTAATGAACTATTTTTCGGAATCTACAAAATCTCAGTCTCTCGCTCCACTGCTTTGAATTATTCTCTTCCATCCTAGTAAATATTATAATATTTTATACATCCTGGTTCAAACGCTCGACATAGGCTTTACTTTGGGAATGACTAGTTTTACTGTTGACTATCGTTGACCCTTCCCGCATGTTTTAAAGTTCATTTATCACCTGATTCGAAAACTCACGACCATTTTCAGACTTCAGCTCACTTGGAGCACCAAAGAAAAAAATACATCAATTAAATTATAAACAACTTCAGCTCACTTTGAACTCCAGAGAAAAAAGACACATCGATTAAATTAAAGAAACTTCAGCTGCAGTTTTAGTTTTAAAGGACGTAGACTGTCGTGAGCCTCACGTTGGGCGCCAATTGTCGTGAGCCCCTGGTTGCGGCACTATCTGTCGTACCCTCCAACGTACGCCTTCTGTCGTAACCCTCACTTGGGTGCCATATGTAGTACCCCGTACCTTGCCTCACGTGGTAGTCCTATGAAATACTCGAATATAGCCCTTCGTTGTGGAGATAATTAATGATTCTTGTAGGAAATAAAGTTTCTTAGGCATTTATTCAATATTTTATCCTTGTTTAGATGTTAGAAAAATGATAATGATTGCTTGTCATACGCCACATTTTTGTAAATATATGTGATTCAAAACATCCACATCTATTTGAATTATGTATACACTTTATACACGCAGGATTACATTATTAACTTGTTTCGATAAAAGAACTTAAAGGTTGTTTTATAAACTTGTTGCGCATTTGACACTCGCACATTACAAAAACACGTCCGTTCAGAACGAAGGATGGTATCGAAGAGCAACCAAAGAGGATACTGATTTTAGCATCTCAGTCCTTACTATATTCTAACATAGAACTGGGCGCTTCGAGAACAGGAAGCCGTCAATAAAATACTTCCACGTCAGCCAAATACTGCTGAATACATTACCACACTGAAGTTAGTTACACTGGCTGATGCCTTCTACCTTCAGGGTGTTAAGTTAACAACAACAAAAACTAGTACTTTCTTAGCTAGAATCTAGTGATTTACTAATAATGAACATATTTTATGGATGAAATAATATAATATAAAATTCAAATATAAGCAACATATGTTTAATATAGAAAATTAAGAGGAGAATATTGTCAATGCTTTCAAATATTCTTTAGGGTCAAATCAAGGTCATTACAAGAGACATAAATTTACTGTGATGATCTTGATAAACTATTATGAATTTGAAATTTCCATCCATGCAGGTCTGAATATCAATAAGATCTACTGGACTCCGAGCATTAATTTCACTAAAAATAATAAGTTTCACAACTAGACCTTTGTTTGGTTGACCAAACTTCTTTTAACAGGGTTCGCAAAGATTTAAATATATCAATATGATAGCTCTAGATATATTTTTATATTTCGATTTTAGACTTTTCCATATAATTTCTACCACCAGGATCAATATTCAAATGAACTGAATGTAAGATATAAAAAAAATTCACTCTGGTGGGCATAATAGATTATTTCTTTGTCTCATTTATTGCTAAAATATCAAGCCTTTTTACTTTCCTGTAGGCCTTGCACGACTTATTTGCAGTTTTATTCGCCCCTTCCACGTCATTCACTAGTTCATAATACTTTTCTTCCACGAAGAAACACTTAAATCACTTGTGTTCACTTCACATAATTTAACGTGAAGCCTTTATTTCATATCACTAACACGTGTATCAGAAACCGACGTCATGATTAACATTTATGGACTAATTACTACTTATAACGCTGTCGAGAGATGGATGAACAATTACGTGCACAGCCTATGCGAGGGTAGCCTAGCACGTGGCCTTGAGACAGCTTGGTTGAAGGGACTGGTGATTGGATTCTGACTTCCCGCCTTTTCGTAAGTTTAGTGACCTCTCCTGAAACCCTCGTAATCTGTGCCACGCCTTAAGCTACTTCTTACTACTACTAAGACACAGCATACAATGCAAGATTTTTTTTCCTTACACATCTTTGTTTATCAGAGAAGAATTGTTATCTATTTTCAAAACGTACCTAACTTTATGTTTTATAATGTGTGGATATTTTTATTAAATTGTTATTAATTATTCAATTACCTGGAAAAAAAACGCATATTAGTTAATATGGCTACTATTTTAATTAGGCACGTTAAAGAGTCACTCTAAAATTTTAAACCAGTAAATTAAGTTCTAGATTTATCAAATACTATTTCACCTCTCAACGTCATTTTCTTAAAAACCTGTTAGATATAATTCAATTATGAATAGTCATTGATATTTATATAATCTATTTTATTTGATTTATTAAAACCACTTATGTTGTATATAACTAAAGGAATGTCTCGATATATTATCTATTCTCCCATCACGGAAAATGTAGTCGTTATTTATCCATATGGATACCTATATGTGAAAATAATAATATTCAAAAGATGTATTTTGATTTTATATCATAAATACTTAAATAACGAATAGTGTATATTCATTTGGGGGGTTTATTTATAATCTCTATGCATGCGTTAGTTGAGTTACCTTGGGGAAATTCGGGGGGGGGGGGGGGTTTGGGGGGTTAATGTCTGCGTGGAGGGATGTCCATAGGGTGCTACTTCCAAATGTCTCTTATTTTTCCAGTCCATATGTTTTAATTTATTTATTTTTCTTTCTAAGTGTATTTTACAAATACTTATTGTTTATTCTAATCTATGTGTTCGCTCTACTAGAATGAGATCAAATTTGGTCTACCACAAAGAAACACTTGGATATATAATTGTGTCTACTTTGTTTATTTACAGTATATATTTAATATTTTGAGGAATAGATAATACGTGTTTTAAAATACATGATAGATTACTGTTTTAAATGATTAATTTAAATACCAACAATATTCTATTGAGGTCCATTTTCCCCCTCTTTCCTTTAAATAATAATTTTTTTACATTACTTGTTAGGACTATTGTTTACATGGTTTTTAGTATTGTATTGTATATAATAGATATCACACAAATTACCAAAAGAAACCACATATAATATCAATTTTTTTTATTTTAATTATGATAAATGCCATTCATAACATTAATATGATTATAACCAGTTATTTTAAAAGTAGTTTAAAATGCTGTTTTGTAAAATGAGAGCTGCTTTGTTTTACAGAGTATGCATTCAAAGTGGAATGGAAATGGACTAGAGAAAAGGCATTTTTTGGGCCAGAATAAATAAAATATTTCTCCAGTACAAATATTAAGCTTAACTTTCTTCACATGTTGACATCAATAGTTTTTGAATATCTGTCATTAGCATTGTGGCATTATCTAACAAACTTTTTAAACGAAGATAAAAAGTTATCATTATATTCCAGAGCACCCTTGATAGATATTAAAGAAGTATTTAGCTCACCATGTGTATAAATTTAAATTCTAAATTTGTACTGTAGCAATATTATATTTTATTTTGACAAAAAACAAAATTTGCCATAAAAACTGCAAAAACACTGACCTTTTATCATGTCTCACCTTAACATTTTACAATATTATGCTTCCTGTTTAAAATTACATTCCTAAAACATAAATTATGTTATATAGCAAGCGTATTTTACACATAATAATATTAAATAATAGTAAAATATGTTCATAATCAAGAATATATTTCATCGAACCAATTTTATTATTTAATTTGTATTATTTACCAAGCCAAAATAAATACATTTTCTCAAATCATAATTAAGTGTAGCAAACTTGGAAACACTGTTGTTGCGTTCATAGCTCAATAATTAAAGGTAAGACTTCTTACCTTTCAGAGTTAACATACTTCTTTTAACAGTGTAAGTTTAGCACTACCTCTATGACGTCACAGCTATCTCGTGAGTGTTTTTATAGTCCACAGTGATCTGAAGAAGGTTTTACTTCTCTCAAATAGAACTTACACTACGCCGGCACCAGCGTCCGTGTGAGGTCAAGAATGGAACGGTTCGTTGAAAGGAGTGAATCGTTAAACCAACATATCTTCCAATGCCTTCCAATTTTTCTTGCTCAAAAATGTAATTATGTAACAACACCATTATTTTGTTAGCCATTCATTATCGAATAAAACCATTTAATCTTATGTAGACTGGGAAATAAGTAAAAATACAGCTGGTATTAAGGACTGTTTAGGTCAAGCTTGGATGTATGGTCAGGGATTGTAAAACTGGGCTTGGGGGTGTAAGTCCCAACTTCAAGGTTATAAGAAAATTACTAAAAATAGCTTAAGTGCTGGCCTGTTTCAAATAAAATGATAGTGTAATCAAACAAGATGCAGTGTCGAACGTATGTATTATCTTTATTTTTCATGGTTGTATGAAAATTGTGGCTCATCTATTAAAGATTAATAAAGTTATTTTAATTAACTAAACAGAATTGATTAACTTTATACAGTGATACAAGCTTTTAGAAGTATGAATGATATTTAGTAAATACTTTTAAAGAAACCATTTATACCTGTATTTTCTTTTAAATGGACATCTGGAACACCTTTAAAAAATATAAACATATTTTTTTGTGGTCAAAACTGAACACACTTTACTATATTATTATTATTATTATTATTATTATTATTATTATTATTATTATTATTATTATTATTATTATTATTATTATTATTATTATTGATAGCTGCAGATCAAAACTTTGAGTGTAGGCTTATATCTATAATATATTTGAAAGGAGCTCTATTAACATTTTGTATCTATCATTTACGTCCATTTGTAAGAAAACTAGGGTATAGTAGCTATTCCACTGTTTAATGAAATCTTAATGTGACGAATGGGCTTGTTGAAGCGATACCAGATTCCGAATGTCTGATTCAAAGCATCCTTACAGGGGTCTAAATCCCTTTCCCCTTTGGCGATCCCTTGCCACTTAGTGCCCCCCTAGATAACCACTCGACCCTCAAAAGGTGTTACAGCTTCTATTGGGGACCAGTGATCTAGTCAATATTGTGTTCTTATCACCATTGTCAGTCAACCTTCGCTCGCAGACCCTACTACACAACCGCAGATGTAAGCCCTTGTTGCACGCTGTCTCTAGCAAGCTGGTGAGCGGACATAAGGCTGTTTGAAGAAGGCACTAACGTCGCAATGGGGGGCCACATTGCTGCCGAGACAGACCCTCTAATGGCACACAATTGTGTGGCACCGCCTGCCTATCTTGAGGGCGTATTTAGGAACAGCACACGAACATATTATATTGGAGAGCTCAAGCCTACATTCCCACTCTTATGTTTCTGTTAAGCGATGAAATGATAAGGCCTCGTCCGTAGTCGAGAGCATTGAGGGACCTCATGGGCATATTGGTTCGAAGCCCAATCGGGGGTATTTTTATCCTCACGTATTGAGAAAAAAATATACGCACGAGTAATTTGTAGTTTACTTTAATATTTATTATTGAGGTTACTCTTGCTAAGCATTTATAACTAAATAATGAAAAAGACACCTACTGATTTAAAGGGACAGTAATATTTAGGCCGAGCCATTGCCAAAGATTTGTATATCTTACGTCCAACACAAATGTTATTGATTATTGATCCAAGAGTCTCAAATAAATAGAAAATCTTAGAAATGCACCCGTACCAGCATGGTTATTTTAAAATATGTCTAACGTAAAAATGGAAGGTTAAGACAATGCTATATATTTATTCATAGCATGTGACATCGTATGATTCAAACCTTATAAACCAAACAAATTACTTATTTTTAAGCTAGATGAATTTTAAACATGTGTTACGTGAATTAGTGTCCTAGCTATGCAATGAAGATAAATATATAATGTCTTTTGAGCATGTTCTTAAAAGGTAACTGACAATTGTTTTTGTGGTTTTAAAACTTCAGAACTGCCATTATCATAGGCCTAATAAATACCGTAGAGTAAGAATATTTCCTTTAAACTATGTAACGACCTTCCTATTTTTCGTGGGGGGGAAGAGTAGGTGTTAAACTCCATCGTATCACTTAAGGGAACGAACACTATCGACGTGGAAAGTATTGGGTTAAATTGGCAATTTTTTTAGGAAACTAGGGTTTTTAAGTTCTAATTTACAAACACATTAAAATATTTATTTACATTTAATTATATACTAGTTCGAAGGTGGTTGAAGTGCTACAACAAATTTAGAAGAAAATGGTATAACGTTATACAGTCGAATAGGTGATTTAACTAAATAAACTGGTAAGTTAGACCATTAAGCTTTAAATTATAATGTTAAGTTTTTTTATAAAATTAGCGTGTCTACGGTATTGTTTATTTGTTCATAAACCCCTTTTCCAAAAGTAAAATTGGGCGTAGTAAGCCCGTGTGACAATTTAATCCTTTATTTAAACGTTATAAAGGTCCTGCTACCCTTTTATGCTATCCAGATTTATTGATATTAATGGAATAATGATGAGGAATGTATAGTTTAGAGGAAGTCGTTCATCATTAATCCAATCATTAAACTAGAAAAAACACTCAATATAAACCACCTTTATTGCATACCAACTTGAATAAAGTCTCAATCTACACGTCAAAGTAAAATCAAGCTAGCTATTTAAGAACTTCCAAAAGTTTCAGCTTGATTATTTGTTTTCAAGTTGTAATTCACGACTGTGGGTATTTTAACAGCAGCTAGCTATATTATTACTATTACTGCTATTTATTTTTTCACCTCTTTGTGTGAGAGCAAGTTACTGTATGATGAGGTTTCACTTTGATGAATTACTCTATGCGACACTTTATGTGATATAATGAACTAAAATAAGTTAAAGTTGCTAGGTAAGTGTGCATAAACATTTAGGAGGTATTATAAAATAATACCTAGAGAGGTTTTATAAAAATAAAAAGATGTGGGTTTTTCTTATTACAATGGAAATCTTCCTCTATTCATGGTTACCAATGAAAGAGCAATAAAATGAAAACAAGTCTCGAGTTTGTGAAAGATGGAGCATGAGAAATTACACTTTTGAAACAAATGATTGGAATAGTCATAAACAAGGTCGACTGCTTTTCACATTTCTATGTTACGTGTCGCTGTTTAATAGAGTTTAAATAACATTTCACGATATAACTGAATATAATTTTATAATTATAATAATAATAATAATAATAATAATAATAATAATAATAATAATAATAATAAGCACCACGTCTTACTTCCCGTTCGGGTTATACGCTTAAATACTAATCACGCTAATGGATTAGGAATTGGGAAGGTTGAATTTAGAGGAAGTGAACCCGCATTTGCGTGGAGGGATAGTGGAAAACCATTTTAGGGAAAACTACCCTCAGTTCACCCGACCGAGATTTGAAACTAGATATCCCCGTCCTCGGTGGTCGAGCTCAAAACGACTAGCGCGTTAGCCAACTACGCCACCGAGGCGGGCTATAATTTTATAAATAACAATATATTCCAATTATGAGCAAATGATCAACCTAAATTCAAGACGCGACCTTAAAACCTTTAAATTTATAAATTCATATTCCACAAATATTAATTTGAAGTAATTTTGTATAACACAATTGTTTGACAAGTGTTGATATCTTTTTAGAATTGAAATTTAGAATGTTAGATAAAAACAATTTAAAAGAGGAAAGTATAAATAAATATTTTAACCAGACAAATATTAAATTTTATAAGAATTGACTAGCCTAGAAATTTTAAGAATTGAAAATGTTAAATTTTAAATAAAAATGATCAAAAATAATGTATAAATGTTTAAAAGTATTTTTAATGCAATTTTAACTATACAAGAAATGATGAATAAAATTTAATAATAGTGTAACAAAATTAGAGCTATGACTGTGGTGACCACTACACAAGCAACTTTTAATGTCCTCTCTCTTCTCTCGCTCCATTCTTGTCCAAGGCCCCCCACAGACTGGCAGGTTCGAGACATGAAGGGCCACACACCAGAACTGTGAGGAAACTGTCAATGTGTGGGGTCGGAATGTTGGAAGGACAGGCGACGCGTGGCCTATTGGTCTGGTTGGAATTCCAGACCTGTGGCGTGTCAAGTCAAACACCAAACCTCTCAGTCTGTGGGGGCAAAAGGCGAGATATACGGCAGGCAAAACCCACTGTGTATGCTCAATACTTTTTGCTCTCTTCACTACTTGAGTTTTGTTGCTACTTTAGTTCCTCAATTGTGGTGTAGTGGATTTTATTATTAACAACTTGATTTGTATTTTCTTTTCAATGAGGGTTTTCACTAGCTTAAGCAAGAAGTCAAAACAATCATCACTCATGTTAAGATAGCTTCTGTAATCTTCAGGGTTGTTTTCCTGTAACTCCTTCAAATGTACCATGACAAACTAATGATCGCTGTTCAGATACCACTGAAAATTCTCTGAGTGGACTGGCGCGTCAAGGCTAACGTGTTCAGCTTGTGGGCTTGCGTGTCCAGTGTGTGGGCCAGCGTGTCCAGTGTGTGGACTTGCGTGTCAAGTGTGTGGGCTAGCATGTCCAGTGTGTGGACTTGCGTGTCAAGTGTGTGGGCTAGCGTGTCCAGTGTGTGGACCAGCTTGTCAAGTGGGTAGGTCAACGTGTCCAGTGCGTGGACTTGAATGTCCAGTGTGTGGACTAGCAAGTCAAGTGTGTGGGCCAGCGTGTCTAGTGTGTGGACCAGCTTGTCTAGTGTGTGGACATGCGTGTCAAGTGTGTGGGCAAGCGTGTCCAGTGTGTGGACTAGCGTGTCCAGTGTGGGGACCAGCGTGTCAAGTGTGTGGACCAGCTTGTCTAGTGTGTGAACTTGCGTGTCAAGTGTGTGGGCCAGCGTGTCCAGTGTGTGGACTAGCGTGTCCAGTGTGGGGGACCAGCATGTCAAGTGTGTGGGCTAGCGTGTCCAGTGTGTGGGCCAGCGTGTCCTGTGTGTGGACTAGCGTGTCCAGTGTGGGGACCAGCGTGTCAAGTGTGTGGGCCAACGTGTCCAATGCGTTGACTAGCATATCCAGCGAGTGGTTCAGCCATCCCAGGAGAGGATCATCGAATCCAGCATTTGCGTAGCACGAGTCAGCACAGTGTGTCTTGCGTGGGGACAAGTGGCAAATTATGTTGACTACACGGGCGTACGTAGACATTGTTGTTGTAAACTATGTCTATAATAACATTTTTGTTACTCCCTTAAATACTTATTTATTTATCTCTTTTGTAGTTACTAATTTGTTTATTTTATTTTATTCTATTTTATGTTTTCTTTTAAATTATCACTTTACACAATTAAATATTACTCTTATTATTTAATTCAGGGACATGTTTGGCTTTAGTTAATTTAAGGGTATCTTATCCGTGTATGTATTGTTTATTTATAATAATCAAAACCTTGAGTTTTCCATGTGCATTTTCAATCATGTTTAGTCAGCCGCCCATTCCAGTATCCTCAAAAGAACTCGCGGTTCACATGATGGCGTGTGAATGATTCAAGGACCGTCTAGTTGCGCATGACCCCCACCCCCCTTCCCCAGTCTCCATTCCAATATATTACCATATTGGGACACTTTAAACTAATCAAAGTGCAGAATTAATGCATGTCACAAACTATAACAACATGAAACATTTGAATGGTACATATAAAGTAAATTGTCATACATTATAAATAATAAATATTGATAGTAAGTAGTATAAGCACAAAAGTTTAAACGTACATAGAAGTCAAATAAAAAGAATATAATTAATAACAAATCACGCATTACGAAATATAAAGTTTTGAGATCTTTGGTGAATTCAATTTCTTATTTAAATATTGATCGTTGTGTGATAATGTCAAAGTCTTATTTTTGACAAGTAATCAATCCCATGCTCCTTGCTGTCAAATTTGTTTGAGGACCAGCTGTTGATTTATTTCTACATGTTTTGATATATGAATACCATCTTCAGGAATGAGTTTATTTATTTTGAGGATTCAGTGCTTACAGCATGATTATTCATATCATCAGTTTGTTTGATAAATATACAAATAATTGCCGTAATCCTTTAAGTTGTTGCACCATACCTATGAAGAATTAGTTGAGTTAGTGTTATTTGTTGCTAGAGATATATATTTTATTTACATACGTATTTATTTCATGCAAAAATCTGGGTTTCCATGGTGATGTAAACAAAGAATGAAAAATTAAAAAATTTCTGAGAAAACTAGATTTCCGTTTAAAACTACTATTTTGCCAACATCCTGAGCACCTGACTTTTATAATGAGAGATTTTTGTCAAAATCTGTTGTTATTCCGTCGTAATTTGTATCAAAGGATAAGGTATTATACAATTTTATATAATATTTGATAAGAAAAATATAGAAGAGTAAATACATTGTACTGCATAATCGCACTGACATTATCATATAGTCAAATGTATATTGAAATTAAATTTTCAGAAAAAAAAGTTATTTTGTAAAATTAATCCTAAGAATTTGTTTCTTAGAAAACCAAGCATACAGTTTTGTCAAACATAATAAGCACCCATTAAAAATTTTAAACAAAATATCTTTCAAAATGTACTAAAATTAAATACTCAAAATCCATTAAATCTAAGACAACCCTCAAAATGTGAATATTTAAAAAAACATAAAAACTGATTATTATTAATCATGAAATCTATTTCTATGAAATCCATATTCACTGAATCTTAAGGGTGTTTTTGTGAAATATTTTAAAAAAAATTTACAATATGTATAAGGTAAAATAGAATTAAATAAATCTATCTCTTTTTGAAAAATAAGCATAAATAACATTTTTAACATGTACAGTAAAATAGTAACCATATATCAATTTCGAACAAAATCTTTTAAGCTATATTTTTTGAAAGTGTCACTTTTTTTTTCAAAACTATGTCACTATTAAATTATTGATCTAAAATAATAATAATAATAATAATAATAATAACAATAAGATTATTTATATTATTATGAACTTACGAGATACTCATTTTATACAAAATATTTATAGTAGTCTTTGAAATATTTCAAGTTAAAAAAGAGTCATCAGTTTAAAGTTAACTACTCTTTTAAAAAAATCCTTACCCCAAAACAAGTTCAAAGCTTTATTAGCTACGTCAAACACTCCCCAGATACATTTTAAACAGAATTATTACTAAAAAGTTAAGACTTAGATACATTGTTCTCAAACTATATATAAAAAATTAATCAATTAAGCTACTAAGTTGGTAGATTTAATGAAATTATGTTGCAAGACAAAATATATAATTACAAATTACTTCTAGTAAAAAACTTTTGTCATAACATGAAAAATAAATATCATATTCTGAAATTTGAAAAATGACAGCTTGACACGGGAATCGACCCGGGACCTTTGCTTTGTACGCTTAAGCTCTAACCACTGAGCTATCTAGGATTCGTTCCGTGCTCAGGGTCATAATTGACTCATATTTTAAGGCAGAGCCTATTATGGACTTGCGGAAATCGTCGTCTGCAAGCATGTGATTATATTAATATCACGAGCTAACTATCAGATAACGCAGCCATCTTCGACTCAGTAGTTGGCTTGTTGCAGCCATTGGTACAATTATTATAATTGTACGGGATTACATATTAAGAATTAAATAGCCAAAGCTATTATTTATGCTTTTATTGAGGATTACTCCATCTAGATATCATATTCTGAAAATTGAAAAATGAACTTGGACAAGGGAATTGAACCCGGGACCTTTGGCTTAGTACGCCAATGCTCTCACCACTGAGCTATCCAGGATTCGTCCTGTGTCCAGGGTCATTATTCACTCATATTTTAAGGCAGAGCCTATGATGACGATTTCCGCACGTCCATCATAGGCTCTGCCTTAAAATATGAGTGAAGAATAACCCTGGGCACTGGATAGCTCAGTGGTTAGAGCATGGGTGTACTAATCCAAAGGTCCCGGGTTCGATTCCCTTGTCCAAGTTCAGTTTTCAATTTTCAGAATATGATATCTAAATGGAGTAATCCTCAATAAAAGCATAAATAATAGCTTTGGCTATTTAATTTTTATGATCACCAAACATAAAATCAATAATTCATCATCAACTTTGCAGACATGACTATATCTCTTAAACTCTTTAATTCATTCATAAAAACAATATACAAGAATTTAAAACTGATACAACTAACAAATATACAAAAAACTTTAAACATAATAAAGAAATCACCTTGAATAATACAACAAAAATATTCGTTCAGATTTTTCAACATGAACCCTTATGAGCCCACCTTCACTTAATTACCTAAAATCCACAAAATAAATAGCCCAATCAGACCTCTAGTCAACTATCAAAATGCACCAGCATATAAACTTGCTAAAATACTATCTGAAAACTTAAAACTTCCCAATACTTTTAATATTGAAAGCTCTATCAATCTAACTAGAGAGATAAGCTCCATTCCTATAAGCAACAATTCAAAATTTATGTATTTAGATATTGCTAACCTCTACCTAATGTACCTATATTGGAAACTATGGGCATCATTAAAGAAACTCTAACATCTCAATATTTTACCAACGATTATATTGATCAAATTTTTAAATTAGTTCAAATTATCACTGACCAAAAATACTTCCAATTTAACAATACATTGTATTCAAAAAATGATGGACTTGCAATGGGCTCCCCTATATCATGCTTCATGTCAGAAATTTTCTCACAATATTATGACCCCATTATTTTCAACAAATTGAACAATGTGCTCAACATCTAATTCTATGCTATTCGTAATTATCTATGACAATGATTCCAAACTTTCTGATGTATACACAATCATAAAAAATATTCACCCTAATTTATCTTTTACTCTTGAGAATGAAAATAATGGCAGTATTAACTACTTAGACCTCAATATTTCTAAAAATTTGCACAACAAATTAAGCTATAAAATATATAGGAAGCCCACTCATACAGATACAATTATTCCTAATTATTCTAATCATCCTACTTGTCATAAACTTGCTGCCTTCAATATCCTAATTCATTGGTTACTAAATATCCCGCTCAGCAAATCCAACTATAAAAAAACTTAGCTAAATACAATCAAATTAGTAGCCAAAATAATGGTTACTCTCATTCTACTATTTACAAAATCTTAAATAAACAAAAGAACAAAATAAGATCTAATAATTTATCTACCACCCTTAGTTGTGGATATCCAAATGGTTCTAATCAAAAATAAAAATGCGTGAAATTCAACTTTATTGCTCCTGAAACTTATCGTACCACCAATTTTCTCTGAAAGTACAATCCCAACATTGCTTTTTCCACCAACACAATCAATAAAAGTCTTAGTAACAGTAATTTAAATAAAAATGTAAACACAATAAAAATTGAATTAATCAACTTACTTGTGAATGCAACAGCATATACATTGGTTGGATAGGCCATAATATCAAGTTTCGCTATAAAGAGCACCTTTTTGTTTTTAAATACAATAGAACCAACTCAAAATTTGCAGACCATTTAAAAAACACTAGCCATCAACCCAAACCAATAGACAAATATATGAAACCTCTTCACTTATCTCATAAAGGTACGAAATTAAACACAGCTGAAAATGTTTTCATTCAAGCATCTTTATTACATAATATATCAATTCTTAATGAACAATTACAATTATCAAATCAAATTCTCGTCAACACATTAATGTATTTATCCTAAAACATTAAAATCCTGTAACTGATTTTATCCCGTTCTACCGTCCATCGTAGCAAATGACCCGTCCGAGCTGGAGTCGAGAAGATTAGTTCCTTATTTTACCTTTTCAAATTTATCACAAATTTCTATACATCCTTGACTCCATATCACTCAACACTCAACCGGATTCAACAGCAGTTTTTCAACCTAACATTATTTCATCGAAGACTTTAAACTTTACCTTGTATAGCTCGCTTATCACTGGTCTTTTGTTTTTACACACATTTTCCCTCTTTGACCACACCCTAGTCAGTTAACATCTCCCCGTCGTAACAAACACATATTGTTTTTCATAACAACTCATGTAAGTTTGGTTGTTTAGTAATTTTCTTCTTTTTTACTAATTCACAATTGTAGAACGGTATTTTCATTTAACTTCTAAGATTTAATTTATCTTCATGCTTCTTGAATTTCGTTTTGCAGTTTCCATGAATATGGCACCATAAGTGCCAAAACATGTCGCAATGGAGTATTCCAGCATCTTTCCAATGCTGGATATGCATACGGAGTAATAGGACAAAAACAGATAAGGCTTAGAATATTCCATTACAAACTTTGCTTCATTTAAGTTCGTTGGCTGATGTTGGTCTCCAAATTAAATTTTATATTATTTTTACTTTAATACATATTAAACTCTAAACATTGTTTTTCTATATTATACTATATATTTAAATGTATTTGGACAATAATACTTAATGACTTCATTATAACTCATTTAGCTAGTGCTAACCTCTAAATTGTTATTTTTATTATTTTTAATTCATTATATATTTGAACTTAATAAATTGTGTTGTCCAGACTATATAGTTTATCTCTAAATTTTGTAACAACTTTCTTAACGTGTATTTATATATTTTAGGCTTTTCATCAACTTATGTGTGCAAAGTTGATGATGAATTATTGATTTTATGTTTGGTGTTTATATTATGACATAGGCTAAGTTTTTTTAATAGTAGTAATTAGTAATTAATTATTTTGTCTTGCAACATCACTTTATTAAATCTACCAACTTAGTAACTTAATTAATTAACTTTTTATATATTTTGAGAACGATATATCTAAGTCTTAACTTTTAATTATCTCCACTCCTTACTTTAAACCATTTTTAGAATGTTTTCTAAAATTTTAAAATCATTACTGCTATTTTATAGATATTTCAAATTTTTTAAAATCACTCATCAGTAAGCTACCCTTCAATGAATTTTTACCTAAAAAGCTAGTATACAGTCATATTTGGTAGGCAAAACACTTTTTAGATATATATTTCTAAATAAATCATTATGGCCATTTTCAAAAATTCTGAATTCTAAATATGTAATTATTATTAGAAAATTATCCTTAAATTAAGGACTCGGTTCAAAATCTAAAATATTTCCCAAGCTATAGAGATTAATCCTAATCTTAAGACCTAATTAAAATTCTTCATTATTATTTATAGAGATAAATGAGAATGGAAAAAAGATTATAATTAATAACAAATTTTGGATGAACTAAACTATACGAAGAAAACAATAAGAAGTAGAATAAAGATATATGATGAGGCTTAGCTTGCTGACTATATAATATATATATACATTTATATAAATATAAAGGGATAGTTGCAAGGGTAAATAAAAGAGGTAGACTAGATCAGAACTATTTAGGAAACCATAAGAGTGCATGAGAAATATAAGCGTAAGTAAGAGATGGAGAGTAAGAGAATGCAAAGAGAGATGAGGAATAAAAATTATGAAGAAAACGATATGCAAGGAAGAAAGATAGAGGACTATATATTCAAACAAGAACGTAACTTAGCGAAAAACGAGCAAAGAGGAGATAAATAAAGAGGAATGCATTGAAACGAACATGGAGAGAGAGAGAATAACGGCCAACTAAAGGAAGTAGTAATCTTACGCCTGGCAGTCCGACCACCATGCCACACACACACACACACACACAAACGTTTGTCTACATCGCAGAGCAGCGAACAGGGTTTCAGTGATGTAAAAGCAGTGACTGAGTAACCTCAAAAGACACTTATTAAAGGCGCAGGCACGTACTGTCAGATCTCCCTTGTAGCTTTAGACCAGAGTTAAGGACAAACACACTTGGTGAGTGATGTGGTAAGTGCTTCTTCATTTACAGGACTCTCAAATGGTTCAAAGAAACTATCGCGATCAAGGATGAGAGAGCTCTTCATTGCCTTTGGAGTTGAGTCAGAGCTTTTAATGTTAATATGGTAAAGTTTTTATTAATGAATATATATGCTACTTTGGCCAGTACTGAGTTTTAAATACCTCCCATAAGATTAGCACCTGGGACTTATATTTATTTGAAAACTGTAACATTAATAATACTCTGGTGGTGCTAAAAATATATGAGTTGTATACTACAACAATTCTTGTAATATTTTAATATCATGTATTTTTCAGGATATCAATACTATTAGTACATAACGATACTAATGTACAATATTAGCTGTACTAATATATATTGTAATATTACTAATACTCGTACCCTTAATATTAGTACAGTTGAGCCCAGGGTATTTATTTTATTTATTTATTTACATTATTTATCCCGATTCCTAGCATGTAGCTCGGTACTAATATCTACATCTTGAATTAACATTACATTTCATACCTATGTTCATTATTTTAAATAGAATAATAAATTTATAGTAAGCACCTAAATCTAAAAGTCCTATTTGTCCTTCTTTCCTATACCTAACCTACTAGTTGGTACGCCCCGGGTTTATTACGTCCCCGGTACCTTGCCCCGCTGGGTGTCCCACAGGACTCTGGATCTACTATTCCCCAGATTGACTGAGGCTCTCACTGATCTAGGGACTATTAGATCCAGAGTCCTGTGGGACACCCAGCGGGGCAAGATACCCGGGGCGTAATAAACCCGGGGTGGACCAACTAGTAGGTTAGGTATAGGAAAGAAGGACGAATAGGACTTTTAGATTTAGGTGCTTACTATAAATTTATTATTCTATTTAAAATAATGAACATAGCTAAGTAATGTAATGTTAATTCAAGATGTAGTACTAAGTACCGAGCTACATGTTAGGAATAGGGATAAATCATGTAAATAAATAAATGAAATAAATACCCTAGGCTCATTTGTACTAATACTAAGGGTGCGAGTATTAGTAATATTTTAATATATATTAGTACAGATAATACTGAACATTAGTATCGTTATGTACTAACAGTATTGATATCCTGAAAAATATTATCATGCTTTAAAATATTAAAAGAACTGTTGTAGTATACAACTCAGTTATTTTTAGCACCGCCTCTTACTTGATTTTCAGTCTATATTCTTATTTACCAATTACGCTAATGAGTTAAGCATAAGGAATGTTAAATGTACAAGAAGTGTACCCACATTTCCATGGAGTTACAGTGGAAAACCATTTAGGAAAACCCACCCGCAGCACACCCGGCCGGGATTTGAGCTCCGATCTCCCTGTCATCGGCAGCACAGTCTGTTGCGAGAGTGATGCCTTAGACCATGTGGCCACCAAATCAGATGAAAAAATATTATTGTTATACTATATTCACAAAACAAGAGTAGCGTTATACCATAAACACAAAAGTATTGTTACACATACAATAAATTATTAGCGCTATATCTTAATATATATAATTCTTCTGTACGTATGTATGTTACTGGACTCCTCCTAAACGGCTGGACCGATTTCGATGAAATCTTTTGTGTGTGTTTGAGTGGGTCTGTGGATGGTTTAAATTCACAGTTGGACCCGGTATGTGGCGCTGTAATCGGGTTCTAGGATTTTATTTTATATTTTTTAGGGAATTTTTTTGGGGGGATTATTTTTATAGATTTTTTACATATCAGAACATGTAACCTCAAAACTTTTTTCAATACAGCTGATATTTGTGGAGTTGTGGGCGAAATGCCAAAAATGAAAAGATGTTTATTTTGTATGTTGTCTTGACAAACACTGAATTTGTAATATTTGTGTTACTCACTAATTGGAGTTCATTGGGAATTTGTAATTGTGATGATCACATAGTATTTGTTTTATTATCGAAATCAATTAAGCCACCCAAACTAAAATCCAACTTTCGGGCAGGACAACGTCTGTCGGGTCCGCTAGTTTATAATATTATATTAACTATATACAAATAATATTATTGCTATAATAGATAAAAAGTGGATTAAATGCATGAAATCATTTTGGTAAATAAAAGATTTTATTAGTTTCGAGAAATATAAAAATTATGCACATTTTAAGAGGTAGGTTAGTGCTTGCAGCAAAGATGTTAATGATATGTATGAAAGGGCACATAAAACGAGAGAGAAACATTCAAAACAGAAAAAGAAAACCAAAATGACTCAACTGAGTCAGTAAAACGCCAACTGTACGAAGTACTCCAACAGAGTGTGGGAAGTGCAATTCCAGGTCGTAAATGCTGACCCTATCTCCCATCTAAAGTCTAGACATCACTGAAACTCATTAATTACTCACACACATGGAGATACAGTAGTTGTCTTGGACACACTTGTCTAGGGAGATGAACTCGCTGGTTTTACTGAGGTCTAGCTTTAATGAGAGATCTGTCTGGTAAAGGGTTCCAGGAGCTAATTAGTCATAACACAGATGTTAATGTTATGTTACAGGTGTACTGTCACGTCTGATAAAATACAGCTCACTTACTAATGAGAGAAACTTGTGCGTTATAAGCCAACATTGCGAGCCATATGAGGTGTTTGCCACACGATGTTAGGTATATGACAGTTACTAGAATATATTTAGTACATTTAAACGTTAGATATTATGTTCTGTAGCTTTCACTGTTAACATATAGTATCAATGCCATTTAATAATGGCTATATTATTGTTCTATTATGTTTATGCTAACATTAAATTTATAATGTATAATATTCTTTAAGTCAGGGCTTTCCAAAGTGCTGACAGCTTTTTATGTGCTGCCATGGACAGTATTTATGCGTGTAGTAAATAAACGAGTAACATTTATGATGTAAAATAAATGTTTAGTATTTTAAGGACGGACAAGTATTATAGTAAAAATATTGAAAATTCATGGGATTGATATTTAACTATAGATTAATTTGTTTAAATTTAAATTTAATGATACGACAGTCGCACAAACTTTATCATATTGTATATTAGCTGGCATGCAGTTCGCGCGAGAATTGTATAAATGAGACCCGCCTTGGTGGCGTAGTTGGCTAACGCGCTAGTCGTGTTGAGCTTGACCGCCGAGGACGGGGAGATCGAGGTTCGAATCTCGGTCGGGTGAACTGGGGGTGGTTTTCCTAAATGATTTTCCACTCTCCCTCCACGCAAATGCGGGTTCACTCCTCTAAATTAACCCTCCCAATTCCTAATCCATTAGCGTAATTAGTACTTAAGCGTATAATCCAAACGGGTAGTAAGACGTGGTGCTAATTATTATTATTGTATAAATTAGCTTTGCTATCCATAGTACATAAAATTAACGACAGATAAAATTAACTAGATCTCAAACCAAGTTTTGAATATTAATTATGTATTGGTTTTAATTGTGTTAAAAACAAGAAAGTAGTCAAAATAAATATCTAATCTGGATATGTTTTAAAGGTTTAAAAAGCTGAAATTTATTTTGAAGAATAAGCTATAATTTCTCTATAAACAATATTTTGAACTCTTACCTGTTGGTGCTAATAAAAAGTAAGAAAGTATGACACAGCATAAATGGTTATTAAAGTGTTAAATTAAATATTAAAGTTACATTATAACACTTAAAATTTACATGAGGAATTTTTCATTTTCAACGTTTGTGCCATATTTTGATCTGGGTTTTAAATCCACCATAAACAATTTTTGATATTCGGACTTTTCTAGAGAACATTATCTTAATACCTATTGTTTTATTTCTAAGATGTTTAGAAATGTTAGACATGCAAATATCAAAATTATATCAAATTAATGTGTTCTAAATCCAGTTGCACCCCTTATATAATTTATTATTTTAAAATATTAAAATAATAAAAATAAAAATTAAAATAGATGACCATGAATATCCTAAATCAAATAAATCTACCAAAAATTTTGGTAGAGATCTTTAAAACTAAATATTACTGAGCTCATAAACTGAGTGCATAAACTATATAAAATCAAGTATATGCCTTGGAGTGGCCAAAAGATATGAGAAAATAAATAATAGATAATATTGTTAAAAAAACATATTGCAAAAAATTAGCATCACAGTTTAAAAAAAGATAATAAATTAACTATAACCTGTTACGGAGTTAGATTAGTCCTTGCAATTACTTGTACAGTTTTAATTTTCACTACAAAATAAAATTTGATTCATATAATAACTTGTGAAATGTTTAGCCCCTCTTTACTGGTTCGAACTATCAAATTTAGAATTTTTACTAATCCTTTTCGTTATTTGTGGTGGTCTTCTATGTACTGTACCCACATGAATAAAATATTAATATTTTATAATAAACCAAGAAGCTTATTTTTGTGATATGGTGGGATAGAAGGAGACTCGAGAAAATGCCAGTTTTTTGCAATTTTTTTGGCTAAAATAATTAAAATATTGCTCTAGTACAAATATATATTTTAATTTTATTCCCATGGTGATTTCAACAGTTCCTCAATATCTGTTATGAACATAGTGGCATTATTTAATGAACCTTTTTAAATGATAAGAAAAAGTTGTCATTAAATTTCAGAACACCCTTGACAATTATTCGAGAAATGTTGAGGTTAACATGTGAATTAAATTAAATTATATGGTGGTATTGAACCAATATTTGATGCTGGAAACTTGGTTGGGGGTCCTTGGGTGTTTTCTTAATGGTTTTCCACTCTCCCCCTCCATGAAAATATAGGTACACTTCCTCTATATTCTAGTCTTGCTCATCCTTAAACCATTATTGTAATTAATAATTAAGTGCATAGCCCGAACAGGTAGTAAGGCGTGATTTCAAAAACAAGCAATAAATTTCATAGTCGATATAGATAGGCTCCTTATAATTTAAAAGAATGGTAATTGTGGATTAATTGAAGCAGTTCCTTGAGTGGTGTTTCATCCTTGGCATCTAGAGTCACACATCCAGTAGATAAACCAGCGTTGAGAAGCAGTTCTAATTAGCTACCATTGCCACTCTCCTCCATTCGTGGCCTGAAAATGGTGTGCAGCAAAGTAATATGTCTGTCTTTGCTTGCCGCAACCGAAATATTCAAACTTGTTGAGAATAATATGTTTAGAATATTAAATTAAATTAATCTACTCAATAAATATTTTATAAATTTGTTTCATATATGTATTTCTTACCCCTACTTACTCTATGGTATTAGGAAATCAAAAGTTAACTGCCGCACTTAAAAACATACGCCAACTATCCCTGTATTGAGCTAGTTTCATCCATTCCACCTCATTACACCCTGTCCATTTCTGGTCCATTATAATGTAATTCTGTCATATACGTACAGGTATTACCAGTCATCTATTACCATTGGGCTTGCCAGTCAATTACTTGAACGCGGCTCTTGATTTTTCCACTTCCAACGTAATCTATGATATTTGATTATCCTAGCAATGCCTTGTGGTGAGTACGAGATATGTAAACTCCTCACTATCTATATAAATTTTTGCACAGATATGTTCCTAGACACCTTGTTTCCAAAAGACCTAAATGTATTATTGTTATGCTTGGTAAGTGACCATATTTCACAGCTATAAAGAACAACAGGTAAAACTATTATTTCTATATTTTACATTTTACATTTCTTGACAGCAAGTGAGATAACTTACTAAGTATTAGTGTGTTATTCCAACTGTATTATTTTCCTAATCTCCATTCTTATACGTTCATTTCTATTTAAACTCACTAACCTTGTCAAGTTATATGTTGTTCACAATAGTGTCTGAATTATCACCCCCAAACTGTGTTCTCTATGTGAGCATGTACTAGTTCTTTCTAGTACTCACTTCTACATATATACTTACTATTCTCTACTATACTGTCTGTATTTCAACAGCTTCATTACTGTACCCAACAAAGCTAAATCATCTTCTTATCAGGCAGTACCCTATTACATATGCAATTATGTAATTAATCGCTTAATAGAATAAAAAGTAATGGGAAAAATGCATCTCCTTGTTTAATCCCACTATGTATTTCAAAAGTACCTATCTGATAGTGACATCTAACCCGTGACCTATCTTGCGTATTAGCCAAACATATAACATTCTTCTTGACCATTTTTTGGGGCCTCTTAATTCTTACAAAAAGTTATATAATTAGTTTCTTTTAACTGAATCATATACTTTTTTTTAAATATAAATATAATTTATGTTTTGTTATTTTGTGTTGTGTGCTAGACATAATCACACGGTGGAGGGAGATTGTATTGTGATAATTCTGTAACAATATATATTATTTCATGTATGCTCTTTAATGAATTGACATATTAAAGAAAATGGCCATTATGTCTATTCCTGGCAGGATATTGACTAAATAATTGGCACGGTGCAACGCATGAACTTTCCCTCTCTTTTATAGAAACATATTCTAAAAATTCTTAGGGTATGCAAAACGAAATAATAAATATTGTTGCCGAAACACTTCATCAAATATGTTGAATTTCGTTAAATACACTGTTACATATTTATAAAAGAGAAATATTTGTTTACCAAAGAAAATAACAATCGATTTATGTTTTCTAAGAACTCCATAAAAATAAATATATTTTCTTATAGCTCAGAAACTATTGGTTTTACAGATATATTTTTTTCTTAAAAAAAGAAATATTCATTTTTTATATTACTGCAACTTTATAGTAAAAAATTATTCCGTATTACAGATTATTCCATGGATGATATATATGCTTAAAATTTGAAATTTCTACTTACCTATGTAAGTTATGCTTAACTTCATTTTCTTGGGAAAACTATAATAACTAGTTTAATCATTGTAATGTTAAACAATGCCTGGATAAAAAATTAAATAAAAATCGCTATAGTGTATTTTGAGTAAATCTTTTTTTCTCTCTTAGCCCTTCAGTAAACTAGTCTTCATTTTAGGGTTTTATATCTAATTCCAAAATCCCTTTGGGGGAACATTATCAATACCCAAGATATCAAGTTTTAGACCGATTGGTAAAATGGTCTCAGCTCTAGTCCACGATACAGACACACAGACAGACAACAAAGCAAAAAACCACTTTTCAGGTGTCCGGGGATCACGAAATGATGACATTCATAAAAATATTGTGTTTCTATTTATCTGACTAACAGAATATATCTTTCTTGGAGGAGTGAGAGAAAGTAAATATAGGTGGAAGTATAGGTATATATAGGAAAAAAGGAAATGTAACTTTTAATTAAAGCCATTGCATTTCAAGTACAAATATTAGATTGAGTTTGTATACTGATCAATGGAGAAGGGAAAGTAAAATCAGCACCAAAAAGGCATCACATGATTTACTTCTCATTCCTTCCAACTCTTTCTATTTCATATTGTTGTAGTGACCATTTTATACCTCTATATCATAATAAATCTTTACCTTTTATGTGTGACTGAGCCTAAAAATGTTGTTCCTTTAATTCTTTCTGTCCCCATGTCTGCCCGTCTGTTTGTAATACAACTGACAAGATACAAACCTAAACTGACATTATCTTTCATCCCATCTTTATTATTGGTTTAGGAACAGGATCAGAGGAATGAATTGGAACTAAAGATAAACAATGTGACCATGAAACGAGTAATATAAATTATGGTTTAGAATACATAGTTTTGTCTGGTAATAAACTCCAAACATTCTAGTATCATAAGAAAGAGACAATCCGGGGGGAGGGTAAACTCATCATCGGTGTGCACAGTGCTAGGTTAAGTAAGATAACCTGCTCAGCATTAATGTTGCATTATATTAGTAAGCGTATGAGATGGCAACTAAATCTTTATTTACTTGAATATTTTGCAAACTTGTCTACATTTTGTATATCTTTTTCACTATATACACACATTTATCGAGCTATAAATGTCTAAATTCACTCAGAATAACGGCTCAGGAATAAAGTCCATCCCAGATTCTTGGAATAATTTGAACTATATGTAAAGATTGTTAAAGCATAGTTTTTAAATGATTAAAACTTAGGTTTATCGTAATAGAAACACTAATGGAAGTATACCAAGATGGCCGACACATTGGAAAACCATATTTGAAATAGTGTTGCATCTACAAAATATATTCAGAATCTATAAAACGTAAATAATATTAGTTAAACCAAATTTAGAACATTAATGGAATTCTAATGTGTTCAAAAGTCGAACCTATTTATTAATTGATATAACTTAGGACGCCACTTGAAAGAAATATTCTCATATCAATTTGTTTGTACGACAAATTTATCTCTCAAGCTTTGAATCGATTAAAGCAAACCTCACTTACATTTGAATCCTATTTTGTGCTCCTATTAAAATATAACTTTATTTGAGAAAGGCTAAATGTATGCTTATAGTCATTTACTTTTGGAGCCAATCAGACACGCTGGTTCAGTCAGTAGCGTGTCTGCTTATTAAGCTAATTTTATTCCCGGTATATCCGAAAATTTATCATTGATGAAAATATGGGCTTACCCTTTCACATTGATAAATTAATGGTCGTGGACTGGGTGTTGTGCATGTCCTAGTCTTAAGTTGGATTATAAGATATATGAAGCTAAGACAGGCCTAGCAAGCTGGTAGTGGAAAATATAGGCCTATAGCTTGAATAAAAAATTGATCACAAGCTGGAAGCAGTAATAAATGTAAAAAAAGTAATAGGCACTACATTTTCATTATTTATTATATTAATTTATAATGATAGTTGTTGATTTTCAGAAGACACATTTTAAAATTTTTACATTTATTAAAAGTATTAATAATAGTGATGGAGTAAAATATGAGAAGTTTAATTTTACACATTGCTTTGATCTACCATCCGAATAAACTTTTGAGTTTTTCTGCTTTTGAAGATAAGGTTTTCTTGCCCTTTATTTGCGTGAATACTCCAAAAGAATGATGAACAGGAGTTAAAACCAGAAAGGGAAGATATCTCAAGGCCAAGTACGTTCTTGACATTGATAAAATCTTCAACATATTTCTTAATGTCAATCTCACTAACATTATTCACATGTCAACAACACTATCTCTTATTTCAGTGTGTTACAAACAGACCGAAGATTATTTAAATTAATCGTGTCCACTGTCACTCGCAGGTTTTGTGTTTTATTCTGAAAATATTGATAAACAATGTCATGTGCTTTGGGGTATTTCTTTGAGTATGAGTCAAACTTGCTTCAACAATAGGTAGAATGGTTATTTGAAATTATACACACTGTAAGTTTGTAAAATACTTGTGATAACTGCACGTGATACAATCATTTACATCTCCCGACAGCGCTAACAGAGCTATAGCTCTCCATAGGTTTTATCAGTGCATACAATGGTAATAAAATAATTAGTGGTCAGTCAGTATGTATCTGTGAATTAGTTTTGTGACGTCACCAACTCACCAAGAGACAGAGAGAGAATTTATGTGTTTCGACATTCTAACATTGAAATATTGCATGTATAGACTAATAATATTAATATGCCTCCAGAAAAGTAGGTTTTTTTTAATGTTTAGAGTATGCCACCAGCCTTTGTCTGATAGACATTTCAGATATGATATTGGCATTGGTGGATATGTGACTGACTGCTGTGTTTGGGGCATCATGGAGGTGCGGTAATTTCGCTACGTTAATATGATGTGATGATAATGATAATTATTATGTGGTGCCAGTAGAAGTCTTAGACCTTACTTAAGCCAAATTAACCAGATCATGGCAACTGTAGGAACCATTTACTTCGGGAAAAATACCAATGGATAACGCCGAAAATTGAACCCGGTACTTCTAGGCTATAATCCAGGAATGCTGATCAGTAGACCAAGACGCCCGATTGATGTTTATGGCATTATTTTGGATGAATCGATAAAAGTAAGTGTTACAGTCCATGAAACAGAGCGTTTTGAATTTCATCCACTGACCAATTTGGTTTGAATCTGAAGAGGGTCACAGGTTCTGTACCTCTCCAAGTGGAATGTCATCCCCCAACAGTAAATAATTTCTCCCTAATGGGAAATGGTTATTCATTGAAGCCTATTCTTCAACAAACGATTGGGAGCATCTATTGCGTTGCTCGAGGCAGTGGTTGACTCACCCCATATTATCAGTTTCGCTTCTGATCACGGTTGCATCGTTCAATGTAATTTCAAAAAAGCTTTAGTTCTGGGTTCAACGCCAATTACATTATGCTGCAAACAATTTCGTCCTTGTTCATGTGAGCTATATATATATATAGGATTATTTTAGAAAGGTAGAGGCTTTCTCCAGTCAAAGCCTTAGCACTTTCTGCATTGTAGCATCAGTATGATTTCTACATCTAGGAAAGCCTAATTTTGCCACTCAAAACTTCAGGGAGAATGATTATCACATTTCCTGATAAAGTAATCTTTGATGATACCAAATAAAGTTTATCACAATTTACTAGCTTTGCCTGATGAATCAAACATAAAAATGAAGTCAAAGATCTGCCTGAGAAGATGTCATTTTCACTAGAAAAGTTTCTTTATGTCAATATTTTCTCCTACGCTCTTTCATTTTCAAGAGTTCCTTTAACTATAGCTGTCATTGAAACCTTAACCCACGAAACAAGCTATTTTCAGCATCAAATTATTCTATTGATTTTCAATAGAATGAGCTAACATTACTTGTTAATGTATGGGCCCTAAGTAATCATATATTAGTTTAAAAAAGATTATCCCAAGAGCAACATCTATAAGAGGGTAGAATCTTACTTATATACCTTTAAAACATAGGTTCATCGCAATTATTTAAATCTTTAAAACAAAATTTTCAGTGTTTCGAACGTTAAGAAAGTTTTTTTAACAAATTTCTACCAGTAGCTATTTTATAATTTATAGTACCTCAATGACAAAAAATATTTTCAGTAGTTTTAAAATTTATTCTGGTTCAAATAGCCTCATGACCCAAATATCCAAACCTAATGCATTACTTCTTACTAATCATCTGTACTATGTATGTATTTCATTTAACTTGCTTGGGAAGAGATGTACCTGCATTTGTATGGAGGGCTAGTATGAAACCATCCAGGACAACAAACCTTAATACGCCCAGCCAGGAATTGAACCTTAATTTTAATTTTTGTCCCACCGAAAAACAAGACTATATGAGATTGACAATTAATCCACTTGCTCAACAATATGAGTACAATAGAAAATGCTATGCAAATGTAACTTTAGTTTTGTGTTCATCCGTTGGACTTAAAATCAAATATAAGCAATAAGGATGAGAATAGCATTTTAAAGGAAATCCTCATCCCCCTGTCTACCAGCTAGCATTTGAAGAGGTAAGTAATCCTCATCACCCCTGTCTACCAGCTAGCGTTTTAAGAGGTAAGTAATCCTCATTATCCCTGTCTATCAGCTAGCGTTTGAAGAGGTAAGTAATCCTCATCACCCCTGTCTATCAGCTAGAATTTGAAGAGGTAAGTAATCCTCATCACCCCTGTCTACCAGCTAGCGTTTTAAGAGGTAAGTAATCCTCATTATCCCTGTCTACCAGCTAGCGTTTTAAGAGGTAAGTAATCCTCATCACCCCTGTCTATCAGCTAGCGTTTTAAGAGGTAAGTAATCCTCATCACCTCTGTCTACCAGCTAGCGTTTGAAGAGGTAAGTAATCCTCATCACCCCTGTCTACCAGCTAGCGTTTGAAGAGGTAAGTAATCCTCATCACCCCTGTCTATCAGCTAGCGTTTGAAGAGGTAAGTAATTCTCATCACCCCTGTCTACCAGCTAGCGTTTGAAGAGGTAAGTAATCCTCTCTACCCCTGTCTACCAGCTAGCATGTGAAGGGGCAATATATTATTTACATCATTGTGCAAATGGAAAGGTAATCCATCAATACTATCGTGTGAAGTGGAAGGATACTTTTTCTGAGGAAACCATATTATGTGGAAATTCACCCCCACACATATCTGGATTAGTTTGAAATCAATTTAGACCAAGAACAATAGGCTCATGACCTGGGCAATAGGTGGTTTACGTAAAAGGGGCATGTACTGTAAGTACTGTAAGTAGCCAAAAGATGGTAAGAAAAAGTAAACAAAATAATTCTCAAGTGGATACAATTAGTTAAATTTGATGCACATACTCTTATCAAGAGTTCTTTAATATCTGTCATGAGCATTGTTGACCACTTTTTAATTGATATAATAAAGTCCTAGTTAAGTTTTGCGATGTTCATGCCAAGTATTCAAGAATGATTTAGAACACAGTGCGTAGAAAATCAAGCTTAAGTTAGCGGGCTTGGTTTGATATGGTTCTAACTGACCAAATTGGCCAAATTGATGTTATAGCGCTGTTGTGTAATACATTACCGGGTCTATAAGGGAAAGTGACTTTGGTTGCTATCTGCTGACAAATAACAGAACTACCAGTTTGCCAGAGTTTTAACTGCAGTGCGTTTATCGAAAAAATAGTGACAAGATTCTAACTGCATGTTATGCGTCTAGCACTGTCTCTTAGGTTCTGATTTGAGTATTTCCAAGATGTATTATTTGTACAGAATGACCCACGGAAAAGTAGCCCACCTTCTATATCCAGCAGGCGCCTCACTTTGAATTGAAGGAGGTCAATCCCTTTCCACCCCGTCTTGTGCTTTAGACAAGCAGTTCACTCGTTCATTCTTCATGTCACAATATGGGTGGAAGGGGAATGACCTCCTCCAATTCAGAGTTAGGTGCCTGCTGGATATAGAAGTTGGGCTAATTTTCCGTGGGCCACCCTGTATCAGGAGAAGTGTGTTGAGGAAAATAACCCCCCAGTAAAAGAGTATCTTTGCTATAAAATATTTGGCATTGAATTTAATATTGATTTCCATATCCTAAAGAGTGATAGATGTGATATATGTGAAAAGTGTCAGTAGCAAAAAAGACAAATACCTTAGCAGAAGAATTAAAGGTTGAATATGATAGGTATCAAACATTAAAGAAGGCAATGTGGGAAGAAAAGAACAAAGATAAGGAAAGTGACAGTCGTGTCTTAATGATTGATTTGCAAAATGTAACTTTGTGTCCACATGAAAACATTAGTTCCTTTTTCTACTAAAGAAAATTAATTGTATGTAATTTAACTGCATTATAATCAGTTACTAAGAAAGTTTACTGTGCAATAGGGCCAGAAGTAATGGCAGGCTGAACTGGAAATGATACTGTGAGTTCATTTCGAAGAATTTTGAATGTATTAATTGAAGAAAATATCAATGAGTTAATTACATGGTCTGACTCATGTGTGTCCCAAAATCGAGATTCGATTATGTCTAACGCAATCTTAGATTTCCTGTGGGACAGTTCAAATATATCGTCTGTCAGTATGAAGTACTCTGTGCCACGGCACACTTGTATCCAAAAGGTAAATAATGCACATAGTAGAATCGAAAAAGCCATGAACCACACTGATTTCTACTCTCCACTGGCCTGATAAGAATATTGAAGCAGGTGAACCAACGCAACCCTTATTGAGTAATACAAATGAGACCCGATTATTTCAAGGACTTCTCAGGAACTGCAAAACTATTGAATTATAAGACGGTTCCATTCTCTCAGATAGAAATGATAAAGTTAACCAAATTATATCATTAAATTAAATAAAAACTGAGCCATGAAGTAAAAGAAAAGAAAAAAATTATTAATATCAAATTTAATGAGACCACAAGTATGAGTGTTGTGAGCAAGCCTAGAGGACTTGTGTTTTAAACATCAAACTAAAAGTTCTAAGGAAGAATATTGAAGTTTCAGATTTGAAAAAAAAAAATAAAGCCATAAAAACAACCATCACCTTCATGCCTATGCAAGACAGGGAATACTATTCAGCAGTGCTCAAATTAGAGATTAACTAAATTTTGCCTGTGATTGTTTACCATTTTGATGTTATTTTAAAATGAATACAACAATTACATTGAATTTTAATGTATATCTTATTTAGTGTAAAATTGAAATATAATTCATAGATCTAAATGAGAATAATTTTTTGATTACTTATAAAAACTAGTTTGACAGAGTTGTTTGTGCAGTTAGAACCTTGTAACTTTCCCAAAGAGTCTAAATCATAGTTACAAGGTTCTAACTGCATTTTCCCCTACCTCAGATTCAGCAAATAAAAATTAATTTTAAAAGAATTATAGTAGAAAAGTCTTTTAATAGACCTATTAGAGGGCCTAAAAAACCATTTTGAAAAATTTCATAAAAAAATTAAATAAAATTGAAACTTTATACTTGTTTTTCTCAAAATTATGATTTATGTGTTTAGAGCTTTGTGGAACCAAGCCGGCGAGTTATCTATTTGCGATTTACGGTATTTATTATTAATACTACAAACTTACTGACCTAAAGTGACTTAAACTGACTCTCCGTCTCACTTAAAGTATAATAACCCGAGCAGTGGAGAGTAGATTATACCAAGTAAATGTAAACATTTTACTGCCTTGGAAAAGCATTCTCTAAGTAATTTACATAAACAAGGCTCTGGAATAGTTTGAGGTCCAGACACACGAGCTGGAAAAGATACACTATAATCCTTTGATACGCTTGAGAATAAGTAATCAACTGCTAGAGCTAAATTGAATATGGTTCATGGGAAATAAGCAATGATTACATCGGTCTTGTAGTTAGGGAAAACTAGTACGCTAGTAAAATTATATATTCATGGAAATAATAGAAATCTTTTTATGAAATAGCTGTTAATATTTAACCCCAAATCAAATATGAAATAATTAAAATTGTATAGTATTTTTTCTAGATCATACGATCAATTTTAAAATGTTATTCACTAATTATTATTATTATTTTCTGTTATAATTGTCTAATTTTTTCTAGAATATAACAGCAAAAAGTTAAAATGAATTAAATTTAATTATTTTAGACATTAACCCGATAGTATTACAAATATCATTAAAAAACACATTCCCAAAATTACCTCTGCAAAAAACCATAATATCATAATATATTTATTTAGAGCAAACTTAACCAAAAAAGGACCAATAAAAAAAATAATAATAATGAACATACCAACTTACATGTGAATGCAAGAACACTGGCTGTAGTCTAAGGGTTTGATATAAAAAGGAAATTTCTGAATTTAATTAAAATAAAAAGTCAAAATAAAAACGCTATGAACATTTAAAAGGAGTGGTTCATCAACCAGACCCATCAACCAATGCATGATACCTCTTCACCATTTTCACAAAGTTAATAAACTAAACACAGTAGAAAATAAATGGTACGGCGCACCGCACAGACTTTCTCTCTCTTTCTATAAACTTGTAAGATTTCTAAACGGAATAATGTACATTGTATAATATACAATGATATAGAAACAATGAGAAAAGAATGGGAAACTTTGTCCACCTAAGAGCATTTCAAACAGTTTAATGTTTTAAAGACCTTAATAAAATGATATTTGAACTATTTGCTGAAATAAGGAAACTCGGATCTGCTTTACATGTTCCAATTTATGAAAATTATATTACTAGAGATGAATGAAGGGAAGTAAATATAAATCTAAGGAATCCTAAAAGTTACAAAAAAGATTAATATTGGGTCCAAAAGGGTTAACACTTCGTATTCAAAATTCGCTTTCTGGTTAAAATTTTAACATTTTATAAGGTGTTGCACTACTTCAAGTCATAGCATTGATATTTAATTATTCTTTTATACATTTTGACCAATAAAAAATGTAAATATTGACTATTGAGTCTAAAATGGAGATAGATCATTGCTGTGTAAAAATTTCTCCTAAGAGTTATAAGGAAAAGTAACATACTTTTTACTGCAATAGTTGTGTACTATTTTTTAAATCTGACGTAAATCCAGTAAATATAAACTTAGATCTATTTTATTTCCTTTAAATTACTTCTTGTGGCAGTTAGGACTGAAAACTAAAACGTTAATGCTCACATCAATATGAGTTTACATGATCATGTGTCATGGAGATCATAAAATATATCTGTATATAAGACAAGCATAGTATTATATTTACATAAATATTAGTTTTTACTATAAAAAACTAATAAAATTAGATTTTTACTAATTTAAAAGCAATTTACTGACAAAAAAGATAGAATATTAGATTTATATTAAAATTTAAGAATCTAGATTATTTTCCTGACTTTCTTGCTTGTTTTATTTTATTTCCTTTTACGCATCTAATTTAAGTTTCTAGACTGGCCATGACAGAGTAAAATAAGAAAAAAAGGTAAAAACTGATGAGATCTACCTCTTGGTTTCAGAATTAATTTCAACTCTTTACAGAGTGTTTGTAGCTCATAAACAGGTCAAATGGAGGTATTTAAAAAAATGTCAAAAAGCTTATTGAAAATGTGATAAAATGAAGGTCACACAAAGCAAATCAGACAGAGACAGAAGAGAGGCTACTCTACTCACATAATCACAGAGGACTGTTGACAGAAGTGGTTGCTATGGTGACCGACAGCCCTCCCACCCACCTCTTCTCTTTCTGTTAATCTCACCCAAAGGAAAATTATGGTATCATACCATAAAGGAGCTTATGAGCCAGTACCGCAGTATAAACACATTTTTACACATCATGTTATGCTATATTATGGACACAATATGCATTACTTAGCGGCTCTGCTACACTGAGAATAATAAGTTTAGTTAATTGGGCACAACGTTTGCCTAAGACTTGAAATAGTTGGTTTAAATTTGAACCAGATACATTATAAATGTATATTTAAAGAGGTAGGTTTGTGTATTTTTCTCCACGCAAACATTGATATTCAGTATCTTCTTTAAATGCATTATACTTATACAGCCCCCTTAGACATAATGAGAGTTTTTTGTACTTACCTAGTCTTATTTTCAATATTATCTAAAACTCCAAGGAAACCAATATGTAGTTATTTATCTATAGGATATCTCGTATTATTCATCTGTAGAGAGTATGAGTAGCTATAAAATATAAATAGAGTTTCACCTAATTGCAAACAATCCCCGATATTCCAGATCAAATTCAGCCACACTGTCATGGGGCTGTATATAGAGTAGCATCCTGTTTTGTCATTAAATATTAGAAGTAACCTCTACCTCAAGTCGTTACATATAATATAGATTATAATATGTAGTACTTTCTAAACACCACCTTCAGTTTTATATAAACTCTCCATATAAAATGTGATGACAATGTTATTGCTATTATTCTGTTGATAAATATCCACTCACGATGTGTTATATTATTTGAGAGCACAAATATGATTAAAGTTCATATAAAACGGTTGTAATCTTGTTTGAGGACGACATTATAGATAGCACATATGCTAAAATAAGTTTACAAAATTTAATCAAAATACTTAAGAGAAGTTTCCTTTGATTTATAAACCCCTCTTAATACCTATTTGGGCTGTACACCTATTTACTGATTACGCTAATTTGTTAGGTATGAGGAACTTTGAATTCAGAGGATGTGTAGCCACATTTCCGTGGAGGAGAGTGAAAAAACTATATAATTTCACCCTAAATGGATTATAACCTTGATCTCCCCTTCATCGGCAGCCCATTATATTTTGAATGGGGTATCCTAGAAATAGGGTAGGATTCATTTAAATTAAACCTTAATTTCTTATATTTTAAAATGTCATACATAATTACTAATTATTTAATTCTAATAAACTTTTATTCTATTGAAGATGAACTAAGATATTCTATAATATGTTTTGGTTCTCAGTGTTTTACAACCCATTCCGTATAGCTATATATTTACTTTAATAGTGTAATCACGCCCTTGAGTTCCACCATTACAATCAAACTACTATAACAATGCTATACATGGCAAACACCCAAAACGACAAATTAGGGTTTCATCAAACCTGTTGCATGAAAAAGAGATCAAATTTGTTATTAAAAACTTTAGTTTAAATTTAGGTCTCACATCATATCTCATTGGGTGGATTGTCCGCTTATTTCTCTAAAGATCTGAAGCCTCACCCTAAGCAAGGCAAAAAATGTTATATTGATGAAATGGGGGTTTAACATTGTTGAATTTACTGGTAAGGGACATGGGAGCGTATATTTTCTAAATTAAAACAAATTTTTGTAGTTCGTGTTTTATTATATATACCTGTATAAAGGTTGAAAACGTGCTCATTGATTAGAGAATATAAATTAAAAACGTACATTTTTAGAACTCCAATCAATCAAAAGGATGCTTTTCAAAATGTCTGACTCAGTACAGATACGCTGTTTTCTCATAGCAAGTATGTAAACAGTGGCATGGCCTTCAATCCCTGGGTGACTTGTCAGAAACGTAACCGTATACGAGGAGGGCGGTAGCGTGCTTTGCGTCAACTCCACTAGTAGCTACACACACTTACAGAACGGACACATATGCATATGTACTGTACATACAACTTAACTTGAAAATTGGGGTAACTCTAGAGAGACAAGTGCTTCATTACAGTTACCAGCTCCCACACATATTCTAGTTGGACACTATAACACGAGATATAGATACAGTCAAACTTCAATAACTCAAATTTCAAGGGAAAAGTTGAATTCTTCGAGTACCTAATAGAGGTATCGTCTTATCGAAATTTTCGAGTTGTGGAGGTTAAATAAAATAAAATTTGACTTGTGGAGGCTTTCTGCATAATGAATACACTATTAATGTTTTTCGAGTTGTAGAGGCTCTAAGAAAGAACAATTTGACTCATAGAGGCTTATACAAAATGAATAAACTAGTGTACTAATGTTTTCCAAGTTGTGGGGGCTCAAAAAAAGAAATATTCAACTTAAATATACTTTTACTGTAACCTAAATTGTGTATTTAAAAATGAAAATGGCATTACTGTACTGTATTTAAATCTTAACTGCACAGACTTTTAATTTAAAAAATGACAGTTTGTTACCTACAATATTATGTAGGATATGTTTACTACTCGTTTACAGTATTTTTAAAAATTTCCGTTATTTTACTTTGCTTATTAAAAGAATGAAAGTCAATTGCATTTTCAATTGTGACCGAAGCAGAGAATAAGCTGTCTTCAATATTGCTAGATCGTTTTATAAAAGTTCGAAGTGTGTTGACAGCAGCTTTGGACTACTGATTCGACACTGGTGGTTCTACTACAAAAGGCTTATCGTCATTCTCGTCTTGGCGGATGTAATCATCGTGGCTGACTGAATCGACTATGTCCGAATTTGTCAATGATCCGGGAACAGCCAACAAATCGTCAAAATCAACAAAATCTTCAAATGTAAAATTGTTGGCATTATAATGGGTCATAACTTCATTCCTTTATACTTCCATGTTATCGTTTGGGACAGGCTCTGGTTATTCTTCAAGGCCTTCTTCAGCTTGAAAGGAGAATCCACATGTTTTAAAACAATTTACAAAAAAAAAATATTTAGTTATGTTTCTCCATGATTAATCTACCATTCTCATTGCCTTGTTGATGTTGTTTAGAGTTAGTGAGGTTCAAGCTAGCGAGGTTTGAATTAGCGAGTTTAGAGTTAGTGAGGTTTTACTGTAACACAAACAGAATGAGCTCCAGTAGAGTTACCAACTATTAAAGATATTCTAGTTTAACACTATGGCATGAGATCTAAATAACACGAATGGCAGTGTCTCCATTAAAGTCAGCAGCTCCCAAAGAGGTCCATGGTCAGTGTTTCTTTAAGTATGATCCTTGGACCAGGTCCACGTTGGCCTTGCTGGTGGTCCACAGGATCCCTAGAAAGTCTAAGATTGATACGAATTAAGTAATATTGATTACATATAATAAAGAAATTTTAAATGTTAGTTATTAAGAATGATATTCATATTAGAGTGATTTTTTTTTATAAGTAGACTTAAGTTAGATAGAAAATTAAGTTTATACCAACCAGAAGTATACAAATCGGAAAAATTATTTGTTACAAATTATAAAGCTTAAATTATTAATACAATTATAAGACTTTGCATACATAATTAAGGTATTTACAGGTTATTATTATGAGTTTCATTTTAAAAATTAGTTTTGCCTTGTATTTTTAGTTATTTTACTACCTAAAATTGAATTGATTAATAGTATGTTTATCTTCAATAATATCCCCCTTATTACTTCTTTTCTCCCAGGATCCCTGGTGGTCTCATGTGCGCGTTACCTCCATTTTCTAGTGCTCCATTACAAAAATATTGAGAAACACTGCACTAAAATCTATTTTAAATAGTTTTTACTGCAAATTTTTGATATTTGATTTCATCATAAAGTATTGGGGAGATTGATTTAAGGACCACTTTGAGTTTCATATTCGATGTTATAAGAGGATTTGAAATATATTTATGGGACGGGAGAAATTTATTAGATAGGAGAAAAAATTATTTACAGAGGGCAATGCCCCCACTGCACCCCTGGTTTTGCTGTCACTGACAGAAATAGAGTATACTTTGAACCTGATACTTTTGTCATTGTGATAAGCGATTAAGGTTTTAAGGCAATGCAAACCTGATAACCTGGATAAAAGATGGGGAATAAAGTTAAAATAAATGGTACGGCACACCGCATAGACTTTCTCTCTCTTTCTATAAACTCGTAAGATTTCTGAACGTAATAATGAACATTGTATCATCACCACTCCACATAAGAACACGCATAAAATAATATACAATGATATAGAATCAATGAGAAAAGAGGCGCATCTTTGTCCACCTAAGAACATTTCAAACAGTTTAATGTCTTCCACAAGTGTCAACTCTTCGTATTAAAATTTCTATTTCTGGTTAAAGTTTTAACATTTTATAAGGTGTTGCAGATCTTCAAGTCATCGCATTGGTTTTTAATTATTCATTTATACATTTTGACCAATAAAAATGAAAATATTGACTATTGAGTCTAAAATGGAGATAGATCATTGCTATGCAAACATTTCTCCTAAGAGCTTTAAGGAAAAATAACATACTTTTTTAGATACTTATATTTAATTACTCTATGGCATTGGTGAATTATTGCGTTAAGACTTAAGTAGTATATGTTTACAACTAAAGCTCACAAAATTGTATTAATATATTTAAAAATATCTCAGAAACTGTTGATTTTATAAAAATATATGTCAAATAAAAGTTTTTTTTTTTCTAATAGTCCTACAAATTTGCAATGATAAGTTGTTTAGTTTCTCAAATAGTTGTGGAGATAAGAAATTAACGCTTCTGTAAGGTACCCTAAAAATCATTATCATAGGAAAATGAAAATAGCCAGTTTATTTATAATCTTAATCAACGCCTAGATACGAATTTTAATCAAAATCGTTTGAGCAGATTTTGAGAAAACCAAATTTTTCTCTTTTCGCCCTTCAGTAAACTACCATTAATTTTAAGTTTTTATAGACACACAGACAGACGGCATTGCAAAGACAATTTTTTAGGGTTCGGGGGGTCATGAGACGTCGACATCCATCATCATTTCAGGTTAGTTTTTTTTTACGGTCGCAATACATAAACTTTAATGTCCAAAAAGTTAAAAAATTCATATAATTTTGTATAGATTGAAAGTTATTGATTTTATAAAAATATGTCTCGGATAAAATATCTGTATTATAAATATATATACATATTTGTAATGCTAAGTAATTTCATATCTCAAATCGTTTCGGAGCTATTATAAAAAAAGTTAATTTACGCATCAGACCGGAGCCCTTAAAGCCATTTTGCCGAAATATTGGGAGTAGCCATTTTGTTTAGAATATTTATAAATGTTCATAAATGAAATTTAATCAAAATCGTTGGAGCCGATTTTGAGAAAATCGACTTTTTCTCTTTTTTCACTTCAGTAAACTACCCTTAATTTTAGGTGTAGATATCCAATTCCAAAAACTCCTCGGGGCAACCCTATGAAAACCCTAGTTATCAAGTTTCAGCTCAATCGATAAAATAGTTTAGGCTCTAGTTGGAGGTACAGACAGACAAACAGACAGACAGACAGACAGATAGACGGAAATTCAAAAACCACTTTTTCGGATTCAGGGAATCATGAAACGTCAAAATTCATCAAAATCTCGAGTTCGATTTTTTCTACGATGACCATACTTTCTCTACCTGTAAGATAGAGAGAAAGTAAAAAAGTCCAACTTCATAGCCAAAATAAAAGTACTTTCTTCCCGGTCAAAGTACGACTTAATATATTAACATCCTAAATTAATTCTAGATTAAGGGGAAGAAGAACGTTTAATGAGATCAACTTGAATGCAGTAGATTTACTTATCTTGAATAGAGATCATTTTTATAACAAATTTAAAATACGATTCTTATAAAGAGTTATACTAAGTTAGTTTTAACGTGAGTTTATGTAAAGAAAAACCTCACTTAAAAACAAAGTTACAAGCAGACTAAGTTCAAGTGAGTGAAAAAATTCCATCTAATCTAATTGATTCTATTTTAATTTAAGATAATCTCTTTTTCAAACCAAACATTTTGTTCAGATAAGTTTGATAGTGTATTTCAATGGTTTTGAGGGCCAAAATTACTGATTATAAAAATATATATTTGATATAAAATTTTGAGTTGTCAAAGGTGAATAACTGAGAGGACTATTCGCTGGTCATAGGGAAGCTGAAAGTCACATTCTGGTTGAGTGCCCCAAGGTTGCCATTTTACTTCATCTCCAGCCCTTGGAGAGAGAAACAAATATTGTGATCGTCTGTCTGTTTCTAGGACTAAGTTACTAGCAAACATATAGATACATATTTTTGGGGGGGTACTTAGAAATATGAAATTGATTGCTACGCTCTTTGATGGTCAGAAATATTCCTCTTTTTTCAATGTATCTGTAACATTGCATATTATTACATTCATGCTGCTTGGTGGAGTGTTTCTGTAATATTTAAGTTATTTTGTTTCATAAATTTAACAAGTGTTTAGTGAAGGTTTCCCTTTGTAGATAAAAGAGAGATGAATCCTCGCGGTGCACCGAACCATTTATTTTAAATATTTTTACGCCTATCCTTACACAGATACGAGTAAGTTTCCTCCAAACTCTAATCTTCTCCTCTCTGTCCCATTCTTGTATCCCTACGAATATCCAGGAAGAGCAGTAGACGTGAAGAACAAAATTTAAAAGTTGTAAAATATTGTTTAAACATTAAAACGTTTGTATTTATTATTAAAGCCAAGCACCTTTGACAGAAAAGAAATTTCCTCATCGTTTATTTCCAGACTTTCTCCATTTATATTTAGGATATGTTTCATCTGTGACCTCGCCCTCTTAAATGTTTTGTAAAGGTACTCCTTCATCTGCTTCGTGTCTGGTTTGAGCCAGTGTTTTATCTACTTAGCACGACCACTGCGCACGAGTGGGCTCTTAGGTAAACACTACAGCTACCCAACACGCACAGTAAGGTAGAGAGAGAGAGAGAGAGAGAGAGAGAGATCTGCTTTATTTTCCTTCAACAATTGATGTTATTCGGGCGTAGACTCCGCGCCCACAGTTGTGCCAAATGAGTAGAGTCTGCAAGGTTTGAGGTAAATGGTAATATGACAATTCTCTGAGCTGAGGATAGATCTTCATTCATATTTTAAGGCAGAGTCCATAATGGACGTGTGTAAATCGTCAGAAACATGTGAACGATAAATTAAGATCTCGAGTTATAAGATAGCGCAGCCACTTTTGAATCGCGAGAGCACCTGAATAATTCAGTTTTATTTATTTATTTGAAGTATTTAACGTGTACTTTCTAAACCAACTGATTATATCAGCACCCAAAAATATCTATGAGCGAGAGTGAGAGTAACTTTAATTTTTCTGGGAAAGGTACTAACACTTTTGATTTCTTTTACATACCACAATAGACATGGGGCCAAGACTCAGATGGGGGAAAACATTTGAATTTACCTGAAAGATATAGGGTGTAATGAGGTGGACTGGATAGAACTAGATCAAAATAGGAACTGGTTGCACAATTTTGAAAGTACGGCAGTTACATTTCAAGTTCCTAATACCATAGTTTAGTTAAGTACCACATTTGAGTTTTGTGACTGATGTTTAAAGTTGTAAATATCAATAGTATGTTATTAAATATATTAATAAGTCTAAATTATTTGGAAACCAAGTTCACAGTATAAAACACTGAGGCAACCCTTATGAATTACATATATACAGGTTTTTTGGAATCTAAACGGCTGAACTGCACATATAGATTATTTGAACAGAAAGTAATACAACATCCCTATACACATACGGCAAACTATGCTAATACCATTAAATTGTGTTCTTTCGGCGTACAGCACAAGGATAGCAAAGCTATGCAAGCATGCGTGTACAATAAGTTACATAGTAACTAAGCGATTAGCACTGCACATGTAATAATGGCAAGCACTTTCTGTGATGTAGGACCGTTAATGATGACCCTCAGAACGTATTCTCATTTATAGAGTGACTGGTGTGTGGTTCAGTATTAATTGTAGTATGTTCTGCTGTCTTTCTACAAAATGTAGAGGTGTGCAGTGCCGCGCGCCTAGCTCTTATGCAAACTATTGTACACACATGCTTGCACAGCTTTGTTCCCCCAGCAATGTACGCCAAAACCTTGAACACAATTTAATGGTATTAGCATAGTTTTCCAGATGTAATAATGTAGAGATTTTGTACCACCTTTGGTTCAAACAAGCTATATGTGAAATTTGGGCTTTGAATTTCTGAACACTCTGTATATATATACCTATACATTGTCAGTTAAAAGTGCAATGCTCCCATGCGGACAATACCGTAGAGTTATGTTTCTCTTTTGGCAAAATAGAAAGAGTAATATTTTTATGACATAATATTCTAGGCCTATAACATGACAACTTTTGTCATAAAAATGATATATGACCTGTTCATCCCACACTACTCAAATAACAAAGGTTCCTTTACGTACAATATGGTTTTTAATCAGCGCCCTATTTTGTTCATACTTTTCATTCGTCAACTTTGACAGCCGTAACATAAATTTTTAATAATATCCATAAAGTCACGCAACGTTGATGACTTTCAAGAGAAACGTCAGGTCAACTTCCAGACCACGTTTTATTTTTAAGGAATTTTAAATGAGTCGATTAACTTGCTTATGTGTTCATGCGTACTAACCGTCAAGCTCATCTAGTAACATTTACCAGAGACGGGGAAGGCAAACCTGGGACTAGTGGAGGGTGTTTTCCTACTCTCATTCCACGCAGATTTTGGTACACTTATCCTAAAGTCCTCATAATTCTTAGGTAGTGTAGTTAAAATACGATGTCAGTTCAAATAATGGTGTTGTGGAGGGTAGGTTGAGTTAGTTTCTTTGGAGATTGAAAGCAAGTTCCTTTTTAAGTAGTAAAGAGAGGTCTATGTATTAGAGGTTCCACTAATTCTCTCGGAATCACTAGAAATAATTACATTCTTTTAAATATTTATGTTCCTGCTATCACCATAAACCATATTCATTTCACTTACTGTTATATTATAACTAGAAAATGTATATTACGGTTTTCTTTCCTAGATTCATTAGAAACTATCTTTGTCTATTATTAACTACTTTTTTCCACCTGAAAATATCAATTTCTTATTATATACTCTCTTAGTGTCATTATAATCAATCATTTTTCTATTATCTACTCAGCTAATAACATCAAATGCTATTAAGCAATTACTGTTAACTCTCCAGAAACCATAATTTCTCTAATATATTTACTTTCTTTAATTCACCAAATAATAATTTTTTAGAGCAGAGAAACAATATATATATAGCATTAGTCCCTTTGAATCAAGATCATCCCATATGACAAACCATAGAGACATGCGTGCACTTGGACATCCATTAGAAGATTGAGACTGAGAGAGCAATTTGAATTGAGAAACCAAAATATTCTTTAAAGGCTACGATGGGAGTGTAGGGGAAGTGAGAAAAGGCCAGTATTTTAACAATTTTTATGGCATTTTTTTTTTTGGCCAAAATATATAGGATTTTGCTTCATTACAAATATAGAGTTTAATTTTCTTCAAATGGTGATATCAATAGTCCTTGAATATTTGTCATGAGGATAGAGTATTTAGATTACAGATTTTAGAATGAAAATAAAAGAAGTCATTAAATTAAAGAACACTCTTGACAGATATTCAAGAAATTTTCAAATCAACATGTGAAGAAAGTTAATTTTAATGGTTGTATTGAAGCAATATTTGATTTATTTTTACCAAAAAATTGTTTCGCTATAAAAACTGCCAAAACACTGGGCTTTTCTCTTGTCCCCTTCCTCCCCACCTTATGTAGTTGGGTAGTAACGGGGTTATTGAAAGGTGCTCTAGGTTATATTTTAAATGGTATTATTGGAGACATATCCACTTACTAATGTTGGGCTTGGAGCTTTTCTCAAGCAGTGACACATCCAGTTGAGTCTTGAGTCAAACACATGGACACACACTTCTTCACATTGGTCTCAACTGCACACGACATAATCGTTTGAGTTTACTTCAACCATTAAGGATACACCTGAGAAAATTCTTCATTTTAAGATCATTAACGCATACAAACGTAAATCAAGTCGTATCTTCTATTTTAGACAAATAAAATTTAGACAAAATAGAAAACTAATAATATTTATATATAGTTCCCTTTTATTAGTCCGCGACCATTATTATTAATCGAATATTTCCTATCAGATATTAGAAATAATAAAAAATTACATATGTAAATAGTGTATACCTTATGTAATAGGAAATTAATGTAATTAGAAATAATAAAAAATTACATATGTAAATAGTGTATGCCTTATGTAATTGGTTATTTATGTGTGCTCAGACAAATTATTTCTATCCCTCGAATTAGCTGTGAAAGAGAGAAAGAGAGTGGAACACCATTAAGGAATAAACATCCTCATAACCCCCGGATAAGCTTTGAACCATGACCTCTCCATTACCAGCAAACCAGTCCAAATTAGGTTGAATCCTGGGCCACATGTCTATCTATTCAACTCACGCTTTATTATGAATGCCTAAATACAACCTCCTCACCCTCCATTACACCCTCAAGCTCAATAAATTACAACGTCCTTTCCTTACATTACACCCTCAATCGCAATATAGTACACCTTCCTCTCCCTATATTACACCCTCATCTCCCTACTTTATACATTTCTCTCAATAACTTACACTTTCCTCTCCCTGAATTACACCCTCACTCTCAATACTTCACACCCTCCTCTCCCTATTTTACACCCTCACTCTCAATACTTCACACCCTCCTCTCCCTTCTTTACACCCTCCTCTCCCTACTTAACACCCTCATTCTCCCTAATTTGTACCCTCTTCTCCCTACTTTACACCTTCATTCTCCCTACTTTACACCCTCATTCTCCCTACTTTACACCTTCATTCTCCCTACTTTACACCCTCATTCTCCCTACTTTACACCTTCCTCTCCCTACTTTACACTCTCATTCTCCCTACTTTACACACTCATTCTCCCTACTTTACACCTTCCTCTCCCTTCTTTACACCCTCATTCTCCCTACTTTACACCCTCATTCTCCCTACTTTACACCTTCCTCTCCCTACTTTACACCCTCATTCTCCCTACTTTACATCCTCATTCTCCCTACTTTACACCTACATTCTCCCTACTTTACACACTCATTCTCCCTACTTTACACCTTCCTCTCCCTTCTTTACACCCTCATTCTCCCTACTTTACACCCTCATTCTCCCTACTTTACACCTTCCTCTCCCTACTTTACACCCTCATTCTCCCTACTTAACACCCTCATTCTCCCTACTTTACACCCTCATTCTCCCTACTTTACACCCTCATTCTCCCTACTTTACACCCTCATTCTCCCTACTTAACACCCTCATTCTCCCTAGTTTACACCCTCATTCTCTCTACTTTACACACTCATTCTCCCTACTTTACACCCTCATTCTCCCTACAGTTCCTCCTTCTCTCCCCTATTGCAGCCACACCCTGGCTATAAGGCCGTATTGTGACAACTCTGATTTGAATCATGTGATGTGTGTACAAACATGTGAGCTACTGGGATAGGTGCACACAAGTTTGACCCTAAAGGTCACAGGTTCAGCCCCCACTGATTGCACATGGGGTATTTTATTGGCTGCATAATATTGACTCAGTCCTGTTAAGTAAGAGTAGTTGGGATAGCAGGTTGTCGGAGTTCATTCCCAATTTGGTGCTTTAACTCAGCCCCGGCTCGTGTGGATGGATGGAAATGTTTTCTTATGGTGAAATAAAGACAGCAAGTGTTGATAGCATGACACATCACAATCCTAACTTAACATACCCTAACCTAATCTAACCTTACCTAGCCAAATGTAAGGATTTTACCCCTATTTATGTATTTTAATAGGCTTAAATTAATCTTATCTGGACGGTTATTTTGTGCCATTCTGATAAATAAGTTATCAACTTGGATATAACTTTCCAAACTATTGGATTAACTGACAGTCTAAAAAGCTGGAATATTTAGAGTTTAATAAAAATATACATTTTAAAGTTTATATTTATAATAATAAAGCAATAGTGTTTAGTGAGTTGAACTGCATAGAACTAGCTTAAGATATATTAGGGTGTAATGAGGTGGACTGGATATATCTAGATCAGATAGGGATAGGGTATAATGAGGAGGACTGGATAGAACTAGCTCAGATAAGGATTGGGTATAGTGAGGACTGGATAGAACTAGCTCAATATGGTGATATTTTGTAATGAGGTGGACTAAATAGTACTAGCTCAAGATAGAGTAAGTAGATTGTATTGAGTTAGACTGGATAGAACTAGCTCAGATAGGGATAGGGTGTAATGAGGTGTACTGGATATAACTAGCTCAAGATACAGATAGGGTGTAATGAGGTGTACTGGATAAAACTACCTCACTATAGGGATGGGTGGCGTCCTTAGCAGCGCGATAGTGAACTTTCAAGTCATATGACATAAAGTGAGTAAGTATACCTAATAATAAAAATCTAAATATTGGGATTTATATTATTATAACTATACCTTGGGCTTGAAACAAACTTGCTCAGTGCATGAAGCCTCTTACAATCTCAGGACTCCTGGATGTATATATTATTAGAACAACCTCTCCTGACCTATATGATTATTGTATTAACACTGCATAACAAGGATTTACCTGTTGTAGAGCACGTCCACAAAGATTAGAAAAATAAATATATAAAAATACTAGCTTTTACCCGTTGCGGCTTCGCCCACAATAATTGATAAAATCTTTTAATTTTTGACTAAACTGTTTTTGTCATAATTCAAACTTATTGTTTTTACAAATATCTATGCGTTTTTCTCAGCTCTAGCTGTAAATAATATTTCCGTATTATGCTAGCTTTACTTTAACATTTTAGTTATAATCACATTCATATTTACTCGTGAAAAAAAACCACAGTTAATATCTTATATATCTTATATACGAAAAGTTTAAACATTAGTATTGTAAAATTAATGAAAAATCAAAGGCTTAGGAATAGTCCTATATGTTATTCCAGGACATATTATACCAACGTAAAGTTTCATTCGAATCCGTTCAGCAGTTTTGGCATGATTGAGTAACAAACATTCAAGCACATAAACTTTCGCATTTATAATATTAGTAAGATTAGACTCTCATAACTTCATTATTTAAGAAGGACATTGTAAGAGGAAAATAAATAATAAAGAAAACTATGGTTTTAATTCGTTATTTTTAATCAAATAGTCTTAAATTTCCTTTTAGCTAGCATACCTGCTAAGAATCAATTAAAAATACAAGACATTAAGGTATAAGGAACACATTTAGTTTATTTCATCATAATGTAATATAAAATATTGAAAAACTAGATTTTAAGACATCAAAATATTATTATTGATAAAAATATAATAGATATTAAAAATAAAATTTTGTTGCAAACTATCTAAATTGATTGTAATAATTATTAAGCTAAAATTAATCTGAAGGATTATTCTTGAAATGTAAGTCCTTAGACCAAATATAAAAATAAATAACCTTTCTTAAATGGATAATCATAGGGAATAGTATATGTAAAAATTTTAGATATTAAAATAAAATATATTGAAGAATTAAATGGTGAAGAATATTGTTGATTAAGGTGGATGAGTTCTTTTATATGATCATAAAATAAACTAACTCAGCGATGGTTTATGTAGAGGAGAGATATAATGTATATACAAATATTGCTGACACCCTCGCCTATGAAAGTATTTCTGATTGGAAAATAAAATTTCTATTAATTTTTGATGAATATTACTGTTAGTATCCTCCCACAAACACATTGTCTCTCCAGGAATTGGAGTTACTCTTGAAGACGTTCTAGGACACAGTTTGTAACTAAAAATTTAATTAATAATTTGTGGAACATGGTTTTAAACTCGTCCCAAAGGACGCTGAAAATCTAACATCCTGTAATCCTGGTTCAAATTTTCCAAAACACTCCCATCTGGAATAATTAAAATATGTTCTAAAATATCAAAAGAAGAAGGGACGTCCAAGCATAAAGTATCGGTTCCGAAAAATATAGATAAAAAAATAGAATATCTAAAAAGGAAAGGTTGGAAGTAAAAGATGAATGAAATTGTCAGAAAGGAAAGGGAAAATCAATAGCAATATAATGACAGCTAGTATTGACAGATCTCTTGAAATAGTTTAAATTCCGACCTCAATAAACAAAAATACACATCCATTCTTATTTTTACTATTTCTTTTCGAAGCCTATCTATTTTCTATCCTCCCGTCTACTGTCAGCTTTTCCTTCGTGTCAGCTCAGGCTTCGCCTACTTCTTATTTTCAACAAAGACCAGTTTCTCCCTACTACAGAATAGCATTGTTCTCCGCTGACCGGTGAATTGGTCAACATATAACAACAACGAACTATGAATATTATGATATTTGTGCTTAAGTAAATGTCCAAAATTATACGTAACATTATTTAATATCACCTTCCCATGTTTTAGAAAGTCAAAGGAAATTTGAACGTCTTGCTTAAAAATACGATACAACCTTAGGATTTATATAAGTATTTGTTATCCAACCAATCGTCATGTACTTGCATTTACACAACATATATTGTTCAGTTAAAATATCATGTATTACGTGAAATATAACTACATGTTACTAAAAATTATGAGGGAAACGTACTCTTTGTCACACCAGACTAACCTAACCTATTGCACAACACAATGGTAAGTCTGTATAGTGAGATGGAATGGTTTAGTTGGTTCATGGCAGCCAATTCCTACGGGCTATGGGTCCGAATTTTTACTATGACCGAATTTTTGCTATGACCGAAATATAAACGTTAAATTATTGGTGACGCCAAATTCGTATTTGCCCGTTTTATTAACATTCTGACATCTCATTATCTCGACTGGCAAATGCTTGAACATTTAATTAAATATCACTCTCCTAATCCTATTTACTTTAGATTGGTTTGCCTAGCTTACTACTGATATTGGTTATTGGTGATAGAACGGTCTAAGTATTGGGATATTATAGTCTGGTTTCCCAATAACTTAAATGTCAGGGTTCAAATCTAAGCTGGGTGTATTGATTTTCTTCCCACTCTCGCTCTCACGCAAATGGGAATATATTTCCTCTACATTATAATTTGTTAATCCCCCACATGATTATTTTATTTTAATGCGTATAGAACGAGTTGTAGGACAGGCGCACATTGGGGTATTTCCCCGAGAACCCCTAAAACCATGTTAATCAACATCTAAACTAATACTAAAGGATTTTAAGGGTCGCTGATTAAGAATCTGGTATTAAAATTATGAAATTAAAAATGAAAGATTCAATATGGGTGATCAAAACTAAAAAAATATCCTGACAATTATTATAAATTTGATGGTCGGGCGTTTCTGGGGTTTCTATTAAGGAATAAAATGAATGTATCAAATAAACATTATTTTCAATAACAGTTGTATATTCTAAATTTTCTATTTATTTATGTATTTATTCATTTATTTGCTTGTACCCAACAGGAAAACTCATATCAGGGTATTCAGAAATCAATCACTAGAGATAGTTTGATATAAATATATATTATTGATACAAATACAAAAATTGTATAAATATAAAAAATATAAAATTAAAAATTTGTTAGGTGAAAACAAACAACAATCTATATACTGTAAATGTACAGCTTATAATATACAGTACATACATTACTTGGAATCTGAGTCCAAGAGAGTTTTATAAGAATTCTGTGATTTTTCTTTTTCATGTTACGCAGTTGGGGATAGCTGCTTTAATTTTCTTTGTGGTAGCTTTCTAATAATGAATTAAATATCCAGACTATTTTATTTGTTATTTACGGTTAGAGCCGAATCTAAATATCAAATTAATTAAATAAAAAAATAATACCTGAGCACGGGAATCAAAATCAGAACTTTTAATATAGTACGCTATTGCTTTTACCACAGAGCTATCCAGAAATATAGCCTTGCCACGGGTCATTCTCTCACTCATATTTTAAGATATAATCTGTGACAGACTCGCGGTAATAGTCAGATATATATCTTAATATATATAATTCTTCTGTATGTGTGTATGTCACTGAACTACTTCTAAACGGCTAGACCGATTTTGATGACATTTTTTGTGTGTGTTTGAGTGGGTCCGTGGATGGTTTGGATTTTCAATTGGAACCGGTAAGTGGCGCTGCAATTGGGTTATAGGATTTATATTTTAGGGATTTTTTAAAAGATTTTTTGCATATCAGAACATGTAACCTAAAAATTTCACCCTCCCCCCCACCCCCAATATTTATAATAATGAATATAATATTAATAATTGACCGTTAAAAACTTCTGAAAAGTTCATGAATAATTGAACTTCTGAGAATAATTCATAGTTATGTTTGTTTTTCGATACAGCTGATATTTGTGGAGTTGTGGGCGAAATGTCAAAAATGAAAAGATGTTTTATTTTGTATGTTGTCTTGACAAACACTGAATTTGTAATATTTGTGTTACTCACCAATTGGAGTTCATGGCGAACTTGTAATTGTGATGATCACATAGTATTTGTTTTATTATCGAAATCAATTATGCCACCCAAACGAAAAGCCAAAGTTCGGGCAGGACAACGTCAGTCGGGTTCGCTAGTATATATATATATATTATATATATATGATCCATTAAGATCAATAGCTATCAGATAGCGTAACCACCTTCAACTCGGTAAGGCTTTATGCTGTCAAATGCACAATGACAATCATACGAATATTATATAATATTATGATGGATTTAATAGCAAATATATTATAGTTGATAATTACTGTTATAGCCGCGTCTGAATATAATATTCTTTATATTTAAAAATGGCACCTGTACACGGGAATCGAAACTGGGACATTTGGCTCGGTACGTGACCACTAAACCACAACCACTGAGCTATCCAAGAATCATCTCATTTCGTCCCATCACGTTCACTACAGACCTTGCAATAAAATATGAGTGAAGAATGACCCTGGGCACGAGACGATTCTCGGATAGCTCAGTGATTAGAGCATTGAAGTACTAAGCCATATGTCCTTGGTTTGATTCTCTTATCTGTGTGTCATTTTTCAATTTAAAGTGTCTGGTACTACTCTTTCGTGGATATAAAGAGATCAACAATCAATAGAAAATGTGTTCAATCGTCTTAATTTTTTTTAAATAATTTCCTAATTCAATAAAATCTTAACCTCTTTGCCGATTTTTTCAAACTCAAAACCTAATACGTTTGTACCCACATCTATTTGTGTGGAAGATTCCTTCTTGATAGTTGCAAATTTACAAAATTTAGAATGAAAATACGATTTCCCATGAAAATTAGAGAAATATATGCTTTTTTCTCACTAAAACAGATCTTCAAGCGAAAGGTTCATACCTGAAGGGTAGAAGATATTGGCAGCTACTTTTTGTAAATTCCAATTATATATAAAAAAAGCACACTATCGAAATTCAGGTGAACGGTGTAGAATGCCTAGCTCAAACTCACACTGAAACGAGATAAGGCCCGTATCTAATTATTTTTACGAACTCATAATTTCATATGGAATTTGAATATTTTAAATATTAATAAAAATTATTAGAATACAATAAAATTAGAATCATAGCTCCAGGAATAGAATCCATCTTTAAAATTGGGATTTCCACAAATATTACACAAGTTGTAATCACTTAAGTGCAGTGCGGTATTTGGCATTATCGTAGCGTGGCACTTCCTACGCAAACAACGGACAGCTTTGGACTGAATTAGAGGTTCATGTAATTGGAATATTCCAACGGGATTTAATGCAGAGATTATCTAAAATTTCAACCATTTCAAAAATAAAGCCAATATTTAAAATTCGAATTTTTGGCTAGGGCTACGTTTTGGAGAAAATTCCCCACTTTCAGACGTAAGGAAACTAAACCACTCTTAGACACCTTTAACCTAGATTAGTGGGCACATGGACCGAACATTAAGATCATTTAGTCTGTTCAGAATTATCGTCCTGACAAAAAAACATCACTGCTTAGCCAGAGGTACTAAGATTGTCTTACCTAAATTGTTCATCATTTTCTACATATTTAATTCAGATATTTCCTCTAAATGCAACCTTTTCCTCCAAATTCTATCGATGTAAGCATGCATATACGAGAGTGGACCCAAAAGAAACAGGACTTTTGCTCTAAAAAAAAATTTATTAAGTTTTTTACAAAATTCTTTCAGTCTCCTTCAAAGTTATCTCCATTAGATGCGCTGCAATTGATCAGTGTTTTTTCCCACTGTTTGAAGCACCTCTGAAACTTTTCAACTTTGATATCGTCCAGTGCCAATTGCGAAGCTGTTTTTATAGCCTCCACATCATCAAAACGCTTCCCTTTTAGATTTTTTTCACTCTCGGGAACAGAAAAAAGTCACATGGGGCTAGGTCTGGCGAATACAGAGGGTGGGGAACGATAGCCCACCCCTGAGAGCCCAAATAGCTGTTCAAAGACAAGGCCATATGTGGGGGGCGTTGTCATGGTGAAGGAACCAGTCACCTGATTACCAGAGTTCCGGGCGTTTCCTTCGAACATCCTCCCTCAAACGTCTTAAAATTTCTAAATAAAAGTGCTGATTAACAATTTGACCAGGGGGGACAAATTCCCGGTGTACAACTGTGACTTGTGCGTTTGGCGGTAGGCGTGGACAACTATAGCGCTAGGGTCTGTGTTAGTTCAGAGAGAAAGTTTGCCTGAGGCGAACGGTCAGAACGAGAGAGTAACGCTTAAGACTTGGTATAGTCAAGACGGCCTTAGGTATGGACTAGTCAGAGAGTCGCCGTCCGCCACACTCACTTACACGCCACGAAATATTAATGTGTTTGTAACTTTAACAATAAACTACAGTCTTAACTCACTACCTGCAATGTTGCTATTAATTATGAAATATATCCATGACCTACAGCAAAAGAAGCGGCAGTGCACAACTCCACGAACATCGAAAAAAACAATGATCATAGTCTTAATATTCGACCTCACTTGTCTTGCTTTTTTTGTTCGGGGAGAGTTGGGGGTCCTCCACTGGCTAGATCCTTGCTTGGTTCCGGGGTCATATCCATAACACCAACTCTCATCACCTGTAATGACCTTGGTCAAAAAGATTGGGTCACTTTCAATCTGATTTGTTCAAGTCCTGACTCAAATTCAGATGAATACTTTTTTTGATCCTGTGTGAGCAGGCGAGGAAAAAACTTAGTGGCAACACGTCTCAATTGCAAATACTCAGTCAAAATCCGCTGGCACGAGTTCCAACTCACTCCTGTCTGTTCTGAAATTTCATCGATCGTGAAACGACGATCATTGTAGATTTTTTGGCGGATTTTTTAAATGTTTTCGTCGTTTCGAGATGATGAAGGGCACCCAGAACGAGCATGATCTTCAAAACTCATCCTACCACGTTTAAAGCATCCAAACTACTCGAAAACTTGTGTGCAGCTCATAGCATGATTCTTGAAAGCCTGTTGAAGCATTTGGTAAGCTTCCGTTGCCGTTTTTCAAGCAGGAGGCAAAATTTCAAACACACTCATTGTTCCTTTAAATCTGCCATAACGATTTTGCAGGCAGCAAACGAGAACAGTTGAGAAAAACAACAATAATATCAAACGTAACCTTCCACGCAACTGATCTAGGAAGGTCTCTAGTAGACCCACATAGCGGGAAAACTCTAATACGCCTAGAAACGGCCACGCGCTTTCAATCCGGTTTCTTTTGGTCCCCCTTCGTAGCCTGGATGGGTAGTAAGATGTGGTGCATGTAGTAAATAAAACAGTCACCTGGGTATCAATTCATCGCTGTGAAAGAGGAAACTTTAATTCTACCAGTGATATACATTTTATTTTGGCCATTTCTGGAAGCGACCTTGGTACTATTACTTGAGTGGGCAGTCACGCTACTGACTGAGCTAAGGAGTCGAACACTTGTCGAAATGAGTTTGCAGGATTGCAAATGGTGACCCACTTGAATAAAAGGTGTTACAAGAAATGGCCTTTGTTCATTCTCTCTTTTATTTGCGTGGTCTGTAACCCAAATGAAGGGGGGTCTTACCGTTTCCTCCCCACCTGAGTGTTGGATCAGTTGGTTTGGTACTTGTCGAGAAGTCGTTCACACTCTCCAGATACGATTCCTTGGTTTGTCTGGGATCATTTCACCCGGACACACTAGAGCGCTGTATAAAGTGAGACTAGAAAGAAGTCTCGCATTCGTGTAATTATCTTGTAGTGTGATTAGATTCCTTGAATGGTTCACAAGGGGCTGGTTCTACAAACAAATAGGTTTCAAAAAGATGTTCTTAGATCTTTTACTTAATTATGGGTAGCTTTTAATGAGTTCTCCAGCATTGATTACGAATGACTTGATTAAATTTAGTTTGGTCTAGCTTTCTTAATTCATTTCAATTTCATTTTAACAGCTGACCATTGGAATAATGTGGTATGTTATTTGTCTTTTTGTTCTTTAATAAATTTATTTAAAATATTAATGTCTCTATCAAAAATACATAAACCTACAAAATAAGAAAAAAGTGCAATTATATTGTTTTTATTTACTTATTTTCAGTGTTTCTTACTATTATTATTAGCACCGCGTCTTACTACCCGTTCGTATTGTACGCACTTACGCTAATGTGTAGTGGTAGGGTAATTGCGAGATTAAATAGAGGACCTACAGTTTAACGTGGGATCCGAACCACGGTGGAGGCCTGGCACTCCACAAATTCACAAGTTATAATTAATACACGTCTTGTAAGAGGTGAAGGAAGGGTTTGGCAATCAGATAAATCTGTGCCGGGACCGAGGCTCAGTGCTTCTTACTACCCATCCACGCTAGAGGTATTTTATTACTTTAAAGAGGTTGGGAAGAAGAATAAGGCAAATATAATATGATATGTATATATATATATATATATATTATATTTGCTTGGAGGGAAAGTGGTAAATGATATCCTTAATATACCCATTTGTGATTCAAGTCTCGGCCTCCACACCACCAGTAACCCAGATTAAATGAACCTGACCTTCTTTAGTCCATGTGCACACTGGTGTAGGCTATAAGTTGTTCAAAGAAAACAAACGGAAATGTTTAATTGCTTTTAATACCATTTATAACGGACTGAGGAAACCAATATAGTTGAGATTTTTTAATGATTAAAGGCCATTAACTTTATATTTATATAGCTCTGGGCGTTAAATTTGAACTAAATATTTATATTCCCCCTCCGTGCCAAAATGAGAACTTTAAATCGACTCCTTACCCGCCACTCTATACGTTTCGCTAAACCACTCAAGTACGTAAGAATTGAGCAAATTTAACTAAAGGTAAATATTTTACTTACCGATAGACAACTATACACAAATCATAGTTTCCATTGGTATGTAATCAAATAATGATTGTACAGATGAGCCACTGATCACACAGAAGGAAGATATTGAAAGTTCGCTAGGGAAATTGGGTTTGAGTTTTACCTAACCTTTTTTTTTTTTAGCCGATATCCTGGACTCCTAAATTCTAAAATGAGGGTTCATTTGTCAAAATAGGTTAAGCCATTTTCTAGTAGTTTCAATTACCCGAAAAGGGCTTATCAAATTATATATAAGATTCCCATTGATATTTTCAAAAATTTAATCATTCTTGGTTTTATTTAAGTTATTTTTCACATACTTGGCTCATTCCTACACTAATTTGTTTATCATATTAATAATACCTCCAGCTCAGTTGTATTTGCTACTATGCTTGACTAATCTATGAGGGGGAAGCTAAAATCCATGTTGATGAATTCAATATGAAAACTTCTTCTGTAAGCTAAACATTTTATAAATTACATAATATAGCTTTTCATCGATTTCCTGAATAATGTGAATTGATTTACTTAAACCTTATAGTGCTGTACATTTAGATCAAATAATATAATAGTGAGCACAGTGACCATAGTAATAGTTGCTAAATTCAATCATATATTCAACACATTTAGTTTATTCAATAAGTGTATTTTATAACAACTTTACAAAATATTATAAATGCAATTTATGGATTTTTTCTAAATCTATTACATCATAATAAATACTTTTTTGAACTTTCCTTTCACAACATTATAAATACCTCACTTGACCCTTAATTTTATTTACTTACTAATGATTGTTGGCCTAATGACATATTATATAAGGATTTTTTTTAGTTTTACTATATATATCAGTAATTTAAAATTAGTTCATACTTTGGCAAGCCAATTCTATACAAAACCCTAGGAAACTGGCGATTTTTTTTAATTTTACTTATATTTTATTATATGTAATTGATTAGGCTAGGTTAGGTTTGGTTAAGCTGGTTTAAACTAGATTAGGTCAGTACATAAGAAAATCTAAAGGCTAGTTTTATCATTTTAGCTATTTACTAATTATTTAATATACAGCGTGTATCTAAAACATTCAAAAAAATATCGGCAGTTTATTCTTGAGATAAAAATAGATGAATGATATAAACAGCCCAGGATCCATCTTCAATATCAAGGGTGGTATACGCCTCTAAATGTTAAGGCAAAAAAGTTATTGTATGAAATATTATGAAAACTGCTTGCGTTTGTAAAACGAGTTTTTGCATACAAATTATATTAACCGTGATTATTAATATAATAAATGTATTATACCCGTTAACCATACCCATCATGTAAAAAAATGGGGTTGAAATTCTTATTTTTGTGACCAAATGTGTCAGAATAAATATTACTATCTTTGATTTTATATTACGAAGCATGGAGTAACAATTAACAAAAATAGGTATCTTGGAGAATCTGTCTATCTCTCTCCATTTTCAAGATAAAGAACATAGTCATGTTTTATTTCAAATACAAGGGTTAATGCCTGCCAGGTAGGAAGCCAGTATCGCTGTGCTGCTTCGCCGTGCAATCACACAACCATTTACCAGCACCTCCGTATCTGTTTGTTACGTACATTAGTGGGTTATCAATACACAGGTAACAGTTCAAAGGTATTTTATTAATATACAATCACAGGATTATTGAAAGCAAAATTATGTTATACAAAATTAAACTATTGCATAGCATGTTTTATCTCATCGCTTTGAAAGCATACTTACACCAAGTGTAAAAATGGTTGCCCCCAACGTCATTGCAATAATTAAGGCGGGGTGTCAAAGATGATTTTACCCTTTAAGAAACACCCGGTGTTTCTTGATCTGTATAGCAGGCTGCCATAAACCTAGCTAATGGGGTCTTCCTCAGATTCATGCATGTTTCGTATACTAAAGCCTTGACAAAGCCCCACAGAAGGAAGTCTATAGGATTAAGGTCAGAAGAGCGTGGTGGCCAAGATATAGGCCCACTTCTTCTAATCCAACGAACAGGAAATGCGATGTTGAGGTAGTCATGCACAGCCCTTGTAAAATGTAGCCTATTGCAGCCACACGCTTTGCTGGACGGCAAGCGGTACACCCTCGAGGAACTGTGCCAAGCTAAAAGTCAGGAATTGGTGCTACATGTAGGTCAGTCAAGAGTTGCGGCATCAGGTACGGGCTAATGAGATGTTCACCCACAATTCCCACCCAGATGTTCTCAGAAAATCTGTTCTAGTTGGCCATGATAGCAGTTACATGAGGGTTGGCGTCGTGTCAAATGTGATTAGTTCTACTATTAAGATAGTCGTCTCTGGTGAATGTTGACTCAGCGGAGGAAATAAATATGGTGGAGAAATCAGGAAGCACTATGCACTGCTGTCATCCATCCGGTGCGCAATGATACGGGTGCTTGTTGATGCGTCATCCTCCACAAAATTCAGTAACATTTCTTCGACATTTGGAGTACTAATATTCCTCGGGTCACCAGATCCACCTCGTAGCTGAAGTGTATCTGTATCATAAAGTCACTGAGTGACAGCTGAGAAGGTCTGGTGATATGGTTGACGTTGCGCAGGATATCTGTCCTGGTAATACCGTGCAGATGCTCTTTCATTTTCTCTAAGTTTACCGTAGAGCATGACCATGTCTGTCATTTATGCATTTGTATACTGTGCTATTTTGACTAGAATGAGTTCAAAATGCAGTGAAGTCGTGTTGGCTTCCGTAGTCGATAACACTCTTATCGATTAGGTAGGGGATGATAGGGATGATTAGAGGGGGAAAAGATCATGACGTACACCAATGTACGGTACAGCGATACTGGTTGCCTACTTGGCAGGAATTTAAAATTCAAATTATAGCACCACGTCTTTTTACGCGTTCGGATTATACGCTTAATTACTAACTACGCTAAAGGGTTGGTAGTTGGGAAGGTTGAATTTAGAGGAAGAGAATCCGCATTTGTGTGGAGAGTGAGTGGAAAACCATTTAGGAGGCCCCTCCTCCCCAGTTCACCCGACTGAGATTCGAACCTCTATATCCCCTTCCTCGGTAGTCTAGCCCAACACGATACTAGCGAGTTAGCTAACTACGCCACCGAGGTGGGTTGGCAGGTATTAGCACAAGTCTTTGAAAGCAAATATGAATTCTTATCTCGTAAAAGGGGAGAAATACACAGTTTCTCGATGATACTTTTTTTAAAGTCTTGACTCCTTGTTTCGTAATCTTAAATAAAAAATGTGTAATACAGAATCTGATATATTTTATCGGGAAAATAATGGTAGCAGCCCCATATTATACATGATGGGGGTGGGTAACAGGTATAGTACATTTATTATATTAATGATCACGGTTTATATCATTTGTATGCAAAAGTTCGTTTTACAAACGCAAGCAGTTTTCATAATATCTCACATAATAACGTTTTACCTCGATATTTAGATATGTATACCACCCTGATATTAAGTATGGATCCTGGGTTGCTTGTATCAATCCTTCTATTTTTACCTCAAGAATAAAATACTGATGTTTGTTGGAATGTTTTATATACACGCTCTATATTAAGTAATTAGTAAATAACAAAATAATACAACAAGCCTCTAGGTGTATTAAATAAAGATGAATGTTTTAGGTACACGCTGTATAATAAATAATTAGTAATTAAATGATACTCCTAACCTTTAGGTGTATTAAATAAAGATTAAATTTTATGTACTGACCTGATTTAACTTAACCTAGTATAACCAAACATAACCTAGCCTAACCAATTACATAACTTAATAAAATATAAGTACAATAAAGAGAATAATTTGTTTTGGCTGGTTTGCTAGGGTCTTATCTAGAACTAACCGGACAAAGCACGACCTGATGGTAAATTATTACATATATCATGCCTTGGCTAATTTCACTGGCCAAAGCTAAAAGTAGCGGTAATTTTGCAAATTGGTTGGACTTTGTGTTTTGGCTTTAAAATAAAGTATACACAAATATACGAGTAGAACTAAAATTGAAAAAGCTTGATATAAGATGTAATTAAAAATTAACTGCTTGAGTTTGTTAGAATGTTTTAGATACACGCTATATATATATATATATATATATATATACAGCGTGTATATTCATTAATTTATTTATTTATATCTACCAAGTAAAGGGGATAAATTTGTCATTCTGTAATCGTAGATAATTGAACTAACACTGTAGTATTACTTTGAGCTTGAGGTAAAAATAACTTCCGTCTATAAAGATTGTGATTAGACATTTTTCTAATTGAGCTGCTTACCCATTATTATAGATTTTTAGATGCAATTTATTACACTCATTTTTTTATCATTGCCAATACAATCACTATTCATATTATTTATTTATATTTGTGTACAAGGTCTAGAAGTAAGACTAGTCGAACAAAATGCCCATCTAACAAGATTGGAAACTTTAAATAAAAATATCAAGAGTAGGAAAAGTTTACCGAAAAGATGCATTGAAGAGAAAATCCTGAGGTAAGCAGAAAGAGCACACTATCTGTAAACCAAAGCACTATTTTTTTGTCTACGTTAGCTAAGTTAGTTCGTCTCTTTATTCTTGAAGAAAAGGAAGCCTAGTTTGCTAAAATTCAGAATCAATTTAACTTATTATAAACTTAGCTTTTGTAATTGAAATCTCTTATAATCATATCGAAAACGCAGTTACATTTCTCATAGTCACTTAATGTAAACCAATTAAAACTTATGAATAAAGTTGGCTTTGAATAAGACCTACTGATTGTAAAGCTAAGTTTACCAGTTTAAAACGTTTAGTACCCTACTTATTCATCAAAAACATCCCAAATTGGTAGTAATACGTGGTGATAAAAAAAACAGTTAAACTATTTTTAAGAGAAAACTATTTCTAAAGGCTCTCTAGTTTGCTAGAGTATATTTTAAAATACAAATCATGAATCAATATTTTCAGAACTACGTAAAACATAAACAATAGAAATTATTATATACGTATTAAAGTGGTTAAGTATTGCAGATATAGTTAATATATCAATAGTTTTAATATGAGTAAAGATGGAAATTATTTTAAAAACGGCTTTAAAAGTGTTATTTTTTCAAATATATTGTATGTACTATCATTAAATAAGAAAAAGCTTAGCGAGTAAAAACAAAGCTATCTAACTTCGTATGAATATATAATCCTTTTTAATAATAAATTCTGACAGGATCTTATAAAAGAACGGGGCATGTAATAATTTCTTATAGAAAATAATCCTTAAATATTGGATACGTTTCCTTAGCTTTTGTATAAAGTTCAGACTTTACAAATTATTAGAAATATATTACCTGTTTCAGATATGTTTATTTAGATTTTTTACAGTATAGCAAGCGTTTGCTACTCCGTTTGCTGGAGAAGTAAAATATAGTGGTATCACCATAAGAACAACAGTTATATACAACATTTAAATAAACTTGTTTAAATTATCATCACCTGTTAAAAAGTTGATTTATAGAACACATGGTATGGCAACTGAAAACATCAAAATGGAACTAGATATTGGTTTTAATATCGGGTCAGTTTACTTGCAGGATGGGGAGTTCACACGATGCGTGAAATCATGCTATTTAGCATGCTTATTGTGAAATTGCGCACGGAACAGACTAAAGATCCTATAAAGAGCACGTCTCAATGCACGCGCACGCACGCAGATTTGGTTCTAGAGCGCAGATTCAAAATCAAGCAGTGTTTGATTTTCCGTGCTCGAAGCAAGACATGGGCTACTCTTCTGCATGGTTGTCCTGTGGTGTTGTAGAAGTTTGGTGTTCTGTATTTTAATTCAAGTATGGCTCCGTGGTGGAGTGATGCTCTAATACCAAATGTGGAGTGGAAGGGGATGCGAGAAAACGCCAGTGCTTATGCAGTTTTTATAGCAAAAATTTTTGGACAAAATAAATAAAAGATTGCTCCAGTACCAACATTAAATTTAATTTTCTTTACATGGTGACCTCAAAATTACTTTAATATCTGTCAAGGGTGTTCTGGAATTTAATGACATATTTTTTCTATTCATTTAAAAAGTTTCTCATCTAATGCCACTATGATTATGATGGATATTCAGGAACTGTTGATATCAACATGTGAAGAACAGTAAACCCTATGTTTGTAGTGGAGAAATATTTGATTTATTTTGTCCACAAAATTATTTGACACAAAAACTGCAAAAAAACTTGCATTTTCTTGTGTCCCACCCTACCTTAAATTTGGAAAATTACAATTATCCCTAAATATAGTGTGTGGGTGGCGGTGCTAAGCCAAAAGGCTCGGTCACAGACAAATTATATAACCAGACACTCAACTTCCAGATTAAAAGTGTTGCACTCCTTATGGCAGCTTGAGTCCTTCAACACTAGGATCGCTGCGGTTAGTCATATCATCACCCAGCAGGGACACTAGCGAAGCCCAGTGTTGAAGGACTCAAGCTGGCAAAAGGAGCGTACCAAAACCCTCGGTGCATGAGCTGCTCCAGTTGTATGAAGAACCATAGCAAACAAACTTTCGTGTGGCAAACTCTTCACAACAAATCTAGTATAGTTGTAGGGTAGAATTGAAAGTTATTATTATTAAGAAGATTTTTGGAAATTATGTTTGTAAACACACACTTAAATCCCCCAAACCGTAGTAAACGGACATGATCTGTTATCTTATAAGCATCACCACCACCTTTAATTTTCATCAAATAATTTATAATTCGCGTGATAGCTGTTGCTACATAGAGATAGTTTAGCACACAAAATTAAAACTCATTAAGTTTTTCAGTATAAGATAGTCAATGATTTTATATATTTTAGACATTTTTAGTCTAGTAAAACATCCTTAGTCTTTATCATGATAAAGGTAGACTGTTGTGATCAAGTGGGGGGAGAGGGAGGAGAGTATTGAAATCCACTGTGATGTATATGACCAATGAAATGGAGCTTGCTGTACACGTACGTGCATACTGCTGTACACCCCTGGCCGTTTTGCGTCAAATTTAAACTTATATTTGAATAATCTGGGAAAAACAACAAGAGTTCATGATATTGGAGAAAAAGCAAAATTTATATTTAAACGGTATACTGTAACTAATATCAGTAGTGATAGCCAGACTTTGTTCCAGAAGTGGAAATATGGGAGGGGTAGCTACTCGTATGTTAAAGGTATTTAAATAATGTATTATATGGCGTAGGTGACGTATGACAGTGACGTCACAAGAGAATAACTTTTGTTAATTGAATAAAATCAGGTTTGAATGAACTATAATATTTTGTGATGTCAAAAGAGTACGACGTATGAGGGGAGAGGGTAGCTATGTCAGAGGTATTTCAATAATGCATTACTTGGAATAGGTGACGTATGACAGTGACTTCACAAGAATGTCACGTTTTATTTTGACTTCGATTAATGTTATGCCAAGCACTAAACACCATATTCCCCAATGCAGTGGTTGTTATGTTTATTAACGACATCATATTTAGATAGACTCTAGAGTGGTAAGGCCTATTTAAAAAAAATATAAGTTATAAGACTCAAATATATCATTTAAACACTAGGAAATTTTACGAGAAATCTAAATTTTCTCTCAGGTGGACTTGTATCCATTGTAACCATCAATACTCTCTCTACTTGTCATGCTTATTAACGACGTCATATTAAATAGACCATCAAGTGGTGAAGCCTATATTTTTAAAATATAATTTGTATGACTCTTATAGTAGTAAAACCTTACTCTCAGTTGAGCATATAATTAGTTTTAACCTAGAATAGAAATGAGACGTGGCCATCTGTATTGTTCTAGCCCAGCGTTCTAACCACACAAAAGTTTGTTTAAATAAGACCATATTGGGGTAATCTGTTTGAAATAGAACCGTAGATAAGTAGGTGGCTCTCAAATATCAGTTGAGCTAAGAACGAGGGACAAAGTGGTTGATCCACACACTAATCGTTCACCGGAATTTTAAAATCATTTATAAAATAACATTGCATTGTGTATTTAATCATTGAATCTGCACACCTGAGTGGAAAGTTAAATTTTATTTTATTTACTCAATTTCATAATTATTATACTCTATTTGATAAATAAGACATGTGTTTTAAATACAATGACCAACAAAATATGATTTGACTACAACCGATGTTTTTGTTTAGTTTAGCTGATCTTTGTGTATCAAATTAAAACAGTTAAACATTTTGATGTAATGGAAATAAATGTTTCAGCCGATATGACAACTAGAAATTCTAGTTTCCAACAATGGGTCCAGTTGTGAAAATAAAACTCTAATAGATTAGATTTGAAAACACATGATTATCAACTAGGAAAATTTTTATTTGAGAATACATTCTTATAAAAATAATAATTACACAGAAGTTAGACATTAAGGTAAATCTCTAAATTTATACCAAACTAGATAATTGGAGAAATAGGTTACTTTTCCACGTACCAAATGAATTTTAACTTTTATTAAACATTTTTATTACTACATATTATTAGACAATTAGAGAGTAAATACTTATTTACACTATTTATTAATTTAAAATTTCAAACTTACATTGTTTGATCTAACAGAGCGGGGAATAGCAAATAGACATGTCACTAATTAAATTATCTTAGTTTAAGCTTTTACTCTCTTTTAGCAAATATTAAAATCTGAAGTTTACATTTTCAATTTGAAAACATTTTTAGCATAATTGTATATTTAAATCAACAGGATTAGAAAAATATAATTTTTTTAATAAATATTCAAAATTTTCATGTCGAATTTCACCTTTTACTCCGTTTATTTAAAATAATCATAAAAATAACCCATATAAGTTAGATTAGAATCAGTTAATAGTAAGAATAATAAAACATACATACAAGATATGGAATTTCAGATGATTAAAAAAAATTAATTTCTAATTTCATTGAGATGTTATACTGATTACATAAAGCAATTATGAATGGTATAAACAAATTAAACTTCTATTAGTCACATTAGTATAGTGGAAGACTAAATACTATTTAATACTTAAGTTTGTTTTTTACTAGAAATTTGACATATCTTAATTCTACATTTTCAATTTTAAAACAATATTACCAAAGTTTGAACTTTATATTTTTCGAACTATCAATTGTGTATTTAGCTCCTCTGGATAAATAAATTTCAACCGGACTAGATTTCAACCATGCTAAGTTTGATAGAATTATCTCTCCCCACACCATCATAAATTAATGCAAAGTTTGAGGGAAATTTATTGACAAGATCAATTTGTTCCTTAGTACATAAGTGTGAAAACATATTTGGTAGAAAGAAACCTACTAGACTATCGTTGAAAAAGTAATTTATGTAAATTCATCTTCCAAATTTTGTGTCCCGCTACTCGAATGGTATAATTTTTAATTTGGTCTATTCGGCTACATTTCTAAGTGAAATATATTGAGTCTCACACATGGTGGCGTTGAATCCCTTTATAAACGTCTCCATACCCTAAAAAAAAGACAAAAGTAGATTTAAAAATCATATCTTATAGAATTACAAAAATGTAAACAATTTTTAAAAATATAAATTACAAAGATAAAAAAATTAAAAATGATATATTATCTTGATGTTCTCGTATGGAAGTGAGCTGTGGTGTGTCTCCAGTGTGGGCTTATCTATGCTCGGATCACCCTGAATAATTTTAGCACACTTATCTTGCAGGTTGCTCGTTCCTGGATCTTTGAGTAACTCTGTGAGGAAATCAGAAGTGACGCCTTGGTCAAAATCTAGTGCCGCCTTTTGCCGGTTGCGTAACCACTTTTGATGCGTCCAGTACAAGTCGCAGAAAACTTTAAAATAGCGTACGTCTCCAGTCGAGCAACAATCGTAAGATTTTTAAAGTGACCAAAACATCCAGAGCTACAATAACGGATCGTGCGCTGTACGTTGGACTCTTGTAGAACTTCTAATACGCAGGTGTAATTATTTTAAAAATTAGTTGAACCTAACTCAACGCATCTATCTCCATGTGTGTATTTTCCTAAAATTGTTATATCTCCAATTCGTGATCTAAAATGCTCTTTTCCTCATTTACAAACACCGTGCCGCCCTCTCTTGTTAACTTTATTGAAATAAGAGTGGCCCATAACACTAGTCTTAGATTGACGTTCAATATGGTGACGGTTGAACGCTTGAAGAGGTTTGTTAAAGCGCACGTCTTAGACTAACTCCATTTTAGCAATGTCTATGCGGTTTTATCTACATGTATTTAACCATATTGCCAACATTTTAAAATTGCAAACGAGTCTGGACAAGGTAATTTCTAACAAATAAGCTCAAAGTGAACAACGTCTACATTTTTAATCGGGTCCAAAGGTTAGATAAAGTAATGAATAAACTCGCTAGGAACAAAGTTGAAAACAATGAGTCAACGATTATAAAAGGGGAATTTATTTCTATCAGAATATAATTTCTGATGAAAACAACGACTCATTTACCATAATAAGCGAGACAGGACGTAAGTATAACTGGTCCAACACGTTAGAAAGAGATATTTTAGTTCGATTTCAACCCTTAATTGTGAACGTGAATCCAGTGAATTACCTAATGAAAAGTTTCTCTAATCTATTGATAAATTTGCTTAGAGGAACGGTACCTTACGATTTAATGGGACTTACGATCACGAACACAGAGTATAATCTGGACAAAGCGGTGGGGGTCTCAAAACGTAGATGCGACCAAATTGATGTGAAAACTATTATTAATACGTTTATAAAAGTTATTTAGAATAACTCCAAATTTGGTATAGCCGATGTATTGATGATTAGAGGGAATCATATCAAAACGATGATGGGCAACGACAGATCATTAAAAAGAGGGTGTCTTTTAAACTATTATCTGAGTCACCATAAAACTAGTATAGTCGTTGTTAAATCATGGACGAATTGTTTGGTGCACGCTATAGTAATAGCAATAGTGAAAATGCTGGTGATATTAATTATAAACTCTATATTAAGTGGCGTAAGATTAACAATGCGGTAGATGATCTTCTCGCAAAAACTTGCATGGATCTATCCGGGGGACTTGGGCGTGAATATCTCGATAAACTTCAGCGTAATTTTGGTGACCAATATAAATTACGCGTGTACAATACCATCTTGACGATTAATGGTTTGTGGGACGAGGCTGTTTCGTCTTTGAATTGGTACGTTAAACTAATATATTATGATTTCACGAGTCACATCAACGTAATAATCAATTTGGTGGCCGCTTTCTCAGTTCAATACTTTGGCGAAGGATGAAATACCGGCTTTGAAAGAGGTGCGAGACATTCGTGTAAGAGTACTTGATCCCAATATATATCCACACCTCCATGTCTGTACGTGAGGTAAAAAGTGTACTGCAGTGATTTTAACAAGGTATTTAGGTCTGACACTTGTTTCGCTAGTCATAAATCGAATAACAGGCTGGTGTGCAGTATTTGCAACAAAATGAAGGGGAGAATTCACGAATGTCTTAATACTATTGCGGGACGTGTAAACCAAATAAAGACAACCCTCATCGTTGTAACATGCAGACGTTGAGTCGAAAGGAGCTCGTTGACAAATATCTAATGATATTCTATGATTTCGAGATTAGGCAAGATCGCACTATAACGGACGACTATTTTATGCAAGAACCGAATTTACGTCACATAAAACTTTAGTGTGTAAAATGTGAATTTAATGATAATATGGATGAGGATTGTAAACAATGCGGGAAACGATCTCATTCCTTTTTGGAGAATTCGGTAGACAGCTTTATTGAATACCTGAGACAACCGAAGCTATTTTCTAATAAGATTGTTCATCCTGTGCACAGCTCGCGGGGCTTCGACGCGATATTATTCCTATATTAGTTTATGTCACTAAACTACATGCCTAAAACCATTGCGGAGGGAACTAAAATACTCTGCATGACGATGGACCACATACAATTAAAAGACAGCCAATGTTTCTTAACTATACCGCCGAGACAGATCCCAAAAGCGTTTGGACTAGACATTTATATCTATTTAAAACAGAAAAAAAATTAAATCATTATGGTGAGATATCTTGTCCCAGAATGTTTTGCGCGGATTATATGAAACTGGATGAGTGAAATGACTTTTTGGTATGGCAAGCTGAGAAGCTAGCAGATTTAGTCAGATTTAGAGGCCTATTGGATAGATGACATTAATGTATTACACAAGTGTTGCCGTGAATGTCTTCATATATTTCTAAATTTAGGTTCGAAGGACATATTTAGGGAATCGATAACCCTCTCGTCAGCATACAATCGTTTATTTAGAAATCTTTTTTTTAGCTTTCGATACAATAGCCATTCTGCCCAAAGGAAGAAACAGGTGCGGAGACAGACAGTTTATGAAAGCCATAAAATGGTTATTTTATACGCAGAAATCCCGCCCAGATATTCACATACAACACGCCTTCAACGGACTTGATATATAAATCCTGGGCAGGAAGCTGGACGGTTATTGTGAGACGAAGAAGGAGATTTTGAGTTTGAAGACTGTTTCTTCCATGGGTGTACATGTGTTTCAAACCGTGACGCCACTACAACAGGGACGAAAGAGACGTTCTTTGAACGATACGAGTGCACTTATTTGAGAGATCGAGCATTTAGATACTCAGAGTACATTGTATCAACTATGAAAGAGTGCCACTTTAACCAAATACTGACAGAAGATATGGAATTAGACATTGAGTTAAATAATCACCCATTAATTTGAACTGCTCCCCTCAATCCACGTGATGCACTGTACGGTGGACGTTGTGAATCTATGATTATACACTATAAGACTAACCCCAAGGAGAAAATAGGATATTAAGATGTATATAGTTTGAAGCCATGGAAGTGCAAAAATTTTAAATTTCCTACAGGCCATCCTATTAATATTTTTGTCGGCTACGACTGTTCTGATGGCATTGTAGACAGAGAGGTCCAATTAAATATACTGTTTTGCCTCCTAGGAAATTTTACTACCCCATACTACCCTACAAGACTCAATCAAAGCTAATGTTTTGTTTATACTCCTCTTGGGAAAAAGAAATGAACCAGGGTGATTGTACACACAATTAATCTGACAGGACTATTACAGACACATGTATAGTAGATGAGATTCGACTAGCAGTAGAAATGGTCTACGAGGTGGTTAGAGTACACGAATTTGGGGAATATAAAATTACCCATTTTGACTCTCAAACCATTGAAGGAGGACTGTTTGTCGAATATATAAACAATTGCTCAAGATTAAACAGGAGGCGTTGGGATACGCCTAATGGAAAAAACAGACGCGGACAAAGACAATTACGTTAGTGACTATTAAAAATCTGAGGGGAAAATGCTGGATATAGACGAAATCGTTTAGAATTCAGGAAAGTACGTACTTGCTAAATTGTGTTTGAACTCTTTCTGGGGACGATTTTCACTGATCTAGAAAAAGACGCAGACCACCATAGTGAACAACCCACACTCGCATTACGATCACGTGATGTTTTCTTTAAATTCTAAGCGCCTTATACTCACCGATCCCCAATGCAACTTTTTCGTCAAAGAAATGCCGTATTGGTCCGATTGTGTAGAGAACTGTATAAACTTTGAGTCAAACATATACGACTTTAATATAGTTGTGAAAAAAGTTTTTGGCGTGGGAGATTGTGGCTGAATGAATAAAATTTTCAAATATACTTGTCTACGGACGAATTAAAAACTCTGTACGGTCTTGAGCAATGTATCACATGCCATATAAAATATCGCAACCATCTTAATGTATCGATATTCATAGACAATGTCCTGACCTCCAAATCGTTTGTCGACCCCTCCTCTCCTATTCCATGTTTTAACTATATATCGTTGCTTGACGACCTTTGAATTTTTATGCATAACAATAATAAATTGTTAAAAATGCGTATTTTTTTAATAATAGTAACAATAAATGTGAAAAAATGTTTATTTATCTTTCATTTCTCGTAATAATTCCCTCCTATTTAAATTATATATTTTAGTCATATAACTTTTTAAAAATATATAAGCTCTATCACATTAGAATCTATCTAAATATGAAATTATTAATAAACATAACAACCACAGTATTGGTGGATATGGTGTTTCGTTCATGGTACAAAATAAAAGTCACAGTTTTATGACGTCAAACTCCTGTGACGTTACTGTCATACGTCACATTCTCAACGTAACACATTATTTAAATACATATAATATAGCTACACACTTACCCTTAAATCATCATAATCTTTTTTCCTCACAGAATATTATAATTCATTCAAACCTGATTTTATTTAATTAATAAACGTCATTCTTTGTGACGTCACTGTCATACATCACCTACATTATGGGTTTACAACTTTATAGAGTATATCTAAATATGACGTCATTAATAAGCATGATAAATAGAGTATTGATGGTTATGGTGCTTATATGCTCACCTGACAACCAGAGTATTGATGGATAGAAACAAATTTCAAACTTTTATGACGTAACAGAATGTAATATTTCATTCAATTAATATACGTCATACTCTTGTGACTTCTCTGTCATACGTCACCTATATTTTTAAATACCTCTAACATAATTACCCCCTCAAAGTCATTATATTTTGACGTCACAGAATATTATAATTGATTCAAACCTGATTTTATTCAATTAATAAACTTCATGCTCTTGTGACGTAACTGTCATACGTCACATACATTTAATTACCTCTAAGCTAGCTACCCCACCCATATTTCCACTTCCGGAACAAAGTCTGGCTATCACCACTAAAATCACTCATAAAAGTAATGTTACTTAGCTTTTTCTGGTCAATAGTGTTAGAAACTAACACACACATGTTGTTGGTCGAATTTAAAAATAACAATATATTTTTAGAACTATATTTTACTTTACCCTCGGGTTATACGCCTATGAAGTAATAATATCAATATATTAGGGATAATAATGTTTAGTGATCATCTAGATTAAACATATTAATATATAATAATAATATTAATAATAATAATAATAATAATAATAATAATAATAATAATAATAATAATAATAATAATAATAATAATAATGGTACCTTACACAAACATACTTACTGTATCCCTACATTTCCTCTCACATCGACGATCAAGACTCTGCTCGCAGAACTTGAACAAGATTATGCTGAAAGTATATTATTATGGTAGCAGTTTTAATATTTAGATAAAGATCCTTCAATGGACGAGCTCTATCAATATTAAAATAGAGAATAGAAGTTATATTTGTAAATAGGAATGGAATGTGTGGGGGCATCACGAGAGCGGGTATCGAGATTATGATGAGCATGAAGAGGAGTTAGTCGTTAGGATATGTATTGAAGATTTCCTGTTAGCAGTATTTTCTTTATCATTATAAGAATATGTAGATAAAGTCTATCATCAAGTCGTACCCAGTCAAGTCTGTTATAATATGTAGAAATAAGTTTACAGGACCACAAGTCGAAGATAAATCTTATACACGAGTGTTGAGGGTTTTATAACTTACCAGCGAATTCAACAAACAAGTCATTGTAAACTATATCACAGTAGTCAAAGTTACGAAGTATTAGAATTTGAACAAGTGATTTTTTTAAGAGGAGAGGGGAGTAATTTCTTAAGACGCTTTATTAAGTGCAGAGACGCAAAAAACTTTTCACTTATATGAGTTAATTGGTTAGACCATGTAAGAGTATCATAAATATATATGCCCAGATTAATGACCACAGACACCAAAAGAAATATGTTTTCATTCAATATCACATTAGGGAAATTAGAAAAGTTTATATTATATTTAAGTTTATTTTAGCCTATAGTAATAAAATGAGATTTTCCAGGGTTAGTAAACAAGCCATTACAATTGTTCCATGTGTGCATTGCACTAAGATCTGAGTTTAGTTACTCAAAGAATTATCTATTTAATAGATGTTCAAAAAAAACAAAAATATTTGGAAATTGTCTGCGTAGAGATGATGTTTAGTGACCTGCAGAGAAGCCGTAAGGTCATTAATAAACATGAACAACACAAGCGGTCCAAGAACTTGCCTTTGCTGTACTACCACATACACTATGCAAACAAGAAAAGAACTTACCAATTTCAACACTTTGTTGCCGTCCAAATTAATATGAGCTAATCCACTTTACATCTATTTTGGAAATATTAAAATTCGACGATAAATTGGCAAATAAATTTCATAATAATATACATTATTTGTAGTAATGTTTGGTGTACTCAAGTAGTTTTGGTAGTCAATGTAGAATGCGGATCTTTTGAACGGTTTACATTTCTGTGAATCTAACCTAGCATTTATTTGAGATTATAAAAAGTATTTGACTACGCAAATGAAATTCAGGTAGTGTATTAAGACTTTTTATTTCAATCTGCAAATTATTAATTTAATTTTTATTGTTTAGGTTTCCTATTCCTTTTTGTAACTGAAGCTCAAATACTTTATACACATTACAACTGCTGCACGTATCACTTCTGGGGTATCTAAAACCAATATTATATGTTGTTATGAAAATATCTCTATAAAAGCTCTATGATAGTTCAGTATTTGGATACTTCTCTTTATACATGCTGTAGAGTTTGTTTTTTTTGTTCAATGATTGAGGAACAAATATATATTTTCAATGTTATGTAAACTGTAAACCGATTTGTGACCTCTCAGTGACTAGATATGAGTATGGAATTTTTAATCGACTCGTTTAAAAGTTTATGGTGTCGACTATTATGGCTTCCTCGAGCATATTTTGCTATCATGTCATTACTTGTTAACGTCTGAATACGTCTAGAATTTATATCATGCAAAGAAAAAAATGTTTTATAACAAATTGGCTCTTTGCCATCTTTAGTAATCCTAACCTGGCAGGAGTAGTAATAATTATAAAAGTCAGAATCAATATTATTTCTATTTCTACGTCTTGAAACAACTGATCACGTTACTAACCATCCAAGCTATGAGTTTTGTTTATTTTTGTTGAGACATTGTATAAATATCATGCCTTGTTTTAGGCCTAGCCTCCCCATTTTTTAATCACCAGTCTGAGTGCGCAACTGTGCGGCGCATATATACATTCTTTCCAACATACATTAAAGTTGGCGTGATGTAACTGTCAAGTTGTGCACCATGTGTGCGTCGTGTTAAATAAGAATAGTGAGTTCTACACCTCAATTTAAAGTGGCAACACGTTATGGGCCCAGTCACCCAACAACTGCGCAAATATTTACTTAATATACCGTAAGAACCGTCCGTCGGGTAGTTTACAAATCCGTTTTGTGAATTAGCGTTTGCGTTTGGAAGCGATAACATTTTTAGTTTCGCGCAATCTGCAAACAGCCTTATGTCATGTGTTTGAAATTACGATTCACGAGACCATATTAGAAATAGTGGCCTAAAAGTTCGACTTGGAATACGTTAATAAGTTTGACGGCTATAATTATCATCAATGGAAATCTCAGGTGAAATGTGCCCTAAGGACAAAAGGAGTCTTTGATGTTGCAAAAGGCACCATAAGAAAGCTAGCAATGGACAAAGAGAAGGAACTAGAAAAGGGAGCAAAGACAACGCAATCGCTAAGTTTATACTCACTACAACAGTGGAACTATCACAGATCCCATTAGTTTAATATTGTTATTGTAACTCGTCTAAAGAAATGCTAGAGAAATTAGTCTCTATCTTTGATCAAAAATTGGAAATGAACAATATGCTAGTCCACAAGCGCTTTCATCTGTACAAAATGGACTCCAATGACTCAATTGTTCAGCATATTGTCAAGATCCAAAATCTCGCGCGACAATTTAGAGAGACTGGTGAGCAGCTCAGTAATGTTACTGTAATGACTAGAATTATTGATAGTCTACCTCCTAAATTTAGAAACTTCAGAAACGATTTGCTTTCACTAGACAACGCTAGAGTGACGATCCCAAATATGATGGCATGTCTGTTGGATGAAGAGCGTGGGCTTGGTTTGAGAAGGTTCTAACTGTATAAACCATACAGTTGAGAAAAACGAGTTTAAAGTTTCAATTTACTATAACTTTTTTAATTTATGAATATTTTTCAAAACAGTTTTTTAGGCCCTCCTATAGGTCTATTAAAAGTTTTTTCTACTCATATTAATTTAAAAATTCCTTTTTATTTGCCAAATCTGAGGTGGGGAAAAATGCAGTTAGAAACTTGTAACTATGATTTTGACTCTTCGGGAAAGTTACAAGGTTCTAACTGCACATACAACTCTGTAAAACTAATTTTTATAAGTAATTAAATAATTATTCTCACTTATAACTATGGATTATATTTCACTTTTACACAAAATAAGATATACATTAAAACTCAATGTAACTGTTGTATTAATTTTAAAATAACATCGGTATACACCTCAGGCAGAATTTAGTTCATCTATAACTTAAGCACTGCTTAAGAGTATTCCCTGTATTGCCGAGGAATGAAGGTGATGGCTGTTTTGATGTCCTTTTTTTTTTTTTTCAAATCTGTAACTTCTATATACTTCCTCAGAGCTTTTGGTTTGATGTTTAAAACACAAGTCCTCTAGGCCTGCTCGTAACACTCCTACTCAGAGCCTCATTAAATTTATATTGGCAATATTTTTCATTTTATTTAATTTCATGGCTCAGTTTATATTTAATCTCATGATATGATTTGGTTAACCTTAACATTGCTACCTGGTAGAATGTAACAGTCTTATAATTCAATAGTTTTGCAGTTCCTGAGAAGTCCTTGAAATAATCGGGTCTCATTTGTATTACTCGATAAGGGTTGCGTTGGTTCACCTGCTTTAATATTCTTATCAGGCCCAGTTGAGAGTATAAATCAGGGTTGTTCATGGCTTTTTCGATACTACTATGTGTATTATCTATCTCTTGGAATCAAGAGTGCCCTGGTACAGGATACTTCATAGTGACAGACGATATATTTGAATTGTCCCACAGGAAATCTAGGATTGCGTTAGACATAATTGAATTTCGATTTTGGGGCACACATGAATCTGGCCATGTATTTATGTCATTGATATATTTTTTTCAATTAATACATCCAAAATTCTTCGAAGTGCACATGCAATATAATTTCCAGTTCGGCCTGCCATCACTTCTGGCCATATTGCCAGATTTTTTTTTTCAATATTCATTTTAGTTACTTTTGTCAATCATTAAAGTAAATTAAAGTAGATATCAAAAGATAAGGTGATTTAATAAACAGTAACAAGAGCATTATGTTACCAACCTTTCAATAATAGTGTTTTCATCGCTGCTGCTGGTCTCAGAAGAAGTGGAGGGGATGAAATCATCAGAGTCATTGCTAAATAAATCTTGCTGTGAATTTCATGAAATTTCACTCATGTTCTTATTACAGATTCGATATTCCTCACTTAAAACAAACAACTCAACAAACATAAATGTTTGATATACAATAATGAAATGTTTGTTACAATCATGAATAAATGAAAATAGAACTGCTGATCACAAAATTCCAACACCACCTGAACTACAGGACAATAAAGACATTTCTTCTATAAAGTGGTTCACGCACCAAGATAGACAGCGCTAGAAACATAATATGCAGTTAAAACATTGTCACTATTTTTTTTCGATAAACGCACTGCAGTTAGAACATTGGCAAATTGGTAGCTCTGTTATTTGTCATAAGATAGCAACCAAAGTCACTTACCTTATAGACCCGGTAGTGTAGTATAAAAAAGCGCTATAACATCAATTTGGCCAATTTTGTCAGTTAGAATCATGTCAAACCAAGCCCACGAGAGGCCAGTTAAACATCAAGTGATAAGTCGGAAAGTGCATTTATAACCTCTACAAAGTTAAAAGCTATTTTCAAAAGTCTAATAACTCTCAAAAGTCCAATCAAAAACAAAGGAATAAATCAGAAAAACCAAGGTTAGCGTGCTATAATCGCCAAAGAAAATGACATTACGCAAGAGACTGTCGAGCACCTAAGAAACCCGGAGAAAACGAAAAGCAAAACACTCAAAGTGACCGTTCCCAATAGGGTCACTTCTCAGCATTAATTGCAGAGCAGTAGGCTGCTATGCGAATATTAGCAGTCTCCCCCGAAGATAACAGGACAATGACAGTGGCGCTTCTGCTCACATGACTAATTGTGGTGATTACTTTTTCCAAATTTGAAGAGACTGTGGACAATACGAATGTTGTGTTTGTAAACAATTAAGGTATTTCATTGATGGGAAGGGAAACTATCAAAATAATAAAAATGATCAAATGTAATCGGTGTGACTTAATCATCACAAATGTGTTGTACATTCCTGAACAAAGAAAAAGTATTTTCTCCGAGGGTGTAATAACTGGAAAAGGAATGAAGATCTTTAAGGAAACTAGATTTGTAGAGGTTTACCAAGATGGTGAGATATTAGCAAGTGCGGTTCGTGAAACCAACAATAAATATCGGATGTTATTCCGTACAGTGATCCCACATCATAAAGTACGCCTAACGCTGACTGTGAAAGGTAGTCTAAAATAATAGCATTGAATTTTCAAGGCACGAGAATCCATTCCCATTAATTGGATTCTCACACTGTGACATTGCGAATGACTTGGACACCCGACGCTCCACAACCGGATGCCTGTGCCTGTTTCAAATGAGCAATGGCCCTGTAGCATGGGCTAGTCAACGCCAACGAAGTCTCCCCTTCCACTACCAAAGCTGAGTACATTTCTGTATCAACTGTGGCCAAATAAACATCTGGCTAAGACATATTTTACTTGGCATTGTGGAAAAAGTGGGAGAGGCTACAGTTCTAACAGTTGATAATTCAGAGTGCAATGCGTCTTGTGCGAAACCCAGAGTTTCACAAAATAACTAAACACATAGATGTGCGTTACCACTTCACACGTGAAAAGTATGAGAACCTTGAAATCGAAATCAAACATGTACCCTCTGAATTAGCAGACATACTAACAAAACCTCTTCCACATGATCGTTTTCAACATTCCATGCTGCATTTGGAATGGTAATACTAGAGTGCCAATAAGCACCACTTTTTGGAATTAATATATAAATAAAGAGTTTTTAAACTAGTTATACGTAAATTAACTGTATTTCTAACCATTTATGTAAATGTAAATAGCATTAATTTAGTGGGAGTGTCGCTGCATGGTTAAAATATCAATATTGGCCTAACCTCCTCCTTTTTTTTTATCACCAGTAAGAGTGCGCAACTGTGCAGCGCATGCATACATTATTTACAACAGACATTCTGGTTTGCGTCATGTAAGAGTAAAGTTGTGTACAATATGTGTGTCATGTTAAATAATAATAGTGATTTCTACACCTCAAATATAGTAGCAACAATTTTAATATTTTATTCAATTAAATTTTCCATTTATGGCCTTTCTTCCATCGAACTAGATATTCTAAGATATTTGAGTAAATTACAATGACAGAATGGTCCTCACTCGTGTGTCTATACTATCAACCATCAACCTTTTTTATTCATCACTTAACCTACCAATTTTCGTTCTTTTTTTCAGCTGTATTGTGACGTTGTCACAGACATAAAGCAAATAAGGACGATCTGGCTCACCTAATCTTGGTCCCCTTTGACTGGGCTGGATCTCGACTTCATGAAACACGCGTACTCAACTCCACTCAACATCACGCGGCTTACTGACCGCCCGTGGCTCGAGGTCCGATTAGAGCAAGACTCGGACATTTGAACATCGAGATGCGGTAACCCGTATGCGCCGAAGGTTGTGTTCGAGTGAAACAAGACTCATCCACCGGCGCGTGATTTGAAATTATTACGAGAACAATCGAGACTTCTGTCGAAGCAGTGTACACCCCTCTCCCTTCGTCTCCAGTGTGATTCCCGCCGTCTGTGAACACGTGATTGACTTTGTACTGTATATAACGGCTGGACTGTGTTGTGATGTCACTCATTTCTCTGCACTCAATTAGGTGAGACACTTGTCTTAGATTTTGACGTAGGTTGTTGTTCGACGTTTTCTAAATTATGTTTGGGTTAATTTGTTCAAAATTTAAGTTTCGACTTTAAATATAAATCATGGTTACTAATAACTATATTTCTCTGAGAGTGCAGGATTTGCCTGTCAGCCATTATGGTTTATGCGCTAGCTTTGTTTCTTCGTACTTAACGTTGTGTCCGCCTCACGGACGGGTTGGAACCTTAGTATGTCGCCATCTTGGGGCGCTATTGGAACTCTAGTATGTCGCCATCTTGGGGCGCTAATTATTTCTATTTAATGTGTAACTTATTTAAAATAGTTGTTCTGCTTGCAAAAAATTTAAAGATTTGTTATGATTGTAATAATTGAAGTGGTTACTCAACTCGGGGTGTGCAAGCCCGTGCACCCAGCACATTGGTCATTATAATAATAATAATAATTAGATTGAACTAATTTGATTGGAACCTTTTGTAACAGGTTAGGTTTAGATAAATCATGCATAGCTTTTCCCTGATGCGCCTTGCAATGGCAGTTTATTATATAACTGCATACTTATGTCAAAGTATTGTCAACATCGACGGGTCGTGTAGTCCTATACATTTTTGCTTGTATTTAACTTTCTTGCTAGGTTAGTCGCCTTCTGCGAGGGTCAATTTAATTATGTTTTGTTTGGCATTAATCATTCTGTTGTCTCTTAAAGACTTGAGGTCTTCTCCCATTGTTTATTGTTTATTTCGGCCCTTATCGGCCAGTCACTCGACTTTCCTAGAGTGCCTCACTCTCGTATGTCTGCTAGTTGTTTGTAAAATAAAATAAACTCTCTTGTAACTAACCTACCTTTTATTTATAGCAATAAGAACCTATCAAATCAAAAGGGGGGGTTACAAGAGAGAAGCTGCGCCACTCTGCTCTAGCAGAGTTGAGTGGGGCAATTAATAGGATATTAGGTATGGTTAGGAGAAAAGATAGGGTCCTCCTGTCTGCAGTATTTTTGGATGATTGATATTGTACTGATCCTTGTTTGTTTATGTTTCACGACTCCGTGACCATGGAGACCACTCCTGCAACTGCCATGTCCACTTTGACCACATCTAAGACTGCTGTCTACCGCCTGAGCCGGGACGAGTTGACAGCTGAGCTGACTTCAAGGGGCGTCTCCTTCCCTCCCAATGCTACTGTGGGTGAGCTCAGATCTAAGCTATGTGGGGAGATTAGCGGGACTGGGGAGGCTGAGACTGACTCGGGTATGGACAGGATTGAGGATGGGAATCCACCCCCCTTAGCGCCTATCGCTCCACCTCCACCCCCTTCACTAGTTAAATGTCAGAACAAAGTACTTATGGAGATTTTGAATCGTACCCCTGTTTGCGACGGCCAAGATCACGCTACTCTGTTTAAATTTATGGTTGAGATCAACAGAGCGTATTGTTTGAAGTTAGCGAGTGATAGTGAATTTTTGATTCTGTGTTTGGCTAAAACTTCTGGTTTTTTAACCCAGTTGTTCTCCCGTGGGATTCAAAATGGTTTATCTTGGAGATCACTTACTGATCTCATCTTAGAAGCGCTGCTACCCAGTAGGGCTAGAGAAAGGTTATGTAAGGAAGTTATTCACAGGTTTCAATATCCCCACGAATCGTTGAGAGATTTTGTTTTATCTATCACGGAGGCAGCTCAAGTTCTCAATAGTGGTCTGAGGGAAAATCAGATCGTTGATATTATTCTAGAGAATGTGTCGCCCCTCACCCGGCGACATTTCGTATTTACATGTAAGCCCTGTACGGTACTTGAACTTTTCTCTCTAGCATCTTCGATTGAAAACACCCTGCTCGCCGAACAGGAGTATTTAAGTGCGCATGCGCCGGCGGCATCAGACCGCAGACGCACGGGTTCAACTCCCGACCCTATGAATACGGCCTTATCTTTAGCGCCTGTACTACCGAGTGATCGCGATGCTAACTCTCCTAGGGACAACTTCAGGCCCTCTAGTTCTGACAACCGTGCGCCCCGCGACCTCTCGCGCGTAAGATGTTTTCGGTGTAGAAGGCTGGGTCACGTACAGAAACAGTGCAGATCGGGAAACTTATAGGGCGCGCTCGTAGTCGTGGTCCGGTCGCGCCCACTTGTGTTAAACCACGTGTTCCCACCCCTGTAGTTCAGATCCAGGTAGCCCAAAATGATTGTGTTGCTCTTTTAGATACAGGAGCCAGTCACTCATTTATATGCCGTGAGTTTTTGCGCCAGTTAGAGGGTAAAATAAAAATCGATTATAGGTCGATAGGTCCTAAGATTTACGCCGTGGCTAATGGGCAGACTATCTTGGTCGATTGTAAAGTGGTGCTCTCTATTAAGATAGAAAGGTTTGCTTGGAAACGTCCATTCTTTGTTATGCCAGAACTTCCCTTTGATGTTATTCTAGGAACTGACTTCATGTTCGAGACTGGAGTCAAACTTGACCTGAGACGCTTAGGAATATCTTTCAGTTTTGAACCTAGTTTGTTTATTCCATTTTGTGTTGGGCACCATCCTCGCAGGTTGTTCTCGATTGTCGAGGAACGTGAAGCGATAGATCGTTTGATAGTTCGATTCCCTGACGTCATCACTGACAGATGGGGCAAGTGCGACATTTTGCCGTACGACATTGTGGCGCAGGACCACATTCCTGTTAGATCTGGTCCCTACTCCTGTGCACCCCCAAACTCGAGATATTTAGAAATCTTATCATGGACTTGGAACAAAAGGAGGTTATTCGTCCCTCCAAATCCCCATACGCAAGTCCTGCGTTCATTATCCCCAGGAAAGGTCATGGACATCGCTTAATTGTCGATTATAGAAAGCTTAGCAAAAAAATAGTGTTCGACCCATACCCCATGCCTAGCGTAGAGGCCGCCTTCCAACATCATGGCGGAGCCAAATATTACAGCTTGATCGACCTTAATGCCAGCTTTCTACAATGTGCTCTCTCAGAGTCGTCTAAGAAATTTACCGCGTTTATCACCCCCTGGCAAGTCTACGAGTTTAACCGAGTGCCGTTAGGGATAAGTTGCGGGGGGCAGGCGCTGAGTAGAGTCTTAGACCATATTTTGGCTGACCTGAAATTCAAATTCGTGTTTAACTACCTTGATGATATCTGCGTCTACAGCAAATCTTTTGATGACCATCTGCGTCATGTTGAGGTAGTGTTGAGGCGCCTGCGCGAGGCTGGATTGACTGTAAATCCGGAGAAAGTCACATGGGCGAAGAGATCCATCCCATATCTTGGCTATATCATTTCTGAGGGTAACCTGCTCGTTGACCCGGATCGGGTTAAGCCTATCTTGGATTTTCCCGCCCCAAAAAACACCAAAGGGGTATTACGGTTTCTAGGTATGTGCGCCTACTACAATAGGTTCATCCCTAACTTCTCTGACTTAGCCAACCCCCTTAACTCCTTGAAGAAAAAGGGTGCCACCTTTATTTGGGGTTCTGACCAACAGCAGGCTTTTGTTGCGCTTAAGCGCCACCTAGTGTCGCCAGCCGTGCTACGCATGCCTGACTTTTCTCTGCCTTTCCAACTCCATGTTGATGCGTCCTCTGTAGCGCTAGGGGCGGTTCTCTCTCAAACGACTTCCGAGGGGAGTAGACCTGTAGCTTTCGCCAGCAGAACTTTGAGCCCTGCCGAAAGAAAGTATAGCATATATGAAAAGGAATGTCTTAGCTGTATCTTCGGCATCGACAAGTTCGCTGACTATCTAGAGCTTCGCCAGTTTGAGTTGTACACTGACAACATGGCCCTCAGCTGGATGTGGAATCACCCGAAACAGCTAGGGAAAATTGGACGGTGGGTTTGGAAGCTATCCAGGTTTAAGTTTACTACCCATCATGTTGCTGGGAAGCTTAATGTTGTCGCTGACGCTTTGTCTAGGATGTGTGAGGATAAGGAACCTGTAGGAGAATGTAAGGAGGAAGGCTCGTTATTTGTTATCCATACGATTCCCGAATCCTTAATCTCAATCAAAGACCATCAGTTGATGGATCCGTATTGCAGACAGATCGTTGACAGGATCAAGCGTGGAGAGAGTATTGGGAACTACGAGATTTATAAAGACCTCCTAGTAGTTCGTGTCAAGGGTAGAATAAGATATTTTGTGCCAGAGAAACTTAGGCCTATGTTACTTAAATATTTCCACGACTCCCTTTTTGGCGGCCATTGCGGTGTCCTTAAGACCGGACGCAAGATTTCTAAGGAATTTTTTTGGCCCTTAATGCCTAGATACGTTAGAGATTGGGTGCGCAAATGTGAGCCGTGTCAATTGGCCAAACCGGCACGTAATTCTAAAATAGGGTTTCACTCCGCGGATGTTGCTAAGCAACCGTGGGAGAAAGTTTTTGTTGATTTTGTCGGCCCCCTTACCCGCTCTACCCAAGGGAACACCTCTATACTCGTTGCCATGGACGCCTTCTCTAAATTCGTCATACTCATCCCCCTAAGGAACATGAAGGCAAGGACAACTGTTAATGCTCTTTGCAGACGTGTTTGGGCGATTTTAGGGACCCCAAGGGTCATAGTAAGTGATAACGGACCGTGTTTCCGTTCTAAAGCTTTCGGAGATATGTGTTTCTCGTGGGGGATAAGGCACGTTACCACTAGCCCGTACAACCCATCGCCGAACCATGTAGAAAGGTTTAATCGTAACCTGAACATTGCTTTGACGATCTTTCACCACCAGGATCACACCCACTGGGACCAGGACTTAGACGTTTTGAACATTGCTTTTTACGCCGCTTTCCATGAGTCAGTCAAAGCCACTCCTTCCTCTATCCTCCTCAATAGGGACCTGAACCACCCATTATTGTTTAACTGGGATATTGACCCACTGCTTAATGACGCGGGTGATTGTTCTTATGAAAAGAAATGTGAGATAGCTTTTTCTAACCTCCTGAAGTCCCAAAGGAAGGTTGCCGCCACCTATAACCGAGGGCGTATCCCTGTCCCATTTAAACTTGGGGACATTGTTGTGTGCAAGTGTTTTCCTCTTAGCTCAGATGCTGACAAGTCTTCGGCGAAGATGGCGTATAAGTGGAGTGGTCCCTGGTCAATTGAAAGGTTTCTTACACCTGTTTCCGTATTGTTAAAAGAAGTATCCGACCCATCCTTGACACGTAGAGCACATGTCAGCCACCTAAAGGCTGCAGGGAAATGAGTCAATTGACCCCGTGCTGTGTGTCGTCTGTTTAAGTGTACCTTTGTGATTTAATTTTGCGTTCTTAAGTGCATGTTTCTAATTATCTATATTGTTATATATATATAATTTAAATTTAGGGAAGGGGTACCACCCCCTGGTATTGTTAGGATAATTTTTGTGGTACTATAGGGCCTAGGTATAACTTTGGGCAGAAACTTGTGTTGGACTGTTTGAAATGAAGCGTGTGCCGGGTCCAAAGTACATTGTGCAGAACGTTCACCCCACCGACTGGACTACCTCTAAGTGCGTGTGAAGTGGCAATCCCCACCTTTCCTCACTCGTGGAAAGTCGTCGCTAAACAGAGTTGTGGGTATCTCTGTGACTCGTGCCGGTAGACAATGTTGGTGCTACGAAACTGCCGCAATAGCTTTCAAGAATGGTTGTGCTAACTGATAAACTTTATAATTGTATGTGTTGTTCACGTGTAAACTTTTGTTCTCAGAGACTTCACCTATTCGCCCTTCCGTCCCTCCCTCTCTGCCCTGTCCTTTCCTTCCCCTGCTTTGTTTCTGTGCACTCGTCGGCAGTCAATGATCGCCAAGCTGGGCGTGGCGATGAAGCTTCCCTGGTGGTTAAAGCGGGCCACCATACGAGCATATGCTGTCTCCCTGTCAACCCGGGATGACGGTGTGTTGGAGTGAGCGTGTGAAGCAGAGGTCAGCCCCGGAGTCCAGTTATTGGTCATCTCCCGAACCTGCATCTGGCCACCTAACATGGCCTCGAAGGGTACGAGCCGCCACCCGCCCTCTAGTCAGCGGTGAACATCGAGGAAGGCGCCTCCCCGTGTCTTCACCAAAGGCTAAGGACGTCCTTCATCTCTGTCCAAGGGGGGACATTGTGACGTTGTCACAGACATAAAGCAAATGAGGACGATCTGGCCCACCTAATCTTGGTCCCCTTTGACTGGGCTGGATCTCGACTTCATGAAACACGCGTACTCAACTCCACTCAACATCACGCGGCTTACTGACCGCCCGTGGCTCGAGGTCCGATTAGAGCAAGACTCGGACATTTGAACATCGAGATGCGCTAACCCGTATGCGCCGAAGGTTGTGTTCGAGTGAAACAAGACTCATCCACCGGCGCGTGATTTGAAATTATTACGAGAACAATCGAGACTTCTGTCGAAGCAGTGTACACCCCTCTCCCTTCGTCTCCAGTGTGATTCCCGCCGTCTGTGAACACGTGATTGACTTTGTACTGTATATAACGGCTGGACTGTGTTGTGATGTCACTCATTTCTCTGCACTCAATTAGGTGAGACACTTGTCTTAGATTTTGACGTAGGTTGTTGTTCGACGTTTTCTAAATTATGTTTGGGTTAATTTGTTCAAAATTTAAGTTTCGACTTTAAATATAAATCATGGTTACTAATAACTATATTTCTCTGAGACTGCAGGATTTGCCTGTCAGCCATTATGGTTTATGCGCTAGCTTTGTTTCTTCGTACTTAACGTTGTATCCGCCTCACGGACGGGTTGGAACCTTAGTATGTCGCCATCTTGGGGCGCTATTGGAACTCTAGTATGTCGCCATCTTGGGGCGCTAATTATTTCTATTTAATGTGTAACTTATTTAAAATAGTTGTTCTGCTTGCAAAAAATTTAAAGATTTGTTATGATTGTAATAATTGAAGTGGTTACTCAACTCGGGGGGCGCAACCCCGTGCACCCAGCACATTGGTCATTATAATAATAATAATAATTAGATTGAACTAATTTGATTGGAACCTTTTGTAACAGGTTAGGTTTAGGTAAATCATGCATAGCTTTTCCCTGATGCGCCTTGCAATGGCAGTTTATTATATAACTGCATACTTATGTCAAAGTATTGTCAACATCGACGGGTCGTGTAGACCTATACATTTTTGCTTGTATTTAACTTTCTTGCTAGGTTAGTCGCCTTCTGCGAGGGTCAATTTAATTATGTTTTGTTTGGCATTTATCATTCTGTTGTCTCTTAAAGACTTGAGGTCTTCTCCCATTGTTTATTGTTTATTTCGGCCCTTATCGGCCAGTCACTCGACTTTCCTAGAGTGCCTCACTCTCGTATGTCTGCTAGTTGTTTGTAAAATAAAATAAACTCTCTTGTAACTAACCTACCTTTTATTTATAGCAATAAGAACCTATCAAATCAAAGGGGGGGGTTACAGTATGTTTATCGAGGAATCTCCCTCCGAATTCATGAAATTCATCCATTATGGTTTAAATACAACTAAATCAAAAAATTCAAACCTAACTTACTATTATATTATCTTTATAAACTGAAAATTAAAAATTTAATGATTCACAGCTACTTTTAAAAAGAATAAACTACAATCCCAAATCAAACTAAGAACAGCTGTTCTGAACTAGCGTAAGACAGTGCTACCAATAACCAAGTGACTTTGAGAATTCTTCCCTCAGACTATATGGGCCATCATCGTCCTTTCATAAAACGGGACTTAAATAATTGCACATTTCTCTGTACTCCATATTATTTAACATTTGGTATTTTCCTGAAAAATTTCTTAAATTGTAACGTTAACTTACAGTTAGTTACAATTTTATCCACCCCATTATAATGTTGATACGTAACTATCAAGAATTCATACCACCCGCTCCAATAGTTCCAACGCAAATAGAATCCATACAACAGTACTTTTCTCTGTTGTAGTCCCTGTAGGCTAATACGGCAAGATAATACGGCACAGTATATTTCATACAGTACAATCCTCTGTAATATTACGCTTAGAATTGTTCATGAACTTATCTATGAAATCTTCTATCACTAGCCACCACCAAAGCTGACCTATAACATGCGGTCAATATTGAAGAATGGGCCGAGCTGACGAATGTATACAGTCAACACGTGGTCACTCTCCGGCGGTTCAGATTGAAACTGAGGCGTGACAACATGGACTACGATGGAAGACAACTATCCGCCCGCCCTCTGATGGCTGACAGAAGAACTACCCCAAAAACATCGAATGATCACCGATTTGTTCTAAGAATCTGATAGAACAACTCTACAAGGGGCCTACGTGCCCGATGGCAGCTAGACACTGCGTGTTAGAATTACTGCCCCTTTTTCCGTGCGACGAAACTCACTATATAACAGGCTGGAATTGTCTACCAAAGATGACTATCTGGAATCCACGAACGAGGACGGATCGTTGTCATGGACCTAGACAATGAACGGATAAATATTTATATATTAATTGGAACGTAACTATGGCGTTTACATATCATAGACTCTATTCATATTTGGACTTGTAATATTTTTGTGTTAGAATAATTATTTTGTTTTTGCTTAACATGTAACTTCTCTCTTTATCATCTCAGTCGCTTAAATGTAACTTATGTGTCGCCACTTGGGCGTGGTAACCAGTTGGTTAGTTTGGTTTGAAATCCACCATTGGTAATTCTGTCTTGAGGAAATTAAATGTAATATGTTGAAATGCGTGGATTATTGTATTGTACTATTTCTCGCGACTGTAGAAGTAAAATCATGCTTGTTATTTTTTTTATACTGTCAAATTATTATAAATTTCAATCTTTAACTTTTGGTTAATATTTCGATAGTCCCGGGGGAGTTTGGCTTAAGTCTGGTAGTCAAACTCTCGCGTTATGTTTTGTAAGTCTCGTCTTGTAAACTTGTAACTGTTTGAGGAGCCCATCAGGCACTAATATTTAATGTTTGTTTCATTTTTGGTTAAACGTAATTAACTTCACTGTTGATGTTATTTTGCAACGTAATTCTGTGTCTCTTAAAGACTACCTTTAATAAACATAAACATGGGAGGTTTATATGCTGCGCTTCACGTTATTAACTTGATTTATTTTCAGCATTATTCAGAATGATATAATGAGACCACTGTACTTTGCTTTTTCTATGTTTATAATGAATAAACCGTCTCATTGTGATTTTTAATACTGCTTATATTTTCCCTTATGTTAGATTCACCTTCTCCCTTTTATTTAATTTGGTCGTTAAGTAGAAGGACACGGAGACAGTGTAACAAAATCATTTAACAAATGGCATTGCTAGCACAAAATATTTAATTTTCAAAACATGTTCAGGGTATTCTAGTATGCCTCAATTTGTTTTACGGGATCCGCAACTGGACATGAACGTATGATTTAATTCTTAACACAAACTTTGAAGTTATCTTTAGTACGGTTATAGACTGATTAGCTAAGCCAAAGTTTTTGGTTCAAATCCTTTATCTAGGTGTCATTTTTAAACTTTATATAATTTAATTTAAATATAAAATTGATTGTTCGTTTATTCAGACACATATTTTTAGAGTATATTGATATTTATTTAATAAAAAATTATATTGATTTAAATATTCTACCATTACTATTAGAAACTTATTGTGTTGTGTTTTCTTACTGTCATAATAAATTTGAGGAAAGCTACAAAAAAAATTAAAAGAACTTTACTTATTTATTGTAAACATTTCAATTTTTTGGATCCAGGAATTTTCTATATGTATTTTATATTGATGATAAACGGGGGGGGGGGGGAGGGGAGATATTTGTTTGCCTAATATATTATTACATAAAACGATGGGTCAAATTGATAATAACTATCACGAAAACTGCAGGGTTAGTAAAACTATAATCATTCTTAGCTCTTAACTAATGAGACGATGGATAATAAACTATAATGTAATATCTAAGGTGAGTGTGGTTTGAGTGATGGTGTGATGGGAGGGACGTGTTTTGGTGATATTATACAGTAATATTTATTTTATGAAAGAATAATTTTTATTTTATGAAATATATTATATAAGAATTGGCATCAACTTTTTTGAAATGTGTTTAGAACATTATATTACATTTTCTCTAAAGATTGTATATAATTATACTAAAACAAAGATAGAGCCCAAAAGTGTCAAAAATATTTATGAATGGAACATTATAATTTTTAAAAATGGGTCACTAAAGCTTCTCTATTAATTAAAAGTATAAATATAATTATGATATAACCCTGTTTTTTTTTATATTGGAGAGATACATTCTTAGCTGGTTTACACTTATAGGTTAAACTTTCATATTTCATCATTTGGTTTGCTAAACCCTAGAGATTGTTCTATAATATTTTATTTTATTAAATATATTTTATGGATCTTCAAAAATACATCATATTCCTTTTTTCAGCTGATTTATAAAACATAAATGCGAAGATGTAATACCGTCTTAAGAAGAACCCTATGTTTGTTAAACGAAGCACACGGCTGTATGACCAAGAAATGACTTTATAATCTAAATGGAAGCCAGTTAGTGCTAGATTAGTGTTTGTAGTCATTTTTACCAGGGTGTCAGCCTTACATAAAACCATGTAATTTGTGGCAAACTCGGTATGAAACGTCCTTGTATCCAGGAACTTTACGTTAAGGAATCCTAAAGTAATGGATATAAAAATAATTCCTTTAGAACACCAAAATATAGAAGGGATAAAAAATTTGTATTAATTCAGAAATTTTTTTGATCCACATTAGTACAATTTATTTAAAATTGATTCATATTTTTGTGGCATAATTGAGCTACTGAACTAGACAGATTCCATAAACCCTCCACTTGCAATGCACATCCTATATTTAATTGTAATTTTAATGTTGAGATAGTGATAAGGAAGATAGATTTAAAATTAAATGTAGCAGCATCATTGTTGGGTCCTTGCTAGGAAACACCTTTCATTAATGTACCCAGCTATGAGTCGAACCTTGAATATCCATCACTGCCAGATCTACCCTATTGCAATAGTTATATCTTAGATCGAGCTACTTATTCCAAAGCTATTTTTCTCCAATATAATTTTAATTTATTGCTTAAATTATTTTTTTCTTATCAAAAGAGTATTTTTCACTTCAAATAGATCCTTAGCATACTGTTTCCTGAAATTATCGTGTCTGGTCATAGTTACATTTCTTACTAGGAGTTTCACGATATTTGGGGGATGTGTGTTTAAATGGCCGATCTAAATATAAAAATTAATTTTCTCAAACCGACAACAGGGGCTATAGTTACACCCTTACTGTGTTTTTTTTAATGATGTAACCACAATATAATCTTTATGCTTCATTTCTCCAACACTTTATGAATCTGAAATCCTTCTATATAGCTTAAAACGTGGTAGACATAGGCCTACAAGGCGATGTTTCGATATACAGCACCTGTTTATCTTCAACCTTTGGTAACCAGGTATCGTTAACATGCATTCTATTAATACATAAACACGTTTTATGATTCATTAAATGAAAACCACATTTTTATTCGTATGTTTAGATTTAGGGTCGTCTAGGGCGGCAACTTCGTATATTGGTTAGGATTTTACGACAGAATAAAGTGGTAAGTTTTATTTTAGGATGTTGTGTCTATAATATTAAAACTTTGTTGATGATAGAAAACTCTCAACCAAAAAACAACAAATTATTTATTATAGTTATAAATATAATCTATCGATTATGTAGTAATGATATTAACTATATGGGATACATAGTTATGTAGATTGTTGAGAAATCAAAAAATATGGTCCAAATATTACTTATTAAATTGTATAAGCTATAAAATTCTCTAAATCTTAAGCTTTAAAATACATGCATGTATTATATAAATGGTTTATTCCATTATAGTTTAAAGATATTATGCCGATATTACGTAAAACAAAGTAGTATTGATACCATCTCTATAGATCTCACTACGAAAATAATGAACGTTTGTACGGAAAGCTGCAATTAAAGAAATTTCTCTAATCCCGTGTCCGAGTTGTCACTTATCAATTATTATTTAAATTTAAAAATGACACCTTAACACGGGAATCGAAGCTGGGATCTGTGGATTTGTACGCCAATGCTCCAACCACAGAGCCATCTAGAAATTATTGTCATGTGCGCAGGGTCATTCCTCAATTCAATTTTAAGGCAAAGACTGTGATGGACGTGTGGAAATTGTCCGCTCATCCATACAGTTGTCAATGTACCATTGTCAGCATACAGTTGCCAATATACCATTGTCAGCATACAGTTGTCAATGTACCATTGTCAGCATACAGTTGTCAATGTACCATTGTCAGCATACAGTTGTCAATGTACCATTGTCAGCATACAGTTGTCAATGTACCATTGTCAGCTTACAGTTGTCAATGTACCATCGTCAGTATACAGTAGTCAATGTACCATTATCAGCATACAGTTGTCAATATACCATTATCAGCATACAGTTGTCAATGTACCATTGTCAGCATAGAGTTGTAAATGTACCATTGTCAGCATAAAGTTGTAAATGTACCATTGTCAGCATACAGTTGTCAATGTACCATTGTCAGCTTACAGTTGCCAATATACCATTGTCAGCATAGAGTTGTCAATGTACCATTGTCAGCATACAGTTGTCAATGTACCATTATCAGCATAAAGTTGTAAATTTAACATTGTCAGCATACAGTTGTCAATGTACCATTGTCAGCATAGAGTTGTCAATGTACCATTGTCAGCATACAGTTGTCAATGTACAATTGTCAGCATACAGTTGTCAATGTACCATTGTCAGCATACAGTTGTCAATGTACCATTGTCAGCATAGAGTTGTCAATGTACCATTGTCAGCATAAAGTTGTAAATGTACCATTGTCAGCATACAGTTGTCAATGTACCATTGTCAGCATAGAGTTGTCAATGTACCATTGTCAGCATACAGTTGTCAATGTACAATTGTCAGCATACAGTTGTCAATGTACCATTGTCAGCATAAAGTTGTAAATGTACCATTGTCAGCATACAGTTGTCAATGTACCATTATCAGCATAAAGTTGTAAATGTACCATTGTCTGCATAAAGTTGTCAATGTACCATTGTCAGCATAAAGCTCACCAGAGTCGAAGGTGGCTGCGTTATTTGAAAGCTCGTGATCTTAGTTATCACTCATATGTAGCTGACGATTTCCACACGTCCATCACAGACTCTGCCTTAAAATATAAGCGAAGAATGACCGTAGGCACGGGACAGTTCCTGGATAGCTCAGTGGGTAGACTAAGAGCATATTATGCTTAAAGTCCCTGGTTCGATCTCCATATTCTGGTGCTATTTTTTAATTTAAAGAGTAGTATACTTAGATTCTACTATAACCGTAATCATCAAATATAATAGCTTTGTTACTTTATATATCATTTTTCACTAAATTTAATTTGATTTGACTCTCAGGACTGATCCATATAACTATCACTTATCAGTTTGTGATACTTATGAATTAACATAAGCTAAGGTTATTGGAACACATTTAAATAAATGTAATAGATAATTTTTTTTATATTTATGTTATCATATTACAGTAAGTCTTATTACCCGCCTCGGTGGCGTAGTTGCCTAACATGCCATTCGTGTTGAGCCAGACCACCAAGGATGGGGAGATCGAGGTTCGAATCTCGGTCGGGTGAATTGGAGGTGGCTTTTCCTAAATGGTTTTCCACTCTCCCTCCACGCAAATGCGGGTTCACTTACTCTAAATTCAACATTCCCAATTCCTAATCCGTTAGTATAATTAGTACTTAAGCGTATAACCCGAACGGGTTCCGGTGCTAAATACTATATTATAGTAAGTTTTATTAGAAAAATATTAACGTCATCCTTACATTTTGTAGGCTTGATCTATTAATCTGTATCTTTGAACCTTTATGACTACAATAATTAGTATGGTATTATATTCTTAATAATGAGACATAATATCCAGTAGTATTAAATATTTTACTATATCTATCGTCATCTCTATTAAATATCTAATTTAATGTATAATGATAAGTAAAGTTGCTGAAGATAAATTGCACCTCATGAGAATAAAGAGGAGATGGAAAAAACCAGTTTATTAATCACATGTTAAAGTCCACTCCAGATTGACTCGTGAGACTAACGCCTTAGGTGCTGTAACCACCGTTGTAGGCTATATTTAACTTGGAAAATATAACCAAACATGGGTAATTCTGTTCTGTATGTTTTGTTTGGCACTTTAACAATAAAATATATTATTATTATTGTTCAGTCCTTAATCACTATTTAAGTTAAGATTATGAGAATTTGTGAACATTGACACTTATATTTGTACAATTGTTTGGAAACTTTTTAAGATTAACCTGCATAATCATCAACATTACGGGATAACTTTCAAACTGAAAGGTGTGTTTAGTGAGATAATATGTTTTAAAATAGAAGCATAAATCTTTATGTGTTTCACTTAACGTAGCGTTAAAGGTGAAAAGTAAAGAATAGCGGAAAATGAAGCTCAATTTTTATGGCAAGAGGATGGGGGATAAAATGCGGTGAGCCACTTCCGTCTTCCAATTCTTTTGAATGAGACTATAATATTGGTTGCAAATTTGAACACAAATAGAACGTCAAAGATTCTTGGATTTTGATGTGAGTATACATTCCTAGATACTTGGATACTGGTGTGATTATAACGTCATAGTGCTTGAATACTGGTGTGATTATAACGTCATAGGGCTTGAATACTGGTGTGATTATAACGTCATAGTGCTTGGATACTGGTGTGACTATAACGTCATAGTTCTTGGATACTGGTGTGAATATAACGCCATAGTGCATGGATACTGGTGTGATTATAATTTCATAGAGCTTGGATACTGGTGTGATTATAACGTCATAGTGCTTGAATACTGGTGTGATTATAACGTCATAGTGCATGGATACTGGTGTGATTATAACGTCATAGTGCTTGGATACCTGTGTGACTATAACGTCATAGTGCTTGATACTGGTGTGAATATAACGCCATAGTGCATGAATACCGGTGTGATTATAACTTCATAGTGCTTGGATACTGGTGTGAATATAACGTCATAGTTCTTGGATACTGGTGTGATTATAACGTCATAGTGCTTGAATACTGGTGTGATTATAACGTCATAGTGCTTGAATACTGGTGTGATTATAACGTCATAGTACTTGGATACTTGTGTGATTATAACGTCATAGTGGTTGAATACTGGTGTGATTATAACGTCATAGTGCTTGGATACTGGTGTGATTATAACGTCATAGTGCTTGAATACTGGTGTGATTATAACGTCATAGTGCTTGGATACTGGTGTGATTATAACATCATAATGCTTGCATACCGGTGCAATTGTAACACCATAGTGCATGGATACTGGTGTGATTATAACATCATAATGCTTGCATACCGGTGCAATTGTAACGTCATAGTGCTTGGATACTGGTGTGATTATAACGTCATAGTGCTTGGATACTGGTGTGATTATAACGTCATAGTGCTTGAATACTGGTGTGATTATAACGTCATAGTGCTTGGATACTGGTGTGATTATAACGTCATAATGCTTGCATACCGGTGCAATTGTAACACCATAGTGCATGGATACTGGTGTGATTATAACATCATAATGCTTGCATACCGGTGCAATTGTAACGCCATAGTGCATGGATACTGGTGTGATTATAAGATCATAATGCTTGCATACCGGTGAAATTGTAACGTCATAGTACATGGATACTGATTCAATTATAACGTCATAGTGCTTGAATACTGGTGTGATTATAATGTCATAGTTCTTGGATACTGGTGTGATTATAACGACATAGTGCTTGATTAATGGTGTGATTATAACGTCATAGTGCTTGATTAATGGTGTGATTATAACGTCATAGTGCTTGAATACTGGTGTGATTATAACATCATAATACTTGCATACCGGTGCAATTGTAACGCCATAGTGCATGGATACTGGTGTGATTATAACGTCATAGTGCTTGGATACTGGTGTGATTATAACGTCATAGTTCTTGAATACCAGTGAAATTATAGCGTCATATTACTTGGATACTGGTGTGATTATAACGTCATAGTGCTTGATTAATGGTGTGATTATAACGTCATAGTGCTTGATTAATGGTGTGATTATAACGTCATAGTGCTTGATTAATGGTGTGATTATAACGTCATAGTGCTTGTATAATGTGTATTGGCGCTGGATTAACATCATAGATGCTTGGATACTGATTCAATTATAACGTCATAGTGCTTGGATACTGGGGAAAATATAACGACAGGTAAATTATATATCTAAAATATGAACATGTTTGAATAAATCAATAGTCAAGAGTGAAACTATTAAAATAGCATTTAGTGAAATTTATTTTGATATATTGTTTGTTTGGAATTATAATCATAATCCACAGTCTTATATTGTTTAATAAAAGCTCAAAGATTTAAAAGCATAATCATTAAGATACACTCTACTTGGGTGTTTATAGCAAAAATAACTATTTAACAGTGATAAGATTGAGTAATTAATATGAGCGGATTTTGGAGTAATTATTGATAATATTCGAACATTTTGGCTCTAGTATTTAAAAATTATTTAAAAAAAAATTTAATATATCTTTCTTTTAGTGAAATTTTAGTTTCTAATCTAAAATCTACGTTTATAAAATTGTATATAAAATTTTAGATAAATTTGTTATGAAGGTTATAAATTAATATTACCTAGCTGTGCATCTGATCCTAAAATTATTAATTTATTTCTACAAGAAATAGATGGGACATCTTTGCGATAACAGTTAAGGATGGTGTTTTTAATAACTCTAGTAAGGGTTGTTGCAACAGCTGTCCACTCTGGCCTACCCCATCGTTCTCATAATAATATGTTTAATGTAGTGGAGCCAGCAGTAAAAGTTGGGTCCAAGCCCATGATGGGACGAGTCCAACATTGGAGTTTCAACAGATACACTGTTATTGCAAGGAAGAGTGTTATCACGACACAGTCCACTGAAAATAGTAGTAAAACCAAACTTGAGAAACATTAGGAATGTAATACAGGGTACCTTCATGTGTGGTCACGCGTTCTATGTCATCAAGCTCATGTTAAACTGGAATGATGCTTCCTCCCTTCAACTCCATACCCCAACATTTCGTTACATCTCTGTATTCAGAAAAAAGTATTGTATTACAATTTCAATCTGAACAATTTTCATATTTGTCGTCAGAGTAGTTAAAGAGTAAATATTTAGAATTTACTTGTTTAGACAGCAGGCTATCGATTTAAATTGACAAATGACACCCAGACATGGGAATCGAACCCCGGGGTATTTGGCTTTGTACGGAATTGCTCTACCACTGAGCTATCCAGGAGTCATCCCGTGCCCAGGGTCATTCCCCACTCATATTTTAAGGCAGAGTCTGTGGTAGACGTGTGTAAATTGCCAGCTACAAATGTGTGTACAATTAAAATCACTAGATATAAAATAACGCAGCTACCTTTAATTTGACTTTGTAGTTGGCTTTTTACTGCCAATGGTAAAATTACAACTGTAAAGCTCAGTGGTTATAATATTTGAGTACTAAACCTAAGGTGACGGTTTTGATTTCCGTGTAGTGGTATTATTTTTCAATTTAAAGAACATGATATTTGAATGCGGCTTTAACTGTAATTAACAAATATAATAGCTTAGCTATTCAATCCATCTGGTTAAAACAGTGTCTGTTATTTTGAATATTAGATTTCTCAATTTGTATTTGATGTGGTGGGTTTCACATCTCAATCACCACACCTGTGGCTTCATTGAAAGATCATCCCCCACCCCCCCCCCTCAAAAAAAACCTCTGCTGTATACAATGTTACGTCTAACTCTGTGTGAAAAAAATATGTTGGTGTTTAAAATTATCTGCATCTGACATAATCGTAGTGATTGGAGAAATTAGAAGCACTATGATTCCATAAATAGTACGTAAATCCGCACGGAATTTCTCATTCCATTATTTAAAAATGGAGATATTTACGCAAAGCTCGTAATATACGTGAAACAAAATAATTTACACTAGCAAATCCAAGCATGAATTGAACTATACTTATGTACAGCATTTTTTTAGTCCCGGTTTTAAATTTTATAGTTTTTTAAAGAATAATGTCCTCATTTGTATGTTTGGACCGATAGAAAATATAAATATTGGGTCCACAAGGGTCAACACTTCGTGTTAAAATATTTTACATTTTATAAGGTGTTAAACATATTCATGTCATCGCATTGAAATTAAATTCTTTATTTATAAATTTTGACCAATGAAAAATGTAAATATTGACTATTGAGTGTGAAATGAAGGATAGATCACTGTTGTACAAACATTTTTCCTAAGAGGTTTAAGGAAAAATAACAAACTTTTGAGAGACTTACATATATTTAATTACTCTTTGGCACTGGAAAACTATTGCGTTAAAAACTAAGTAATATATCTTTATATATAAAGCTAATTAAATTGTATTAATATATTTTCCAATATCTCAGAAACTGTTGGTCTTATAAAAATATATTTCATATAAAAGATTTTTTTATTTTTAATAGTACTATAATTTTGCAATGATAAGTTATATAGTATCTCAAATAGTTGTGGAGAAACGGAAATTTCATCTTCTGTAAAGTACCCTAAAAGTAATTTTTATAGGAAAATGAAAATAGCTATTTTATTAATAATATTAATCAACGCCTAGGTACAAATTTTAATCAAAATTGTTAAGGTCAAATTTGAGAAAATCGATATTTTATCTCTTCACCCTTTATTAAACTACTCTTAATTATAAGTTTAAACAGACACACAGAAATACGGCATTGCAAATACTACTTTTTAGGGTTTGGAGGAACATTAAATGTCAAAATCCATCAACATTTTAGGTTAGAAATTTTTTAAGGTTGCAATACTTTACCTTTTGTTTTCGAAAAGTTAAAAAATATAAATATTTGCATACAGCTTGACAGTTATTGGTTTTATAAAAATATGCTTAAAATAAAATATTTGCATTGTAAATAGATCTATATATTTGTAATGATAGATAATTTCAAATCTCAAATAGTCTCAGATATATGATAAAAACATGATAATTTACGCATCAAAATGGAGGCCCTAAAGTCATTTTTGTGAAATATTGAGAGTAGACATTTTGTTTGTATTATTTATAAATGTTTATAAATGAAATTTAATCAAAATCGTTAGAGCAGATTTTGAGAATATCGACTTTTTCTCTTTTTGGCCTTCAATAAACTACCCTTGATTTTACGGTTAGATATCCAATTCCAAAAATCTCTCGGGTCATCCCTATGAAAACCATAGATACCAAGTTTTAGTCTGATCGGTAAAATAGTTTAGGCTATAGTTGGAGGTACAGACAGACAGAAATTTACAAACTATTTTTTAGTATTCGGGGGGTCATGAAACGTCGAGATTCATCAAAACCTCGAGTTCTATTTTTTGAAAATAACAATACTTTCTCTACCTGTAAGGTAGCGAGAAAGTAATCAAAGTAATATTACAAATTAAAATTGTTTTGATTTTAATCTTTTAGTCGTTCACATATTAATAGAGAATGTGTTCTCTAAATGTGTGAGATTGTATATCATCCGTAAAATCCCCACAACCTCGCATTCCAAGTAAACTTTGTGTGTCCTACAGTTGTGTACACCACACCCTGTAATAACGCCCTTCCTCAAACCAATTATTTCAGTTGAGTGTAGGGCGCCGGTCATAATTAAAAGCTTGCTTACGGTATGATTAAAATACCGACCACATTTTGTGAGAATTAGTGAAATTATTATTTGCTTGTTAGATGGAAGAACAAGATATATTGTCGATTTACTGTCCCAGGAATCATCTTTATATTGAGGCAGTGCAGCTTAGAATCTCTTAGGAATATTATCCAAGGTGGCCTGGTGGTCTAGAGGTAGGTTTTGGACTTCTGTGTTGGGGGTCCGGGGCTTTGTCCTCGGTCCCGGCAAAGATTTATCTGATTGCCAAAGCCTTCCTTCACCTCTGGCAAAGCGTGTATCCACTTGTGAATGTGTGGAATACCAGATCCCCACCGTGACTCGGATTCCCCTTTAAACTGTAGGTACTCCATTTCATCTCACAATCCCCCTGCCATTACACATCAGTGTAACTGCGTATAGCCCGAACGGGTAGTAAGACGCAGTAATAATAATAATAATAATAATAATAATAATAATAATAATAATAATAATAATAATAATAATAATAATATCCACACAAACTGTCTTAGTTAATACATAATCACATCAACAAGATTCCAGGCCATTAATTTGCCATCGATTAAAATAAATAACTGCCAAATAGAATTGATCAATTATTTTTCCTACAAGTAATTGAGCACTCATATTTAGACATGTAGGAACATGTCCCACCTACTAAGAAAATATCACAGACTTTTGTACTTTGGGGATTATCAAGTGAACAATTTAATAATAGTGCAAACAAACCTTAATAAGTAGTTCAACAAGCTTTAATTTTAAATTTTTCTAGAATTGGATGTTGATAAAAACATAGGCGAACAGTTTATGGAGTTAGATACGTATTGTACTTGATCGTCATAGAGTTAGGGTCACGGTTAGAATTCAAGCTGTTACGCTAAGGCTGATATTTTAGAGTTTCAATCTTCACTATAGCTTTTATTCATCAATTTTTACATAAATATTTTGAATTATCTCTAAATCCGCCCTTCTTTCTCCTATCCCTTAGATCGAGCTGACGTTAGTAACATTTTTGTTGGAGGTGTAAATACAAACAAAAAACAAGTAACTGGCTATCTCATATTTAAACACGTTCAATTCCAGCTCAAAAATGAAACATTAAATAAGTCAAGGAAGAAGGATCATCATTTTCACACAACAAGATTTTAGAAGGACAGGTTGCATAAACAATTACATGCAACCAGGGAACAAACCATCTCCCTCCTATACAAGAGCCATGTATGCCATTACACACCTAACTAGTTAGTCCAGTAATGGAATTGTTAAAATTATAATATCAACAATCAATTACAATGATGTTCAAATATTACAATAAATAGGTTTACCCATACAATTGTACGATTCATTCCTTCCTTGAGTCCGAACCGGATGCTAATTAAAAAATATTTTGAAAACACTCAGTTTTATCAAATATCTATAGAACTTTAAATTGGTTTAATAATAGTTCTAAGTCTACTTAAGAAGTGCTCGTAACCTTGATTCAACAATTTATTTTAATAAATGTTAGTTATAACAAATGTTTATTATTAATGATTATATAAAAATGGTTGAAAACACTCTTACTTTAACTTATTTTATGGATTTTAATAAAAAAAGCTATTCTATACCATTTCTCTTACTCACACACAAACACACACACACACACACAGTGTTTTTATGTATTTGAAATGTTATATTATTTAACGGGACACTTAACCATCAGTCCACACACACACGAAAAAAAAGAGATCGTTTAAAAGGAAATTGACATTGGATGGTTTTATATTTCGGTGAAAACCATTATTTTAATTATCTCTTTAAAAAAAGTTTCCTAAATCATTACTTTAACGCAGCGTCGAAAAGTTTAAAGCGTAAGAAAAAAAGGGGTGGGGGTGGGGTGGGATGGGGTTGTAAAAGAGAAGTGGTGGGTGTGTGGGGTGATATAGAGGTGGAGAGGTGCCAGGGCAGGGTGTTATGTAACATTGACCCTTCCATCAAAACCGCTAGGTTGACTAAATATTGATTTTATTCCGTTTCGCCCTAGGAAATGTTGTGTGTACGATTGCTATCAGTTAAAATGAGGAAGAGGAGAGATTTTCATGACGAGAGAGTCAATGTAGGGAAAGGGGTGGGGTAAGGGTATTTTTCCATCCCATGAAGTTGAAGAGATGGGAGATGCGATTGGCAGTTTGGGTCCCTCATGCTTGAATATTCTGTTGCCCGACGTGTGATAAAAAAAAAAATACAAAATAAAGTACATGCATGTCCCGTGGATTGAAATGTCTGTGTGTGTGTGTGTGTGTGTGTGGGTGTTTTAAAGGGGAATGACAAATTGTAACTTGGTAATCCACCTTTCTATCGTCGAGTTTTCTTTTCATACGATTTTTTTTTTTTTTTACTAAACGCGTGGCAAAAGTGATTTTAATTAAAAATATTTCGGGGACATTCGTAACTAAACAGAGTTTAAAATACAAACAGTACCAAGCTTACATGTTTTAATTAAATACTACAAATTGCTAAATCCAATAATAGTCTCTAACTTGTTTTAAAAATATTCAAAATATACAAAACCACGATTTTCTTTAAGATGTAACCTAATAATATTTTCAAATATCAAAACAATAAATTAAATTTGATATTTAATAAATATATAATTTAATTAAGTTAAACTTATTTATAATTTAATTGGAGGATACAATTAGTCGAATAGTATCATAATTCTAGTTGTCCTCTATGGAACCATGTGTTGGGTCTACTCTAAGGTTATCTTAGTTTGTAGGATGAATGTTTTTATCATTTAGGTGTATAAAGTGCTCTTTAAATATTAAAGGTAATATAAAATAATACACATATGTATTTTAAAGTGCATTGATTAATTTTAATAATATATCTATTGCCTACTTTAAAATGTAATTTGAAAAATAATTGGATGGTATATTTTTGTTAGACGAGCGTGAACGTTTCCATTATATCTAAATATGAAACCAACTAACTGTGTGAGGTTCAAGATGAAAATTCATGCGTTAACCTATGTATTGTAACAAAACAATAGTGATATCCTAATAATAATATCCAACGAATATTTTTTAAAGTGTAATTGTATCTTATAAATATAGTTATGAGACCACACTGTGTTTCCTAAGCCCCTTTAAAGGATGTTATCGCAATGAAGGGGTAAGGTGTCAGACTTCTGAGTTGGGGGTCCGGGGTTCAATCCTTGGTCCCGGCACAGATTTATCTGATTGCCAAACCCTTTCCTCATCTCTGACAAGACGTGTATTAATCTCAACTTGTGAATGTGTAGAGTGTCAGGCCTCCACCATGGTTTGGATCCCACGTTAAACTGTAGGTCCTCCATTTCATCTCAAAATCACCCTACCAATACACATTAACTTAAGTGCGTACAACCCGAATGGGTAGTAAGACGCGGTGCTAATAATAATATTGCCATGAACCACTATTTGTAGCCTAGACAATAGTTACAGCCAAGAGTTCTCCTATCATTATCCACAACAATGGAAATTCTCTGTAATTGGACAAATAGTAATGTGCCTATAAACAAACAGCCAAGAATAAATTGGGCCTACACATTTCGAAAAGAGAATTTAGCAGCGGAACCAAATTACGCTTAACAAGATATGATGATATGTTTTCAAATGAGAACGTATAATATTTGATAAGAGAATAGTAGATCTATACTTACCTTCCTTCTGGATAGTACAGTTCTATACGATCAAACAAAACTGTGGGACCGCCATCATCCAGGAGTTCAAGAAAGTCCCTACAGAGGTCATTGCGTACTAGGTTAACTCTGGGGGCTAGTAGTTGTTTAGCTTTATCTTTAAGGTTTTTTAATCTTTCCAACGTGATTATTATAATAATGACTCAGGGTTTAATAATTTTGGGAAGTTTCGTATAAGATCATGATGGTCTTTAGAATATTTTTCGATAAACAACTGTCCAGTAGATAGAGTAGGGAAATGAGAAACTTCTCATAATGTGATGTACTGAATGTTATCTTAGGTCAGTTTTGTTGACATTATTATTTGAAGACTTTTGATTTCTCTCGTTATTAATAAATCAAATATTGTATTTAGTTTATTTATTTTAGGAATGTATAAAGAACATTTCTAAGTGTATATGTTAACATTTGTTGTTAGTATAGTATTTAACAACATAATAAAATTGGGCAAACCATAATGCAGTTCGAAGTCTTCTTGTAAGAAACTATTTTTATTGGTGTGTTAAATATAACAGTGTTTACGAGAATTATATTATAAAATTCAGTTTTGACCAGCGAGTTAGCGACAAGGAATCTTAATATCTGAGGGAAATTCGATTTGAAGATTCTCTATACATAACATCCAAGTATTTCACTTACATTCTGATTTTCATCAACTTTCACTATTTTTCCAGATTTCCTTCAAAGACAATTTTTAACACTCTTGGTAATTACTTAAGTGGGTGACTGTTTACTTACATTAATTTCTACGGGACTAAACAACTTTCATAAACATTTGTATGTACTTAAGAAGTGACTCAGCCTTAAGCTTTATTTATTACCTAATTTATAAACTGAAGTTAGTCAAATTAAGTGACTGCCATGTTGTTAGTTACTTATGGGTCCTTGTAGCCATCTCGAAGAATATGAAAGAACGCTATTGATCTTACTTAAACTTGCTTTTAATATAATTTAATGACTAGAACTCACAAATTAATTTATATTTATGCTATTTTTTCACCTTGTCTAACTACCTATTTTGCTTTTACGCTTATTTACTAACTAAGCCAATGGATTAGGGATGGGGAAAGTTTAACTTAGAGGAAGTGTACGCGTATTTGCGTGGAAATAGAATGGGAAACAATTTAGGAAAAACCACCATCAGTGTACCTGATTGGGATCGTAACACGATCTGCCTATCATAAGTAGTCTAGTCTGTTACGAGATTAGTGCTTTAGACCATGCGACCACCAAAGCGGGTTTTATGCTAAGTCCTTACTATATCGAACTATATATATATGTTTTCGTAAGCAAACTGTTACTATTCGTCGCCAAGGTAACGGCACATCAGCTATTTTACTGAAGACAAAGTTTATAGTTTGTATTATTATTATTATTATTATTATTATTATTATTATTATTATTATTACCGCGTCTTACTACCCGTTCGAGTTATACGCACTTACGCTAATGTGTAATGGTAGGGTGATTGTGAGATGAAATGGAGGACCTACAGTTTAACGTGGGATCCGAACCACGGCGGAGGCCTGTCATTCCTCACATTCACAAGTTGTGATTAATACACGTCTTGTCAGAGGTGAAGGAAGGGTTTGGCAATCAGATATATCTGTGCCGGGACCGAGGATTGAACCCCGGACCCTCAGCACAGAGGTCTGACACCTTACCCCTAGACCACCAGGTCACCTTATAGTTTGTAGTACGAGGGTGTTATATTAGAATGTGTTGTGAAATGCAATTCATGTTTGGAATTATATGGAATGTTCGTTGTCACGTGGCTGTCGTCAGAGGTATTGACATAGTATTACTATACGTGAGGGGTTTTTTAATGGAAGAATATAAATATCAAACGTAATACAATATACATCATATATATTAAGAATAAGTCGATAAAAATATCTCAACAACATCACAATATACATAATTAATGTAGACATACCTCCCGGTATTGTGTATCTGAGTACTATAGTACACCTGGAGGTACTGAGTTTAGTAAGACTTTTTTTACTCCCCTCATGTAAATAAATATAATTCATAGACATGTCGGTCTATGTTAGTTCAGGCAGTGACTTAGAGTGAGGAACTGTAAATTCATGGATATACACATGTACGATCAACATAAACTTACTTAGCAACAGCTGATCACTATGTCTTGACTTGATTTATTTATGAGACTGCAATACTCCATTAGCTAAAGTTTCCAATTGTTCAGTTTGACTAAATAAACAATTGAATACACGAATGGCTTTTTGATATCAGAAATAAATTAAAACTATAATTTTTAATTACCACACCACTCCTCTTTGTTGGTATCATATATATATATATATATATATATATATATATATATATATATTAAGGAATAGATATAACATGTATAGACAAAAAACTCAATAAGATAGTGGAAAAACGATTGGGGGGGGGGGGGATCTGTGGGCTTTTAGTAAGTTTATAGGTCGATTGGGACCCACCAGAATATTGTTCACCCCTGGTGTAGTGTCCAGGAAGTGTAGTATTCGAGTGGCTTGTAAGTAAGAAGCCATTTAGGTTAAAACACTTGGCAATCAGTCTGACCCCGACCTCCCCATCAGAAGTAAAACAGATCAGTCCTAGTGTCAGCCGATGTGAGGTCCTGGTTTCTAAGATATCTTGGCCCTAACAGATCTCACTTGACCGCTGGTAAGTTACCAAAACGAGCCACGAAAAAGATCGTTATCATGTGTTTGGCAACAGTTCCACCACCAAGTCACACACGTGGCCAAAAAGAAAATATCTATAGACTGTGGTTGGTGGTCCTTAATTTTGGTAACACTGTTACTGGCCGCTATTACCTCTTGAGTACTCGTGTCAGCACAAGCATGGCCATCCAATCATAGACGTATCATGAATGGTCTTACCTACTGGGTGGACTTGGAAATAACGCGTTGTGCGGGTTGCATCCCAACTACCTGCCGAATATTATTAGCGCATTAAATACCAACTTCTTGTTGGTGTTAAGTATTGAGAGGTTATTTTAGATGAACTATCTGCCTCAGCGTAGAAAGAGGATTAGAAAAATGCAATGAGAAATTCAACGTTACCGTCAGTACTATAAAGTCTGTTGTCCGATTGGTATCTTATACCATGTGATCACCAGTGGGGTCCAACCTTGAAACTCACCTACTATCTCTACTCCTGAAACTGATACACCTCCCCTTCATTACAACAAATCTTTACTAAGTATTTCACCCTGTTTTGTATTTTATAATGCTGCACCATGTTTTACTACCAGTTTGGGCTATCAACCAATAATAGATAAGAGAAGAACTTATATGAAACGTAGCCACGTTTGCAGGAAGTTAAACTGGAAAGTAATTTAGGGAAAACAACCTGAGTACACCTGATAAGATAAGCAGACTATACGAACTCTAGCTACTATCGTAAATATACACAGAACATCGGATCGTTTATTACAAATGATTTACAATAACTTTTGTATTGTAGATATCATTGTTTTGTTAGCTATACTTCACGGTCAAGAGAATCTATATTTAGAGTTTATTTTATATTATTTAATTATTTGAGCTATTTAACGGACACTTTTTGAACCACCTGATCATATCAGCACCCAAGTTTTTCTATGAACGAGAATGAAAGGACTAACCAATTTTGCTGGGAAAGGTATTTTCACATAATTTTCAAATTTTTTTTACATGAAACAATCGACAAAGGACCGACAAGTTTAATTCCCCTCTGAAGGAAGTTGTGCTACGGATTTTTATCGCTTGATAAAATTCCGTCAACATCAGCTGGGTTCAAACCCACGATCGTTGGGTCGTGAGGAAAGCATTTTACATCAAGACCACCGATGTCAACACTAACTTTACACTTATTATATTTTCACACTTTATAAATTGTAGATTAAAAACCCATCAATTTGGTAATTTAATAAAAATTGTCCAAATGAAATCAGGAAGAATCAATTTGGTTTTACATAATTTACTCTTAATTTTATTAGATATTTGTTTATATTTATAAAGTACAAATATAGTTACTAGATACTTTTTCAACTGAACCAGCATTTTAGGTTTTTAAAAGTGAACAGATACAGATATATATACCAAATTTTTTCATAATCAGAGGTCTATTAAAATACAATTTCATCAATATATCGAGAAAGATTTATTCACGAGCTCAAGTATTTCAATAAACTTTATATTATATAAAATAAAGCAAAAAATAAATATATTTCTTTCACTATGTTTGCTGTTAGTGTGTAAAATATAATATGTATAATTAATTTTTTTTTGTGTGTGTGTTTACAGCCATCCTGAGGTCTAAGATATGAGCCACAATAACTTCCAACCAAATTAGAACAGTCCACATAATTAAATGTCAACAAATTCCAAGGAAGAAAAAGTTAATTATGTTATTAAAATTTTTAAATGTTCAAACTCACAAACCTTTTATTTTTTTTATTTTTGGTAATTAATTTTTCAATTCAAAGATAAAATGTTTAGACTAAATGTTCATTATATTTAACTTCATCAAATTCAAAACCAAACATTTTTAAACTAAAATTAACTTTTAAATTAAAATTAATCATTTATTTTTAAGAAAATAATAAGTCGGCATGTTTTGATTTTTTCATGTCAAGTGAAATTCTTCTTTAAAATGCTTGGAATTTAAAATCAACGATAGGTATGAGTAGATTCCTGATGTTTTTTCAAAATATTAATTCATGCATTAAACATTTATCTAATATCTAAATATAATTTTAAATAACGTAAACTTATCATTTAGGCTCACGATTAAATCTATAAGGTTTTTTATTTATTTAAGTATATTATATATATATATATATATATATATATAATATATATATATATATATATATACTTATAGTTCTAAACTTAAATAGCATATTTTAAGTATTAATTTTTACAAGAACATATAGCTATAGCTATTTAAACTAATCCAATAAATGGTTTTATATAAACACACATTGTATTATATATATATGTATGTGTATTAATGATATAAACTGATAAGAAATGTATATAAATAACTTATTATCCTTTATATATTTCGATAATTTCAAAATTATTTATTTTTTATTCAAACTCCTTCAATTTTATTCATAGGCACCTCCCTTCAAAAAATCAATTAAAAGATATACATGGCACCTATTTTGAGAGGAGGTGGCTATCCCCATGTGGGCTCTGAGGGAGGCTTAACCTTTTTTACCAAATGATCCCGGGGTTTTGATGTAATGGCACCAGGGGTGAGGGATGGAGTGTTGGTAGGTGACCTGACCCTATGGATCGGGGGCATGCAGACTAGGCCTCATGGGACTGGGATCTCGAACCTGGTGACAATTGGAAAGTGAGATGTGTTCTTTTGAGAGTCGAGCTCTTTTATATTGAATCGGTGTTCCTCCGGATAGCTTATTTTTTTACAATCCTCTCCCTTTGTCAGTTTGATTATGAGTGAAATCACCCAGTTCCCTTGTGGTGGAAGGAGGATTGTTACTTTTCTTTGTAAAATTATTTAAAACTGGCTTGACTCTCAATCCAGACGTGTTGCAATTATTCTGATGAAGATTATGTCTGAATTAGTTTTCAGGATTTTGCCCAATCCCGGATAAAAGGTCAACAAATAATAGATTGGACACTTTTAAAGAATGATATTGGAATCCTAAAAAATAAGTATGTTAATCGGTGATGGTAGTGGGGGAGGGGGGTAATTTGGGGAATCGAAACTAATGCATATAAACAAGTTCGATCAAATAGCTTATATTAAAAATAAGTTCATTTCAAGGAAAATAATGCTTTAAATCAGATTGGTGTAGAATATTTAAAATTATGTTTTTTTTTAAATTTAATTCAATAATAAAATATTATAAAAAAAATGTTAGTTATCATGCTATAAACATTTTAGATTCACTAAAATAAATAATTTAATTAACAGACCTAAGCTGAAAAGGATGTAAAATAATAATTATAGATTAGTCACCATAGCAACGCGTATTTTAGCTCCCGGATAATGGTTATTGTGTACTTAAACCTCTTGATAAAATTGTTATGGATGAATATATTGACGATAAACTCTATCTGGCAGACATGGAGTAGTTTTAACTTATCAGCAAGATATAAATATTTATCGGCCAGATTAATATTCATCCGTCGGTCATAATTCCAGCCCCAGATGAAACTAACTAAATTAAGTGTGTATGTGGTTCCCTGTATTTTATTATATGTTTTGCTAATCAGTGAAATACATCAGTTATTTTCAAAATCTATCTTCAAGAGATCCAACCTATCACAAAAATATAAACTACTTGTTGACTTGGCCCCTATTTAGAGAGGAAGAGTTTGGGGCTGTTTCAAAATTGCTGTGTTGTGTGAAAGATTTAACTTACACCTGTGGAAACCAGCCCAGTGTTGGAGGCTCTGTGTTTGTAATTAGGCCCATATGATGCTTGGTAGTAGTCACAGTCTTGCAAAGTCCAGTGTGGCTAATATTGATGGCTTGGAGGAGTTGATTTGAGTCTCTGTAAAGTTAGAGAAAAAAGTATGGGTTTTTAATCACCCTTGTGAGCTATTGTAGTAAAAACTTATTTGGCTGAATTTCGAACATCCATGAGAGAGCTATTTATTCTGTCGGAGAAGCTGGTATAGGCATATTCTGACTTAAGGCACTTCAAATTACGACACCTCTCACGACATTTTTCAACTGCCATTATGTCCAGAACTTGAGCTTATTTCACAGACACGACACCTTAGTGGTATGACATAACCTCTCGCATCAGTGTCCAGTGGTTTGTATTACTACCCGTTTTCAAGATATCAGAAACTTCGCTTCAGGGTGTTAATAAATTGTTGCACAGAGGCTTATTAAGGTGGGCTTAAACAAATTTACTCGATTCTTTATTATTATTACGATTCATTTGGCGCTTGCAGTGAGTGGACGTGTTTTTACGGAGCTCCACAAGTGACCTCCTTCTGTGTGCTGAGTGTTGTGTTCTGTGTGAGTTTGCCTATCCTTAGGCCTAGTGAGTTGATATTTAATTCAATATGCCGGGCAGTGAGGACAATTGTGCTAAATGCTCCCGTGCGTTCTTTGGCCGACAAAAATTCATTTGGTGTTATGGCCCTTGCAAAGCAAGGTTTCATCTTGATTGGCTTAAAAATTAATAAGGCAGTATATGAGTTTTTTTTATGGAAAGTGGGGGTATATACTTTCAAGTGTGACCCATTTACTAAATAGGCCAAAGCTTCACTTGGGGACGACACCCTTACAAAATCTACTTCTGCACCCATTCTCTCAGAGTGGCTGCAGAAGCCACCTCAGGTAAAGAAGTCTTTTGAGGAGTTTTTAATCTCCATTAACTGATCTTGAAGGAGTTACTATAAAATTGTTAAATTCCCTGATTAGCATGGTCTATGATCTGTCTACTCAGGTAAACGATCTGAGCAGCGATAACGCTGTGCTTAAGTCTCAAACTTCGTAGCTTTTAGCTTTCAGGACCCGGTTTGCTTGGTTTCAGTCGGAACGTAGTGCTCCTTATCTTCACAATCTTCTATTCCAATTGAATCATCCCCTTCTACATCTCACCAATCTAAATCACTGAATTTACCCAAATTAACATTTATCCAAGCTTTAAATTCTAATAAAAAAAAGCTCTGTTGTGCAATCACCAGCTGGGTCACAGTCTGCGTCAGCAAGCGCTTATGATGGTTTTACGGTGGTGTCGAGTCGTAAAAACAATTCAACGAATTCCAACGCGCGCGAGGATCCGCCGGTTCAGCGCTCGCGTGCCAGAAAGTTGCTGACTGGTAATAAGACAGCCACCGATTTACAGACAGTGAACAAAGTTTTTTTAAAAAGATATCTATTCGTCACTCATTTTTCTCCTGAAGTATATTTCCTGGTCATTCAATCTTATCTGACTAAAGAGCTCAATCTTGATTACCTTGTCTGCTCAAAATTGAAAACTAAACTAATTCATATTCCTCCTTCCATATTTCCGTCAAAGAAGATGATTTTCCTATGATAAACAATGGTGATATTTGGCCGTCTGACTGTCTCACTGCACCTTACTATGGGAAGTTGCTGCCATAACAGATAATCTGTGAGTCCCCCTGTGTGTCTGCCCCTGTAAACGCTGCTGTTGCATCTAACCTTGGCTCTCAAGAGGATTCAACTCGAATCCCACTCGTGACCATCGATGGAGGTCTGGAGGCTACCTCCCAACCCATTTCCCAGTGAATAATATTGATATATTATTATATTATTTAAATGTTCAATGTCTACGAGCCAAAGCAAGGGAATTATTTTCTAATGTTTGTTCGAATGAATTCTCTATTATTTGTTTGGTTGAGACTCTCTAGTGAGTTTGTTAGTGAAAATTACTTTCCCACTAACTATAATGTTTATAGATCCGATAGGTTATATGATGAAGCTCTCAAGGGGTGGTGGTGTTCTCATTTCTGTCATTGATACTATTTCTGGTGTGGTCAGGAGAACTGACCTAGACAATAATATGGAATGTGTCTGGATTGAGATCCCAACATTTGATCGCCAAAAACTGTTACCTTGGAACATATATCTTGCTACCCAAATAACAGTCGAAGTATTTAACAGTTACTTTACATTTCGTGAAGGTGTTTTGGCTAACTACCCTTATAGAATAATATTACTCGGTGATTTTAACTGCCCCAAAATTGATTTGAAATATCATCATGCTCAGAGCATTTCGTATTTCTACATTAAATTAAAAGCTACTCAACAATTTGCTTCGACTAACATATTAGGATTAGAACAACTTATTGAAGCTGATAATAACACTAACCTCCTTAACCTTTTTTTTGCTGATTTTCACCACCCCTTAGTAACTCAAAGCTCTCGTTCATTAGTGAATATTGATTTAGCTCATCCGCCCATATTGATTTCACTTGATGTACCTATTGTTACTAAAATTAATGACACCCCTAGTACATATATTGACTATGCACGTGGTGATTACCTTACACTTTACAATGACCTGTCCACTGCTGATTGGTCTTGTGTTTATTCTACTAAGAATGTTAATTTGGCTGTAGATAATTTTACCAACTTAGTCCAAAGGAAACTCAAAACGCATTTTCCTCAAATTACTATTCTTAATTCATCCAAATATCCTAATGGTTTTTTTTCTACTCTTAAATACTATATTAGGAAAAAACCCATTTTTTCAAAAGGTTGAAACTAACAAATAATAGTGTATTCTATTCACATTTTTCTCACTTTCGTAAATTAGTTAAAACTACTTTGATTATAGACATAGCCAGATGGATGAACTCAATAGAAAATAGTATTGAATGAAAACCTAAAGAATTTTGGAAATTTGTTAAAAATAATCGTGTGAATAAAGTTTTCCCATCTAACCTAGAAATTAATGGCAAGATTATAGCGGATAATTTATTAATTGCTAATGAGTTTGGGACCTACTTTCATTCCGTTTATAATTCAGCATTTCCTGTCTTACCCTGCCCCGTTATTGAAACTAGTGCGCCCTTGTATCCATGCCACATTACACCCTTGGATGTTGCTAATGCTATAAAAACTGAATTCTTCTAGATATGCTGGGACAGATGGAATTCCAAGTTGTATTGTTAAAGGCTGTGCCAGCATTTTCAGCCTTTGTTAGCCTATATCTTTAACATTAGCCTGTTAAATGAACATTTTCCCCTTGCATGGAAACAATCTGTTGTCATACCTATTTATAAAAAAGGGGTAAAAGCAAATGTTTGTAATTTTAAATCAATTTCTATCTTAAATACTATCTCCAAAGTATTCGAGAAAATCATACATGAGCATACTTATTACACTTTATATTATTCTAAAAAAAAAAGTTTTTGTTTCTTTCGAACTCGACTAGGAAAAAAAAACAAGATCGCAAAACCTTAAATATCACCTACACATCTTCTGGCTCCCTTAACCGTGTCCTCTTCGAGTGAAATGCACACCAGAACTACCATCATAGTATTATAGCAACGGACGGAGCGGGTTAGAAGAAATCTTCCCTGAATGAAAAGATAAATCCTCCAAAAAGGATCATTTGCCAGTTCAGGTCTTACACCCATCCGAAAAATTACACTTATTATTTATTTTACTAAACTCAGTGTAGTCTAGCCTTTCATGATTCGTGGGATAATATTATAAATAGTGCACCATACACAGTGGATCACAGAAAATCAAATAAAAAAGCTATGCTTCTGGTGTAGTTGTTATTTATTGCTTGGATCCCACATATAATTCCCACTACACTAGTAGCTGTATTATTAAATTTAAGAGTTTGTCTGTCTGTCTCTTTGTTTGTCATGATAATTGCACAATATCTACAGAATGCAGAGGTTATAAATTTTAAAAGTCAGTATTCCCTGTGCACAAACTTTTGCACATCAAAGCAGGGATTTTCAATTTTGACTAGATTTTTAATATTTATTAAAAACTGGGTTTGAAGAAATAAAATGAAGATATATATTTCTGTATGTTTGAAGCAAAGAGAAGCGTTGCACGTGTTTACCACGCAATGGATTTCATTGCTACCCCTCGTTCTTCTAGTTATGAATATACCAATATAGTAAGTTAAATGTGAGATTTGTGTGTACGAATAAAACTGGTCGTGGGAAGTGGTTTAGACCATAAAAATTTAAAATTTAAAATATTTCTATGGAAATAAAGAAAAATGTTTTACGGATAGGTGGAGCATCAAGGGTAGGATAGCCCGTTTAGAGTTAGAATAGGATAATGCAGCTATGACGAACTTTTGGAAAAAACCATAAAAAAAGTTGGTTGAAAAGTTTCCTTTTATAAATTCACGAGTGTTGGGTTTTGGGTCAAGAATCCTCGCTATTTAATGACTCACCCTCGAAGTAGAGAATGAGTCATAGTAAGAAAATATTTGTAGCATACTTACAGTCCAGTCACCATGTTGATAATTGACTGATAAGGAGGACAGAAACACCATACTTATTATAAAATATAGGTTTATGATACACAAATAACATTGCCAAATTATATATTTAAATAATTTATAGCAAAAGTTTTTAATGTTAGTTAAAACTAAAACTAAAATAATAAAACATTAAATATGAATTATTGTTGAGATAATTTTTTCCATAAAAACATTTGAGTAAATTTGGTACAGTAAAATAAATTTTAATTTTTTTTTTATCACCACGTCTTACTACCCGTACGGGTTATACGCTTTTAAATTATTAAATTGATTAATTATTTTACTGTGGTACAACTACAATATTGTCTCCAAACTCTATAATTTTAAGTAGTGTTACTATCACCCCAAATTCTAACAGCGTATGGATTAAATTAAAACCTGATAATATTAGTAATAATATATATTTGCTAGTACTAGCCTCTTTTAAATGTCAACCATCTAAGAATTCTTTAGAGCTGTACGACAGCTCTTCTATACGTCTACAAATCTAACAAGCCATCAATCTTGTTACGTCAGCAGTGCCAACCTCTGATCTTCTCTTTGGACCAGAGTCAAACCACTGCCGTTGCTGACTCAGGTGTTTGTCTGTCTATCCACCTGTCTATCTGTCCTATTCGTCACATGCGTCTTGAGGGGTTAGAAGGGAGTTTCTCCTGTCTCTTTTTGGAGGAGAAAAAATCTTATTTGAATTAGATTACATTTCTTACTAAAGGTGAATAATGAATCCAAAATGTTGGTGGGAATGAATGTTGGTTTGAGAACACACAATAAAACTGTCAACATTTCTTCTCAAGCGTATAACCCTAACGGGTAGTAAGCCACATTCTTATAAATAAAAAAATTAAATAAAAAATCTTCTCATCTAATATTCATCATTTTTTGCTCTCCTTTAGGTAGTTTTAAAATCCATGTCAATTAATTATTGTTGATGTCATATAGAGTAATAATTAAACATTGTATTGAAAAAATTAATTACACACTTCTGAGCTCTCCCTGAGTTTACGTGTTTAAATGGCATATTCATATTTTAACATAATACGTTGAGATTCAGTCGTGAATCTCGGCCATTTTTCTTGGATATATTTTTATTACATATTTTAATATTAAGTAAGGTTCCCTCATACTATATTCAGACTAATGTAGTTTATATTTAAAAACATTTTCAATCCTCATCTTGTAGTTTTAGTTTAAAATAATATGAGCTTATATTTCTCTCTCTTTCTCTATTTATACAAACCAAATGTTGACATTTTCCTGTGTAGACTGAGCATATTGAGTCGTGTGGGTGTATGACCGACAAGTAATTATGGATATAATATTTAAAAATCCACCACAATAGGATGAAACTAGAGAAGAAAGCAAGATGAAACGCAAAAGAATCATCGTAAAATCTATTATAATAATGGATTAAATGTTTTATTCTTAAAAATATTAGTTTGAAATGTTATATCAATTATAAATGCTAATTTGAGCAAGGGCAAATTTTAAACACAATTATTTCAAATTATAAAAAAAATATTTTTATCTTAAAATAACTTATCCCTACTATTAGTATGAATGTTATAGGTTAAATGATAAGTTTTTTTTACGGTTCGCTCAATATTTCAATTCCAAAACTCTCAAATATGAGAGGAAAGAATATACAGTAATTTAAAAGTAATAGTATACCTATCCTCGGTGATCATGCAGTCTTAGTATGGTTTACTTTAATCTAGTCCACCGGTAACGGTAAGTTCTGAGTTCGAATACCAGCCAAGTGTAATTGTGTATTGAGGGTGATCTTTACTAGATGAATTCCAACTCTTATTTCCAGAAAATGTGGGTGCATTTACTCTTTATTTGCTATTCCTCTTAGCTACCAAATTAATGTAATTAAATTCAGATATCCATTTTATATATAGACAGCAAGATATTAGAACAATTGATACATTTATGTTGTTTTTGTTCCAACCGATGACCTAAATTAGTATTTATTACCATCATATAATTATTAATTATAGGAGATAATATTAAAAATTTAAAAATATTATATAACTTTTAAAGATATTCACCAATAATATTGCTAATCTCATTTTTGTTCATATTAAGTACAATTTCAAGTTTGCTTTACTACAATTTTACTTCATTATTAAATGAATACCTAAACTATGAGAACTTTTTATTGTCCACTAAGTGAATCTATTCAGTAATTTAATCAAATTAATATTCTTCATGAACTTTTAATTTAAAAAACTCTTACACCCAATGTATGTGAGAAAAATCGTTAGTAAACCCTTTTAAAATAAAACTTATTGAAGCCATTATTTTCATGCATGATATTCTCTCCGATATTAAATGGATTACTCTAATAGTGATATTCAGAGAATGTTCAATAAATCTCTCACTTTTTTTTTTAATTTCAAATGTATTGCACAGTGTTGCAAGCAAAATAATATCAGCCCATGACATAGATATAAGCTCACACTTAATCTAAACACCCAACTATATGACAACTGGGATTAATGGGCCAAGTAAAAATATTAAGCTCTCATCAAAAATGATAAATGGTTTATTGTTTGGAAACATAGAGCTTTTAAGTGCGATACTCAAAGAATATTTACATTAGGAAGTATATTGTGAATTTGCCGGGACATAAAAGCAGATTATATATAATTTTACTACTATAATAAACTCTTACCCCCCTTATAAATAGTTCTTGTAAATTTAACTCACCTGAGTAGTCACGTGTACTAAAGGTCAGAGTCATCTATTAAGGTTTATTGGTAACGGGATAGTTGGAGCTAAAACCTTTGCAAATTATACCGAGAATCGTTATTACAGTGTTCGCTACTTACCCACAAATGCCGGTATATTTCCTATGAACTCTACCTTCATTATCCCTGCCCTATTATCGTAGTTAAATTGCGTATTGCATATACTGGTTTCCTGGGTTGAAAATGTTTGTTTTTCACTATATGGCTATTACATCCTCTATTTTGGTGAGAGCTGAGTCGGTTAATAGAACGTTCGTGAAAGAAAGCTTTTGAGAGAGAGAGAGCAATTGAGAGATAGATAGCGTTTGTTAAATAGGGAGCGTTTGTAAGAGAGCTTAAGAGAGAGAGAGTGAGATTATAATAAAAATAATGTGAAAGAAATTGTTTGATAGAGGGTGTTTGATAGGGGAGAGAGTGTGAGAGAGTGTGAGAGAGTGTGTGTGTGAGACCGTGAGAGAATGTCAGATAGAAAGAGAGAATGTGAAAATATAGATGTGGTACACAAAACATTACGGTTCTTTGTAATATCATTCCCTCAAAATTAAGCGGTAAAATGAAAAAATAGCTTAACTTATTGTGTTAACTGTATTGTGTTACTATTTGCAAAAATGAACATCAAAATCCATTATTTGAAAAAAAAAATTAACATCAAAACACATTATTTGAAAAATTTTACACCAAAACTCATACTTGAATAGTTATAATGGCTATTTTTAAACATTATTCAAGATCATTTTATAATTTTTTAGCATATAATAGATACCAAAAAATATTTAGACAACATTTTATCATTGGCGAAACAAGACCTCGACAATATTTTCACAAACTTAACAACTTAACCTTTTAATTTTTGAATTATGCTCAATATTATTGATTTAAATTCAAATTAAAGATAAAATTCCAATAAAAAATAAATGTTACCAGTTTAGGAATCTCAATTTAGATGTGCTATGAACAGTATCCAAAGAGAAATATTTATCCAAAGATAAACTTGTGATGTGTTCGGACCAACAAAATTTAAAGATTGATTTCTTTTTTAACCAAATAGATATATTTTGCTTAGATATCTACAGTCATGCTGCAAATAACGGTTTCCATAGTGACTAAACAAATAATGAAAAACTGAGAATTCCTTGTAAAATCGGGTCTTCGTGGAAAACTACTATTTTTCTTAACATCCCGGACTTCTAGCCGTTAAAATGAGTGGTCGTTTGTCAAAATCTGTTTAGTCATTTCCTTGTAATTTCTATAAGTGGAAACGGGCTTATCAAATTATATAAAAGATAAGTTTATTTAAATAATTGTTTGGATAAATTATGTGCTTGTAAGTGTATACTCAAATCAAATAAAGTTATTCAATGTTTCAAGTTTAATTTTAGTTTGCCAAAAAACACTTCTCACTTATTAATATTAATATTATGACCAAACAAAATTGTAAACACCGGTATCTCGATATACTCTATTGTTTTATTTTAGATTTGATGGTACAATTTATTCTTGTTAGTATAGGGATATATAGAAAATAAATTACTACAAAATGTATTCATACGTATTGATAGTGAATAAATTTGTTCAAAATACATGTGCAAATAAAAAATAATACACACACGAGTAACCACTTCAGATTTCTCTAAAAATATAAGCATATTCCAAGCTTCAGCTTTCTTGGTTTCCTGCTTTGGGTGCTATGTCACTAGCACACAAACACAAATAAATATTATAATTTGGTAGTTATATAACTACAATATAGGTTAGTTAAAAGTTATCTAGATATTATTAGAATTTTTAAAAATTATAAACAAATAAATAATATTAGTTAACAGTTTAAATATTGAAATTTTTTTTAACTAAGCGTTAAATATCGAATATATTTAATAAATATCCCAAAGGTTGATTTAATTTTAACTTAAGTATCATCCAAAGTAAAATTAAAAGAAGATTGATTAATATCTCAAATAAACTTTTAAAACCAAGGAAAATAAATGTAATAGTTATATCTCTACATCACATAGCTACATTAGAGTTTTCTACATAATAATAATTAAATCAATAGAAATAGAGGAGTTAAAAACTCAAGTTAGCTCATAGTATGCTTGAATAATCCCACAATACTAAATGTTGATTAAAGTATTTATCCGTTAATAAATCTTTATTTCAACCCTAATGAGATGTGTGCTAGTGGTATAATTACCTTTAATTTTAATATAATGATGATGATGATGATAATAATACAACTCATTCTTATTTTACCTAGGTTAGTTTGTATTCTAAGCTGATATTGTATCACACATATTTATTTAAACTATATATTCTTCACACTATTTTTCAAGTCAAGATCTTAGCAATTTAAAAATTTTCGTCTTGACTGTGGGCGCAAAAAATATATATATATATTGGTGTTGCCTATTCCACTTGAGCTTATTAGGTGAAATGCGCTAACCTTAATTTTATCCAAGAAAACATTATTATTTCTAGCACCACTTCCTACTAGCCTTTCGGGATATATGATCAAATGTACGTATTACACTAATTTGTTGGTAATGTTGAATTATGAGAACAAATAAACAAAACGTGTATATATATATATATATGTGTGTGTGTGTGTGTGTGTGTGTGTGTGTGTGTGTGTGTGTGTGTGTGTGTGTGTGGGGTGTGTGTGTGTGTGTGTGTGTGTGCGTGTATGTGTCTGGCCCGATGTTAGTCCATCCATCTTCACCCTATACAACGTGTATCTAAAACATTGCATCAAACTTTGGCAGGTTATTCCTTGGCTGAAAATGAAATAATACACATTAGCAACCTAGGGTCCATCTTGAAGAATAAGGGCGGTATACAACCCTGAAGATAGAGATAAATATTTGTATACTACTTATTGAAACCTTGATTATTAATAAACTAAATCTGCTGTTACCGTTATCCACCTCCGTTATGTAAAAAGGGGGGGCTGTAAGACTTTTTTCTGCAATAAAATATGTAAGAGTAAGTATTGCCAATTTTGACTTAAGATTACAAAGCATGGAGTAAAAATTAACAAAAAAGGTGTCTTAGAGAAACTGTCTAGCTTTCCCCGTTTCCGAGACAATCATGTATGTGTGACTTCAAAGACAAGTGTTAATTACCCCCAGGTAGAGCCAGTATAGCTGTGTTGCTAACTGTGTTAGATGCATTTGTCTCTGAGCTCAAACTTGTGTGATTATTTCGGAAACGGGGAAAGCTAGACAATTTTTCCAAGACATCTTTTTTGTTAATTTTTACTCCATGTTTTGTAATCTTAAGTCAAAATCGGTAATACTTACTCTGACATATTTTATTGCAGAAAAAAGTGTTACAACCCCCCTTTTTTACATGATGTGGGTGGGTAACGGTAACAGCACATTTAATTTATTAATGATCAAGGTTTCAATAAGTAGTATACAAATATTCGTTGTAAGCTGTTTTAATAATATTTCACACAACAGTTGTTTTTAGCTCTATCTTTAGGGGTGTATACCGTCCCTACTTTTCAAGATGAACCCTAAGTTGCTGATGTGAATTATTCTATTTTCACCCAAGGAATAGCTTGCCAAAGTTTGATGCAATGTTTTAGATACACGTTGTATATGTATATTATGTCTGTCTCTCCCTGGGGTTTCATTCAAAACGTTTAAATGAATTTGGTTCAAACTCAATATTAAATGTTATACGGTTATAACTCAGGATCTTTGTTTTAATTTTTACTCTATTCCTCCAATTATGGCTATTTTACTAATGGATGATTATCGAAACTTCATATCCTTTGAAAATGGCTATAATTATTTGGTACAAAATATATACCTGGTAACATATTTACATTATATATATATATATATATATGTGTGTATATATATATATATATATATATATACACACCATAAAAACGTCTTGAAAACGTTAATTCAAGGGTAGCTTACTGAAGCCTAGATTTTTTAAATATGTTTAATTTTCGAATATAGCTCAAATGATTTGGTTCAAAATGATTATTTTGGGATTATTTTAAATCTCCCTTTGGTGAGTATGAACGTATATTTACGTTCATTTTGTTATGGCTTCCTAGGAGTATGCACGTAAATATACGTTTTCATGTTTGTCTAAATTAGTATGGCCGTAAATAAACGTTCAACCATGTTTATGCTCTGCTGCTATCTATGTTAGGTTAAAGAAACTATTTCTAGACATTTACTAGTTTATATATTTTCAAATAGATTACTCTACTGTTGTTACACAGTAATTAGTTTCTCTTATTGTTAGTGTAGAAAACTGGGGACGTTTTTCTTTCATAGAAGTCGTAGCTGTGCGTGATGGCTATCACAAACACCTGGTTGATGAAACCGATGTTTATTTCAGAAGTTGTGTTTTCACATGATTTATTTGCGACAGTTTTTTTTATGTGTCATTGTTTATAAATTTAGTGCCCGCACATGAACATTTATGTTTATACCTTAGTTTTTATTACGGTTTTATTTATGGAGGCAAACTCACACATTTATAAATAAAGGTAGTTGACACGCGTGAATGTGTATATTCCTATTATAGTTTTATATTGTTGTATTTATCATGGCATCTTCGCGCAAAAGACGAATGCTCACAGAAAAAGAGTTGAATGAAATAATTTCAAATTGGGAATCCGCGAGTGATATGAGTGACATAAATGACATTGATGACGGAGTTTCATCTAGTTCATCTGAGCAGGAACCTGAATATGAAGTTGATGCCGATGACAATATGACACAAATACATGTTAGAGCAGATGTTCAGCCAACAATGCATGACACATTTCGGTGGCAAAATAATGCCAATTTTTAATTTTCTCCAAAAACCTCACTCCACAGGGATTATGTACTATATTAAAACTATACTCACCAAAGGTGGATTTTTCAAAATAATTATGCTTTAGTTTAGTATAACTTGGTTAAGAATTATTTTTGAAATTTTGAGAATTTTTGGAAATGGCCTTCAAGATTTAGTTTAAAGAGATGTTTGGGTATTGTTTTAATCTTACATGATCAGTAAGGCAATATACTTATTGTTACAAATTTAAATATTATAAAGATAGTTAGCTAATAAATAATTTTTGAACGTTTGAAATTTTTTTAATGGTTTTTAAAATTTTGTTTAAAATGTGTGTATGTTCGTCTAGTATGTTTATTATGATTAACAATATGATATGTTTGTAATTTTGAATCAAATTTTCTTAGTGCACGCTTGTTTCGTTATATTTATCTTACTGTGGTAAAGGTTAAGAATTAAAACCCACAATTAAATTTTCCATGACTATCCTAGTTTTTTGATAGAGAATTTATAATAATTAAATATTGGGTAAATCGGTGAGGATGGAAGAATATGCCTTTTTAAGGAAGTACACTCTACCGAGTTTACGATTAATTAAAATGTAATAATTACATTTCAAAAAGTCAAGTTTATTTATATCAATCTAAATGGTGAGATATAGTTGCTTGGATTTACATTCATTGATTGAAAACAAGTATATAAGGAGGTATATTATTTACGAATTATAGATTTTTAAACATAAAAATATGCCATTCAACCCACCTTAAATAATTGTGTTTGTAAATGCTAATTTTTTAATAAGAACCGAAACATCTATAGAGGTAATTATTATGGAGGTAAAAAACGATACTGTTGCGTGTTAAACCTACTGTTTAACACGTACCCTCCGTCGATATTGAAAGGTAGCAACTTACTGGCTCACCCCCGCGCGGTATGCTATACCTCTTCACATGACTGCAGAATAGTTTGCCTAGCTACGCCCGAGGATGGAATTAGAGAAGGCCTTAAGTTCTTAAATTATTTCTTGACTGTTGGGAAGGAGTGATGGGTGAGGGGTTATGTCTTTTAGCGATGCCCAAATGAGTTGATTTATTAAATTAATTTTAATTTACTGTTCTGATCATGATAAAAATCAATAATTATTATTTACATGCTTAGTCAATAAATTATGTTTGCTCTCATTTTTTAGCTATTAAAAATCTAACCATGTCAAACGTTATTTTGGCACTGTTACCCACATTGATTGATCTTACATGGTAACATAAAGCAAGTCTACGCTTTTCCAGAATATTTATTATTGTGTATAGCTAATTATAAATTTATTAATGATTAATTATTATATTCCACACATGTAACGTGAATAACAGATTAACTCTAAAAGATTTTTATTTTATTTGTAAGAAGCCGAGCTTAAAAAAACTTTTGTAATTTAAGGGTCCCAATACTGATTTAAATATTTTATATTATTTCCGGGTAAACAAAAAAAAAAGATATTTGATAAAATCTTATCCATTGCAAATATTTTAGTTATAAAAGTGAATTTATTTGTTTCTTCAAAGTTATTATGACTGTGTATAATTTTGTGGGACCATAGTTCGATTCCATACTTTATTTAATGTTACCATAGAGGCTACAATATAACTATTAGTAAAAAGCTTTAGTAATTAATACTTTTATTGAGAAATGTTGTAGTTTATTAAGTATACGTTGATTATCATTTTATAATAAATTTAATCTATAATGGTGATTATTATGTGTTTAATTTTAATTTTGTTTATTTTTTTGATTATTTATGTGATTATTTTTGTCAAATCTGTTTTTTTCCTAAATAAATTCTGGAAATTCAAACAATAAAACTGGAATGGTCGTAGGCAGGTATTAATACAATATCAGAGTTAGGAAATTTAAATAATAATAGAAAATCAAGGATAAATATTGTATTTGGTTTACGAGCTTAAAACCACTTTACATGATATCTCTGCTTTTTTAAGGTTTGGAATGTAAATATATTTAAGTAAAAAAAAATATAGCTCTGTATTGTTTTTAAGAATGTATGTCTATAGCCAAAGATACCTGGAACTTCATAACTGATTGCAGTGCATTTATTTATTTCAATCAGGATGTCTGCTAAAGGAGGCTCTCGCATACATACATTCAGGGTTTGATTTTCCTTTAAAGATACGGCCGGATTTATTTATATTAGTAACTTAGGATCTCGGGAACCACTTAACCAATTGCGGTGCAGTTTTTACTTTTGTACTGAACCAATATCGAGGCAGGTTTTAGCATGATTTATGTATAATCAGGTGTTTCGGTGTGAGTCCCGGGGAAGAGGCAAGCCGATTGCTTGTATACATTTATGGAACCACACAATTACTATGGGGTAGTTTTATTATTCTGTAGAGTATTTATCCAGGCATTTTTTACTATAGTAATTGTAATTGGGTGTTTTGGTGTGAGTCCTGGTGAACTTTCAGCCGGATATTTGTATATTTCTATGGAACCACTTAACCGATTGCAATATAGTTTTTTTTAGTAGAATATTTATCCAAGCAAGTTTTAACATGATTTAATAATGTTTTGTGTTGTGAGTCTCGGTGAAGAACCAGCCGGATATTTGTGAACAACTAATTCCGTAGTTAATTGTTTTCCGTAGGATATCAATCAGGCAAATTGCAGCATGATAGACTTAGATTTTGGGGTTCGAGTCCCTGTTAAAGTTTCGGATGAATGTTGTGTATATAGATCAACGTAGTTTTTATATCCAGACAGGTTTTAACATTAGTTTAATCAGGTGTTTTGCTGTGAGTCCCTGGAAATGCTGACAGTCCTATCTATAATGGATTTTGTGGGTCAGCCGGAAGGGGAAATTCCGTTCTTCCGCGAAGAGGATAATATAGTCCAGAGGGAACTATAGGAGAATATTTATATGTAACATAATATTACCTATTTCAACCATCTTTACTAATAATTTCTGGGGGCTAGTGATGAAAAAGATACAAATTAAAGATGATGGAGCCACATTGGCTTGGAAGAAAGTTGGGAAAAAAATTTACGGAAACTTGTCTCAATATTCCCGGCCAGGACTAGAACCCTGTTTCATCCATTACTGAAAATGGACCATATGAGAAATTTTCTGTCCGCATGACTACCGATGCAGTAAAATATAAATTATTTACCGTATTTCCTAGAATATTTATTTTACTTTGTAATTTTGGTTAATATAAGATATTGAATATTTTATTGTATGAGTGTTTCGAGAAGATATCACACTGGTCTATAATCTATGATTAATTTTGGGCTTTCTTTTTTAAGTTCAATCAATAATGTCTTTATTACAATGAGATTATCAACAACTCACAGACCCACCCCGGTGGAGTAGTTAGCTGACGCGCTAGTTTCCCGTTTAGCTCGACTGATGTGGGCAGGAAGATAGAGGTTCTAATCTCGCTCAGGTGAATTGGGGTAGTTTTTACTGAATGGTTTTCCACTCTCCCTCCACCCGCAAATGTAGTTTCACCTCCTCTAACTTCAACCTCTCCAATTCCTAACACATTAGAGTAATTAGTACTTAGGCGTATTACCAGAACGGGTAGTAAGACGCGGTACTAAAAAACACATAAAAAATCCAACCCTCAACAATTGCTTTAAACACTCTTTCTTTGTCATATTGATTCAAGATTGACTATATGAAAGTTATCTGAGAAACAGTGAAGTTTTCCTTGCACTCAAACATATTAATAAATAGCTCGTTCTGTGTGTGCTAGCTGGCCGTTAATGTCCACGTATAGCGTATAATATTTAAAAGGCGCTTGTCTAAAAGGAGGATGGATCACATTATTAACTTTATCAATTAATGCACTAGCAAAATACTGACAGTTTCTAATGCAGTTAACATTCATATATGTTCTAAACATTTATGTTTTGCATTAAGCCAACAGTTATTACTGCTTCCAAGCTAATTTCAAGACCAAATAAATTATGTATTTCGTAGTCTGCGCTACAACCTTTATGTTAAAATCTCATACGGAGTTTAACCTACGTGTGTTTATTTTTTAAATTTTATCATAATTTCTATAGTTATATTATCATAGTTTAAAACAGTTGAATACCAACAATGTTTTATTCTCTTGAAGGCTATATTTTTGTAGTTTATGAGTATTTTAAATTATTTTTAATAATGATTGAGCTAAAAAAAGTAGACTCCACGTTGCTATGAAGAATTAGTAATAGCTTAGACCATTAATTTTCGTCCACATTTTTATTTAATCAGATACATATTGATACAATTTAACATGTATAGATAGGCCTACAATCAGTTACAATTATATTAATGTGACAAATAAGCTATAATAATTATGATTGTGTCTAAAATATTTACAAAAAATATTTCGAAACATTTTCTTTATACAGATTGATATCTTGGATCCTAACTATTAGTTAAAACCCAGCTGAGGTCGATGAATTTTTCTTGAATGTTTAAAATATGTAGCACAACTTCATTCGGAGAGGAAGTAAAGTCGTCGGTGCCAAGTCGATTGTGGCATTTAAAAGAACCCTGGAAGGTGTGTGAAAATACCTTTCCCGGCAGAATTGGAAGGCTCTCTCGCTATCGCTCATAGAAATTCTCGTTTGCTGATATAATCACTCGGTGCATAACGTGCATGTTAAATACCTCAAATAAATAAAATAAATAGACTATTAGTTATAAATTACCTATAGGCTAAGGCTCTTTCACAGTGAAGTAATAACCATAAATAACTTTTTTGGTTAGCGAGTTTTGTATATTTCGTATACTAATTTATCAAAAAATAAATGTTTCTTTGCTTTGCGTCTTATTTATTGTCCGGGCATTACACATTACTATAATGGTGTAGTCAGGAGTAATGTAGCGTTACTAGCAAACTTACCCGCACGTGATTAGGTTAGATTTGATAACAGTGTGAAATGATTTAATAAAAACCTCCCTTAGTACACTATACCGGGATTTACCCTGCAGCCCAGGGCTCTAGATCTTGAAACGTCTGTGCTCTAAAAATAGGTGACGTCAGACTAGTGACTAGCCAGGCAGTTCTCCCCAGCCGAACACCTTGCGAGACAGGTATTGTCTGTCAAGCAGGGCAGAGATGACCAACACACGACACTAATGGCAAGCAAAGTAATTTTAAGTTCCAACCTTAAGGTCACCGTAGATTAAATAAAATCAAATCGTTTACATCAGGAAACAAATAAATCGGTTTTTTCGGTCAACTTAACTTGTTGCTAAAATTTGAATAACTTTGTTCATCCCCTATTCAAATCTCCAAATAGGCCTATTTTTTACTGTCCACGATGGGGAAAAAGGGCGGTAGTCAGGTAAGTTTTGAGGTTTTGGACTATAGATACACGCACAATGCCAACAGCGTAGAATGTAGATATTGGTATGACAGAAAATAATGTTGGCAACCCCGGGACCCCTAATTTTGAAAGTTGTAAAAAAACAATCTCGCTACTCATTATCTCACAAATCGCAGGCTGTACCAAAACAGAGCTAATTTTGAAAGGTTTCTACTATCGTGCGAGTTGGTGTGGCGTTGTTTCACTTGTGAATGAGTTTTCAATCTGACAACACTGTAAAACCTTGACGTACCAAAGGATTAAAGCGAAGGGATGCCACAATCCGCCATTCTACAAGATGCGTCACTGAAAGTAAACACTATTATTGTATTGAGTGTATCATGTAATTCGGTTTGTTTGGTCTTATTAGGAAACCATCTTCTATTTGATTGCATCTAAGTTTATTGTCTCAAAAATTTCTCGGGTTATATAAGTATGAGTTAAACTTTCAGAATATTTCATATATTATTTAGTTCACTTGTTAGCGTGCTTATCTGAATCTCAGAAATTCAATAGATCAATTCTAACTAGAGTACGTTATAATATTATTTCGGAATAAAAAATCACTTGTTAATAATTTGACTTCAGTAAAACTTTATTTTATATTCGCAACTATTTTTAAAACATAACTATGCACTAAATGTTGTTACTATGCAATTAACAATTAGCTTGCTTAGCCTTATTTTTAAATATGTATATTTTTATATTATAAACCCAATAATTTTATTTTTAAATAATCAACAACATACAAAATTTCAAAATCAATATACCGATTTTAATTTACTAACCTATTAAATTATTTTTAAATAAAATTTTTGTACTATTCTACATATGCTCAAATACCTTATATACTTCTATACAAAATTTTAAAACAAATTATAGACTGATTAATACAAAAATTTAAAATTAAAGGTTTTTTTTAGTCTGATAAATTAAAAAAAAAATTGAACTCTCAAGATTTGAACACTTGAACTCTAGATCATGAAGATGTCACGTTGTCATCTGAGCCAAACTGACGGTTAAATAAATTTGAAAAAATTAAGAAATATAATATTACAATTTCACACAAACAAATATTTTGATTGAAGTATTGAACAAAGTATCCAAAGCTCTTATTTCTTACTTTTGTAAAGCTCTTTTGTACAATAGTAGGATTATTTCAACCAAATCACTCTCAGAAGGTTGCAACCAAAGAAGGGGATGGCGTCCAAACCGAACGGGTGGTGAGACGCGAGGGTGAAAAAACCAATAATAATTTGCAGATCGAATACTTGGTACACCACATCCAACAGTAGTTCATGGAATGTTACAAGGCAAACCCATCGAAAAAAATTATATTTTATATCCAACTCAATTTCAAATATGATTTCCTAAATCTCTTCCTTGAATCGTATCCAAGAACGATAAATACATAATAAGGACCTTATAGTAAAGTTAGACTCGCAAAGAAAACTAAATTCATACAACGTGGTGAAAATATGTTTGTTCAGAGAAATTATCCATAATATTCATTTAGATCCCTTTTTTTTTAATATGTCAATATTCGAACTACGCTGCCACATTTTCTCATGAAGAGAATAAAATAATATGTTTAAGTCATGTAAAAACGTAATTTGTAAAGAAAGTAGAACAAATATACAAAAATCGACGATGAGAGAGTGGTGTCAGATATTAACCAGAATAAAGTTAATTTTGATTAATAATCCCTGGTGACCTTGCGGTCTAGGGGTAAAGTGTCGGGCATCTGTGCTGGGGGTTCGGGGTACAATCCTCGGTCCCGGCACAGATGTATCTGAATGCCAAACCTTTCCTTCACCTCTGACAAGATGTGTATTAATCACAACTTGTGAATGTGTGGAATGCCAGGCCTCCACCGTGGTTCGGAATCCACGTTAAACTGTAGGTCCTCCATTTCATCTCACAATCACCCTTCGATTACACATTAGCGTAAGTGCGTATAGCCCGAACGGGTAGTAAGACGTGGTGGTATATTATTAATAATAATATTAATAATAATAATCAATAAACAATTATTTTCAAAATTATGATGTATTTCATGTGCGTACTTTTTAACACAAGATTCGAACCTTGTCCTCCACGTCATGATTAACTGGAATACACCGCATGAGAAACCACTCAAGAAATGCAACCTCATCAAACCCAATCAGGATTTGAGCCCTGACCTCCTTGTCACAGGAAAAACGTACTAAATTAACTTGACATCCAAGCTAGTTTATACGTTGTCTTCCTCACACTTTTTCATATAAGATCCTCCCCTATCGCCACTCCTTATTTTGACCCTCCTAGAAAATTCACTTGTCTAATACCTCCTTGACTCTGGAAGTCTAGCCTATAACATCCAATTGATAACTACACTCTAAACTATCGAAACGCATGGCTGGAGAGGACGTTGCTTGTATTGTGTTTGGTAAATGCTGGCCACGCTGGCCTATTTAACCATGGAGCAAGATTGGTTTGTTATAAGAATTTCATGACAGCAAGCACTGACTCGAAGGCCAAACAAAACAAACTAAAAAATTTCATTTAATAAGAAGACTACGTATAACACGATTCAACCGTTTCGGTGGTCACATGTTCTAATATGCTAGCCTCTCAATAAACTAAACTGACCATAACGGGGATATCCAGGTTCACTGAGAGGGTTTTTCCTAAACTGTTTTCAACTCTTTCTTTACGCAAATGTGGGCACACTTCCTGTAAATTCAGCCATCCTTAACATTAACTAATAGTAAACAGGCGTAAAACCCGAATGGGTGCGGTGCGGCACTAAATATATATATATATATATATATAATATATTATTATTGGTTCTGAACCTACATAATGCGGATTTATCAAAAATTACATATTAATATATTGCTTCCTTGAAAAAAAGGAATAAGCACATTGAAATTTTTCTATGCCACAGTAATGAGCCAGTAACTATTTTAAAATATTTAAACGTAGTATTAAAAAAATAAAATTTTTAAAATAAATAATTTAGCGTGAAAAGCCCTACGTAGAAATTAGTGTAGGACTAAATCAATAAATCCTTACATCTTTACTAACAGGGATGGGATATGGGTGGTGATAAGAATTTTCTAGTAAATTGTTCCCACCTCCTTGATATAAAACCTGTCCTTGAGCTTATGAACACACTTTTGCCCACTACATTGTAATGTATGGGATTGGGAAAATGGAAATTGAGGGCTAAGGTCTGCTTATAAAGACCAGCCAAGTGGAGCCAGCCTTTGGGCTAAATAAATACACTCTTATGTTTTATAAGATAAAAAGTATATAAACGCAAACAATCGATTAGTTGATAAACGAATCATACTTCACGTGTTTAAATATCAAGCAATTCTAGTCCAGTTTGTCAATTATGGGGATGTTAGGGCTAGAATCTCAGCTGAGACTATTGAGGGGGTTTATTCCCTAATTGTTTTGAACCTTTTCTCCATGTTAATATGGTTACATCCACATTCAATCCGATCTCCTTTACCATAACTCACTCACGTATTATTATGCGTATAGCACAGAAGGGTAGTAAGAAGTGGTTGTAAATTTTGTTTGATATATAAATATATTCTAACATCTTTTCTTGGCTATGTTATCCCTCTCGCTGTAGCACGGAAACTTGCAATAGAATAAATTGTCTACATTTCTTTAAATGTTTTTTGAATGGAGTATATTTTATTTTTCATTACCATCTCTGAAAATTCCGTCAAAGAGATGTGAAGTGGATATAATATTATGATGCTTGTTTGGCAATGAAAGGTTATACGACGTAGAAAAATAAAGAGCAATAACATATGAACAAATGACATTTAGAAATTAAATTTTTACTAAGATACAACCATGTCCTCACTAACAATATAGTTGGTTTTAAAAATACGATCATTCAAATAAAAATATTTCTATCGTCCTCAGAAAATTGTGAACGCCAAATTTTTCACCGTCAGGACTAACGGAACATCACCGGGAGACAAACTCCCAATAGGATCTTGGTTTCAAACCTACTCCACTACCACCGGGATGATTGATTAAACCTGGCTTCAAACCAGCAAATTACGTCATCACATGTCAGGCCACTTCACCGGGGACTCTCAGCCCAATCCTATTGACATATAAAATCTATTATTGAATAAATGGAATTCCTTCAGATATAAATAACTACACAAAAATGGGCTAAAATATACCATAAATACATATATATATATATATACAAATATCCTGCTGACACTTCAGCGGGACTCACACCAAAACACCTGATTATACACGAATAATCCTAAAACCTGCCTGGATATTGGTCCAGTATAAAAATTAAGTAAAAACCGCACCGCATTTGGTTAATTGGTTCCAGAGGTCCTAAGTTACAGATATAAATAAATCCGGCCGTATCTTTAACGGAGATTCAAACCCTGACTGTATGTATGTGAGAGCCTCCCTTAGCAGACATCCTAATGAATATAAATAAATGCACTACAATCGGTTATGAAGTTCCAGGTATCTTGGCCAACAGACAGACATTCTTAAAAACAGTACAGAACTACAATATTTTTTACTTAAAGATATTTACTTTCCAAACCTTAAAAAAGCAGAGATATCATGTAAAGTGTTTTTAAGCTCGTAAACCAAATACAATATTTCTCCTTGCTTTTCAATTATGTAAACCTCCTTACTCTTATATTAATAATTGTCTAAGATATGGCCAGTTTTAATGTTTGGATTTCCAGAATTGATTTAGTGAAAAAAACAGATTTGACAAAAAAAATACCATTATACACTTAATTTAATAGAAAATTATCATCAACGAAAATCTTATTAAACTACCATTTTCCTCAATCAAAGTATTTATCAAAACTTTTTACCAATAGTTATATTGTTGCCGTTATGGTAACAGTAAATAAGGTATGGAATCGAACTATGGTCCCACAAAGCTATAAACAGTCATATAAACGTTGAAGAAACAAATAAATTCACTTTTATAACTAAAATATGACCAATAGATAAGATTTTATCAAATATATTTTTTTGTCCACCCTGAAATAACATAAAATATTTTAAATCAGGTTTGGTGCCCTTAAATTATCTAAGTTTTTTAAACTCAGTTTCTTATAAATAATATAAAAATATATTAAAGTTAATATGTTATTTGCTGTACATGTGTGGAATATGATAATTAATTATTAATAAATTCATAATTAGCTATTCACAGTAATAAAGATTCTGAAAAGAGGGAGACCTGGTTTAAGGTTCCATGTAAAACCAATAAATGTGGGTAGCACTGCCGCCAAAATTATGTGTGGCGTGGTTAAATCTTTAACAGTTAAAAAAAAAAATCCAGTCCATATATTAATGAGACAAAACATAATTAAATAACTAAGTATTTAAGGAGTAATTGATTTTATTAGGAAGGGAACCAAAAAGAAAAATTTATTTAGTAGATCAAACCATTAGGACATCGCAAAAAGACATATCCCCTCCCCATCACTCCTTCCAGACAGTCAAGAAATAGTTTAAGGACTTAAGGCTTTCTCTAAATCTAGCCTTGGGCGTAGCTAGGCAAACTATTCTGCATTCATGTGTGGAGGTATAGCATACCGCGCGGGCTGATTTATAGAGTTGCTACCTTACAATCTCGACGGAGTGTACATTCAAAATACCTAAAAAATGTTTAACTTGATGAATACATGAACTAATTATTCTAATAATGTGTGGCAGATATTAACTCACGGTGAATTCAGGTTGCCGGGAAACGCCCAAACTTCAGGAAAACTGCCCCAGATGACTATGCCGGGACCATCAGCAGAACGACATCTTACCCGCAGGCCCAAATTCAATGAAATGCAGAGTTATTTCTCTCTGTTCACCACGCAGTCTTCTAGCGCTAGTTGCCATTTAGCACAATTCCGCAACTTACCTCCCCCACTTTTGTGGCCGGGTGGAAACCCTCCCAGAGTACGTCAGTTCTGTGTATATATAACCGTCACTCTACGCTTCACATTTTGTATTCTATTTAATCAATTCGACGGAGCAACTTCAAAGTTAATCTACATCGGTTAACAAGCTACTGGTGACTACGATGTGTGAGGCGTCGGTATCTCCACCTTGACGCAGATGAAGCCTCGTCTGAGACTATGAGTATTTGAAAATTAGTATATGCATTAGAGTCGTAGTACTCGTTCTTTATCTATATCCATATGACATTGTTAAGTTTGTCAGAGTAGCTGACCTGTTTTTCTCTGCCCATTAAGCATTGTTTCGATGTTTAGAGTTCTTACTCTTTATCTATGTCCATATGACATTGTTATGTTTGTCAGTGTGTCTGACTTGTTTTTCTATTCCCATATGATATAGTTTGGATAGTAAGGGTTCCTACTCATTTTCTATGTCTATATGATATAGTATTAGATGTCAGTGTTTCTGAATTGTTTTTCTATGCCCATAGGGCGTAGTTTTGAATGATGAGCTTAATTCTCTATGTTTCTTGGTCCATGCGACATTATTTACTATGTCAGTGTTTCTGAATTCTTTTTCTAAGTCCTTAAGACATAGTTGTGTAGCATTCATATGGCTACAAGCTAATGTTAGTCAACGAGTCATCAAAATATTACTTACCCAATATCACCATCCCGGCTACAGTCGAGAAAACGTAAACACATCCAGCCCCTACTTCACCCGGTCAACGACTGCCTTTGTGAAACAAGAGTCCGGACACGCCCCGCTAGAGTTCGCAAGCATATTGCCAACCTTCGCCTACCCCAGAAGAAGAGAATTTTCGTTCTAGAATACACGAGTTCGGCTTCTCGAAAAATACAGACGTTTCCTGGTCACGCACGTTCCCCCCCTTCCTTTGTGGATCCTGTCTCTTGTGTTCATGAAGTTTGCACCGTATAAAAGACCGCCCAGAAAACTATGGCGTCACTCTTAGGCCAGGTCTGGAAGCAGACGGACGAAGCTTAGGCTTCAAGGACTTGTTTAATAAAAAAGATGTAAGGAGAAATTCATTTTTGGCATAATATATTTTTCTTATATATATTTTTATATCAAAATTCTCTTTCGGATATTTATTTACATATTTATTTATATATATTTTTTTGTCAAAGTATGTGGTGTGTGAACATCAAATTTAAACTTAGAGTATTTAATGATCTTAAAGTCTATTTCTGACTTGTAAATTATTAATTATATTTTTGGAAGATGTAAGTCAGGACTTTAAGACAGAACATTTTCATATTAATGGTAATGCCATGCGTAAACTATGTGTTCCAAAAAACATTAAATTTAAACTTAGACTTATGACTTAGGAATTATAAATATTTATTTTGATTTATTGTGAAGGATTCAGTACGGACATGGTGCCAGAACATTCAAATGTTAATGCGCGAAATATTGTTTGTTGTGTATAAATATAAAAAAGTAAACTATTCTATTTGGAGTTCACAATGATAAAATAAAAGTAAAGGACTTTACCTTTTAGAGATGTCTGTAGGAACAAGATGTCGAAATTATTTATGCTAGACGTTGAGTATGATTTTCATAAACATAAAATATAAATTAAAATTTTTGCTACATTTAAATTTTTTTTAAAAGCTTGCTATGTGTCAAGGAATTACTGGTGAAAGGGCATGTATAAAATTAAGTTGTAATATAAAATCATATCCAAAAAACAAAAAAGAATATGTGAATATTACGCCCAAATATATCATATTGTTAAATATTGCATTCATATAATAAAACTCTATTTTTTGACCTGCCGTCTTTATATATATATAATTAAGACTGGTTATCCCTAGTTTATGCAATCATATAACCCTGGTATCTCCCCTTGTAACTTAATCTTTCTACTTATATTTATATTTTGTTGTAAGGAGGACCGTGTTTCCTTTTTTTTTTTGCTTGGGACGTATTACGGGTCCAGCATCATCAGTAATAATTACTCTCACTGCCCACTCTAATTTACATATTTTAACTTATCTTTTTGTTGATTTCCATTATTTGTATTTGGGCCCTCTAATCCGAGAGTTTGGGCTACAAAGCTGCGCTACTCTGATATAGAGTGCGTGAAAGTGTGCGTTCAATATAATATTAATGCTTTGACCTTTTGTTTCATGAACTTATCATCCAACATGGACACCGCACCTGGGAGCGTGGTTAACAGCAGATCAGATGTATACAGACTGAATTCAGTGGATCTTCGCCGGGAGCTCAAGGAGAGAGGCATCTCATTCCCCCCAGAGGCTACTGTTGGTGTATTGCGGTCCCTGCTGTCAGAAAGTATCAGTAAGTCCAGCGACACTGATAATATTAATATTAGACAAAACATTAGCCAGCCCCCTCTGGAAGATTCCGAGCCAGGTAAATCAGATCTTTTAGAGTTAAATAGGGCTCGTGAGCAAATTACTCCCCCCAGGGTTTCTGTTAACTATCAGCAAGTTACGGCCACCTCGAAAACTCAGAGTGAGGTGGCAGGTGAGCGTTTAAAGCTACTTCAAGTTTGTGACGGTCAGTCTTGTTCGGCCTTATTTAATTTTCTATTAGAGGCAAATAGAGTTGCTAAACTTAGACTAGTGGATGATGTTGAGTTCCTGACGTTATGTTTAGGGAGAACTTCGGGTTTTTTAGCACACCTAGTTTCTGAATGTTTACAATTAGGACTTCCTTGGAATATAGTAAAGGGCCGCATCCTTGAATCTTTATGCTCAAAGAGAGAGAAGGAGAGACTTTGTAAGGTAATGGTACGGCGCTTTCAGCGGCCCCAGGAACCGTTCCGGTTGTTCGTCCTGGCTATTTCAGAAGCCGCAGAGATATTAAATTTAAATCTCGCCGAGGAAGAAGTAGTAGAGATTATTTTAGAGAATGTTTCGCCGTTAACTAGGAGACACTTTGTATTTTCAAACAAACCTACCACCCTGACAGAATTATATTCTTTGGCATTTAATATCGAGGGTTCATTGTTAGCAGAAAAAGAATATCTCGAAGACTACCCAGCGCGAGTTCATAATAACTCCCCTCAAAATAGGGTGGTATCGGCTTCAACTACTGTTCCCTCTAATGTTGATCCTTTAGCTAGGCAGTCCCGGAGGCCGATTGGTGTTATTAGAAGGGCAGATATATCTCATATTAAGTGCTTTCGTTGTGGTCGTTTTGGGCACTACCAACGTGATTGTTTAGGGGGAAACGCTTAACGCGGGGTGTTGAAAAGGGGCCCATCTCGCGTAAGGATTATAAACAGACCTGTCCCCTTCCTCCTGTTGTAGTGGTTACGATTGGGTCAAATACCGGATCGGCCCTACTGAATACTGGTTCTAGTGGATCTTTTATCAACTCTAGTTTTCTAGATAGTATAATTGGGTTGAGGAAAATTCCTATTGAAAGGATAGTTACGAAGCCATTCGTTGTGGTAAATGGGGATTTGTTACTAGCTAGAAAGAAGGTAGTTTTGTCCATTAAAATTGCTGGATTTTCTTGGAAAAGAAGTTTGTTTTGTGTACCGGCCCTCCCCTACGATATAATATTGGGAAACGATTTTTTGTGGGAAACTGGAGCTATAATTAATTCGAGTCTGGGAGAATTAACTTTTGGATTCTCCCCAAGGAATAAAATTGCTTTTTGTCGCTCCTCTAAGTTTTCTTCCATGTACATCATAAATAGGGACGAAGATATTATTAATGGTATTATTTCAAGGTTTTCTGAAGTTATTACCCCCAGACTTGGTAAATGTGATGTATTACCTTATGAGATTGTGGTTGAGGACAACGTCCCTGTGAGGTCAGGTCCCTACACGTGTGCCCCCCCCCAAAATGCAGATTTTCAGAGAGTTGATTGAGGATCTAGAATCCAAAGGAGTCATACGTCCGTCTAATTCTCCCTATGCCAGTCCCGCATTTATTATACCCAAGAAAGGGGATGGTTATAGATTGGTTGTAGACTATAGGAAAATAAACAAAAAAATTCAATTCGACCCTTACCCAATGCCGAGTATTGACTCAGCTTTTCAGCACCTAGGTAGAGCGAAGGTATTCAGTCTAATTGACCTTAATGCAAGTTTTTTGCAATGCGCCCTGGTTGAGTCATCAAAGAAATATACGGCATTTGTCACCCCTTGGAGGCAGTATGAATTTAATCGTGTTCCCTTGGGTTGTAGTATAGGTGGACAAGCATTGAGTCGGGTCCTTGATCACGTCCTTTCTGATATCAAGTTTAAGTACGTATTCAATTATTTAGATGATATATGTGTGTACAGCGACTCTATGAGTGATCATGTGAAGCATTTAGAGGAAGTATTAGGTCGATTGCGTAGGGTAGGCTTGACTGTTAACCCAGATAAAGTCACGTGGGCAAAGTCTTCCATTAAATATTTGGGCTATGTAATCTGTTCTGGAAATCTTCTCGTTGACCCTGAGCGCATCCGCCCTATCGTTGAATACCCCCCACCTAGGAATCTTAAGGGTGTCATGCGTTTCATCGGCATGTGCGCGTATTATGCTAGGTTCATTCCATCTTTTTCTGAGATTGCCGCGCCCCTTAACTCCTTAAAAAAGAAGGGTGTTACCTTTAGTTGGGGGGCGGAGCAGGCTCGTGCTTTCAATCTTTTAAAAGAGAAACTCATCTCACCCGAGGTATTGAGAATGCCTGACTTTTCTATGCCGTTCCTTCTTCATGTTGATGCTTCGGCGGTTGCTCTAGGGGCTGTGCTGTCCCAGAGGACTTCGGAGGGTGTCAGGCCGGTGGCGTTCGCTAGCCGGACACTCACCGAGGCCGAAAGGAGGTACAGCGCCTATGAGAAAGAATGCTTGTCCTGTGTTTATGGTATAGAACGGTTCGCTGATTATTTAGAACAGAGAAAATTTGAACTGTATACGGATAACCAGGCGCTCGCTTGGATGTGGAACCATCCAAAGCAATTAGGTAAAGTAGGAAGGTGGGTTTGGAGGTTGTCCCGATTTAGATTCTCGACCCATCACATATCCGGGAAACTCAATGTTACTGCGGATGCTCTTTCACGCATGGCGGAAGACCGTGACCCTATTGGTTCAGAGGAAGTTATGCCAGCTTCATGTGTGATCAAGTCAATCCCCGAGTCCTTTGTTTCTATCAGGGATCATCAGGGAAGTGACCCATGGTACCGTGAAATCATGGATAGGATCCAAAAAGGGGAACAAGTGGGGCAATATTCGATATGGAAGGATTTGCTTGTTATCAACCTGGCTAAAGGGAAAGGTAGGAAGGTCGTTGTTCCTGTGGCTGTACGCCCCATGTTAATGAAATATTTTCATAATTCTATATTTGGAGGTCACCTTGGTGTATTAAAGACAGTTAGGAAAATTTCTCGAGAGTTCTTTTGGCCTGGACAATATCAGGACGTTAAGGATTGGGTGAATCGCTGCGAGGATTGTCAGATGGCCAAACCAGCCCATAATTCCAGGGTTGGACTACATTCGGCCGATGTAGCCCAACGCCCCTGGGAGAAAGTGTTCGTTGATTATGTGGGGCCTATCACCCGGTCATCTCTGGGAAACACTTGTATTCTCGTTTTGGTTGACGCCTTCTCTAAATTCGTGATGTTGATTCCTCTACGTAACATGAAAGCTAGGACTACTGTTAACGCCCTGTGTCGGCGTGTTTGGGCATTCTTCGGGGCTCCCCGAGCCATAGTTAGTGACAACGGACCCTGTTTTAGATCTGTCTCTTTTCATGACATGTGCTTCGAGTGGGGCATTAGACATATCACCACCAGTCCTTACCACCCGGGGCCTAACCACGTTGAACGTTTTAACAGAAATCTAGGAATAGCCTTGACGATTTTTCATAGTCAAAATCAACTGAAGTGGGATCAGGAGTTAGATTTCCTGAATATGGCATTTAATTCTGCCTACCACGAATCGACCGGAAGTTCGCCATCTTCTGTGTTCCTAGGACGGGAGCTGATTCACCCCCTTTTCAATATCTGGGACATCCACCCGTTGTTAGAGGATAGTGATGAGGTATCCCTGGAGGAGAAGTGTAGAAGTGCCTTAGATCACCTTAGGAAGGCACAGAGGAGGGTGGCTAATGTATATAATAAAGGTAGGATTCCCGTTTCATTTAAAGTTGGCGACCTTGTTCTGTGTAAATATTTTCCCTTGAGCTCCGCGGTCGACAAAAGATCAGCGAAGCTGTGTCCCAGGTGGTGTGGTCCATGGGAGCTGAATAAGTTTCTCACCCCTGTCACGGTCCTCCTCCAGAAAGTTGCCGACGCTTCCGAGACAAGACGCGCTCATGTCAGCCACATAAAGAGCGCTGGCCTAAGAGTCACTAGGGATAACAGACGGCAAGTCATGTGATTTAGGTTAAGTGTTATTGATATTTAGTTATAAGTTAGCTCGTAGGTTTAAGTTTATCCATGATGCAAGCCCGGGCCCGAGGCAAAAAATGGACATGAAATTGTGTGGGACTTCATCAAGATATCTTGGAGAAGCCAGTCCGACGACGTACAAGATGGTGGCCACAATCTCGTGCGAGATAAGCATAATGAACCCTGTGTACAAGAGGAAACAGTTTGTTGTGACTATTTGTGCAATGGTATTGTTTTCTTATATCCTCGGATGAGAGCGAGGAGGTAGTCATGTGGCCAACGGATGCAGGTAATCTTCGAGAAGATTAAGAAGACCCTGCGTTAAGACTCAAATGTGTCACTCTAAGTTTTATGAACTCTAACTTGTGTCTCTTATGTGTAGCTTCATGAACTCCTGTGTTCCGGCATCTTCCATACACCTTTTTCCTTTCTTATGTGCGTGGCCGAATGAATGGCCGAGGGGAAACAACTCTGGGACATAGAAGGAGGCATCGGCAACCTCATCAGTAGTCAGCTTGGGAGCTGAAGTACAAGTCAGCGCATTGGCGAATGACGTACCAGTCCACTATGGGGCGGCGGACGGCTAGAGACGCTACTTACTGATTACTGGGACCCACCGAGTATAGATGGGACTGCAATGGCCGGCGATCATCACGACGTCTAACAAGCGATGGAAGTACTTCTGTGGACCTCCTTCAACCCATGGCGCAGGAGAGAGTCGGGGATGCCACCCCCCCCCCCCACACACACCTTCACCTGATCAAGAGGGGGAGATTTGTAGCATTCATATGGCTACAAGCTAATGTTAGTCAACGAGTCATCAAAATATTACTTACCCAATATCACCATCCCGGCTACAGTCGAGAAAACGTAAACACATCCAGCCCCTACTTCACCCGGTCAACGACTGCCTTTGTGAAACAAGAGTCCGGACACGCCCCGCTAGAGTTCGCTAGCATATTGCCAACCTTCGCCTACCCCAGAAGAAGAGAATTTTCGTTCTAGAATACACGAGTTCGGCTTCTCGAAAAATACAGACGTTTCCTGGTCACGCACGTTCCCCCCCTTCCTTTGTGGATCCTGTCTCTTGTGTTCATGAAGTTTGCACCGTATAAAAGACCGCTCAGAAAACTATGGCGTCACTCTTAGGCCAGGTCTGGAAGCAGACGGACGAAGCTTAGGCTTCAAGGACTTGTTTAATAAAAAAGATGTAAGGAGAAATTCATTTTTGGCATAATATATTTTTCTTATATATATTTTTTATATCAAAATTCTCTTTCGGATATTTATTTACATATTTATTTATATATTTTTTTTTGTCAAAGTATGTGGTGTGTGAACATCAAATTTAAACTTAGAGTATTTAATGAACTTAAAGTCTATTTCTGACTTGTAAATTATTAATTATATTTTTGGAAGATGTAAGTCAGGACTTTAAGACAGAACATTTTCATATTAATGGTAATGCCATGCGTAAACTATGTGTTCCAAAAAACATTAAATTTAAACTTAGACTTATGACTTAGGAATTATAAATATTTATTTTGATTTATTGTGAAGGATTCAGTACGGACATGGTGCCAGAACATTCAAATGTTAATGCGCGAAATATTGTTTGTTGTGTATAAATATAAAAAAGTAAACTATTCTATTTGGAGTTCACAATGATAAAATAAAAGTAAAGGACTTTACCTTTTAGAGATGTCTGTAGGAACAAGATGTCGAAATTATTTATGCTAGACGTTGAGTATGATTTTCATAAACATAAAATATAAATTAAAATTTTTGCTACATTTAAATTTTTTTTTAAAAGCTTGCTATGTGTCAAGGAATTACTGGTGAAAGGGCATGTATAAAATTAAGTTGTAATATAAAATCATATCCAAAAAACAAAAAAGAATATGTGAATATTACGCCCAAATATATCATATTGTTAAATATTGCATTCATATAATAAAACTCTATTTTTTGACCTGCCGTCTTTATATATATATAATTAAGTCTGGTTATCCCTAGTTTATGCAATCATATTACCCTGGCATCTCCCCTTGTAACTTAATCTTTCTACTTATATTTATATTTTGTTGTAAGGAGGACCGTGTTTCCTTTTTTTTTTTTTGCTTGGGACGTATTACGGGTCCAGCATCATCAGTAATAATTACTCTCACTGCCCACTCTAATTTACATATTTTAACTTATCTTTTTGTTGATTTCCATTATTTGTATTTGGGCCCCTCTAATCCGAGAGTTTGGGCTACAGTTGTATATACTAGAAAATAGATATGATTCCCTAATCTGTAGGACCATGATTAGGATCACTTAATGGTGGAAATCAGGTTATCTAACGCTTTGTTCTATGATATAAGTAGGTCTGTGACTTATAGCAGTCAGTATTATTTCTTTTTAGAGTACCATTTTACAGTTCGTAACATGTGGGAGCACTACAAGCTCGTAGTAGTGCCCCACGGGAATAAATATTATTTTCCATCCCCCTTTGGCCGCCGTTTCTATTAGTTAATATATTTATTGTTTGCACTATTTATTGTGTGCCCAAGACTGGGTGGAAGTATAAACGTACTATTGAATGTCCAAGCAGTACTAATTAGGAATAGGAATAGAACGGCCATAGTATCTTTAAAACCTAGATTCCTGGTAGCTCGTCATTTATAATTTATAAAATGATAGTTCCTCTTTTAGGAGATTAACCTTTATGTTTCGTTACTCTCAATGGAGTTAACTTGTTAGCTAGATCATTTAACTACCATCTTAGTAAATCTTTAAATTAGGACTTACTATAGTTTGATATCGTTGACCATTATTTAACCTATAATTAATGTATATGCTTTTTAAGTCCAAGTCCAGTAGTCGCAAGGCTAGATAGATTTCTTATTGTTGCCTAACTTTAAATTAATCTGAGCTTTATATTTTGCCACCTTGTTGAGGCAGACGCACCTTCCTAGCAGAATGTACTTTAGTACTAAATTGAAGATTTACTGGACTCATTACTAGATTATATTTTAGACTCAACTTTATTAGTGTTGACTCCTAGTTCCCAGTTGGGAAGTATACGTTTATGGTAACTATTTTAATTTCACTAAATAAACAAAGGACTGTTTGATCTAAGACCTATTTGAACCCTATGTAATTATATTAACTTGTTTTGATTTAAATAAAATGATTTGTTATACTTGTATATTGGTCTTATGCTTGTGCCTTCCAAACCTTCTTTATTTAACTATGTTTGTAAATGTATTCGTCACTATTCTATTAGAAAGAAGAAACGACCGCGACGGTTCAATACTAGCCCACAATGTTGGCATTAAACAAATGATACATAATTGTATGCGTATAATTATATATACATTAATATATATTCGTATAAATACGATATACATGTATATATATATTAATTATATACATCATATAATATAGGTCAATAGTAAATTACTAATAACTAGTAAAATATCCCATACAGATGGCATTAGCTAAATTAAACACTATTGTGTATGTATATATATACATTATTTTATAAATGCATTTTATAGTATTGTATATATATATATATATATATATATATATATATATATACAATACTATACTACAATATATATATATATATATATACATATATACTTAATCATATAGATATACATACACACACACACACACACACACACACATATAGTAAACTCCGAATCACCCGTAACAAACCATGTGAAGACTTAAATCCAGATAATACAACGTGGCCCAGTAATACTAGCCAAAAAAATGGACGAACTGTGGATGTTGGATTCAAAGTTTTAAAACCTGTCTATGAGTGTACTACCTGGTACAAGATTATTTCTGCCATAAAAAATGCCCTGTAATTTGGGGTTGAAAGAGGACTGGCAATGCCCTAATACAAGTACAGAGGAGTCAAGGTACTACCCCAGATTATGTGCTATCAATTATTTCGTACAATTTCAATAAAGAATGTATACTGTCTTGTAGGTGCAGAAAAGCTGTACATGAAATGTGCTCTTTAAGATATGAGCCTTCTAATGGAGTTACCTGCCTTAGTGCGAAATGCTCTCTAGAGTAACTGGAAGGACTGGATTACGAGGACTGGATTTCGTCATTTCATCGACCATACACACCGTCTTTGATGAGAGTAATGATGCCGACTCATTTCCCTTTCTCTCTGTTGGCGAGAATAATATCGTGTAGTAAGCAAGGACAAGCACTTAAACGAATACATATTTCATTACTGTATTAAATTTTAATTTTGTTGATTTATATTTTATTTTGTTTGAATTTATTTTCAAGTGTTTATGTACTTTACTTTGACGTGACTAGCACACCATGTGGCTATATGTCATACTACATTTAATTAATTCTCGTTGTATTCTTTTTTAAACTTATTGTTTTCAACTAACATTCCATTGCGTCAAAGGAAACACAATGTAATTATATCAATACTTTTAATAAAACAAGAAATATACATATTTACCTGGCTTTATTCAAAATATTCCATCCACATTTTAAAACACGATTGAACAGGTGTAATTTTATTTTTAACGTCTTCTACGAGATTCTACGAGAATCGTAATGGCCAACGCGACACGAAGAGTAGCGAAATGGACTTCTTGCCGTGGGGGAGGGCGGGGGACGTTATGACACAGCCACGTCATTCGATCTCGTACATTTTAATTTTAAAACTCTCGAGAAGAATCAAGAAGGAATTGAGTTTGTTTACAAATAATTATCACATATTAACGCCAACCAACTGTCAGATATCTGATCCTGCATCCATTTAGATATTATTTCTAATTTTATTAAACTTCTTAGTTATTATTTCTTTCCCCTCAGATAATCCCTGTTTATAATTAAATTAACATATTTCTAAACAAATATTTCAAATTTTGACCCTAAATATCACGATATCTACGAGGTTTTTGGGGCCTCGACGAGAAATGCCGAGAGGCGGGAATTGGAAGAAAGAAATGTTACTGGCGTCTTGGAGATGACGATGGGATGATATATATTATTTTCAGCGTTGCAAAATTTGAAATTTTAACAGTTAGTTTAAAAAAATCTTTCAAATATTCATAAAAATGAATACCAGAGACGCGACGACAACCTTATACCATTGGTAGACCTCTGTAACGATGATTCTTGGATTTTTATTGAGTTTTGGACCAACTCACAGTTTCAACGATGACCTCCCAATATATTTTGAGGTGATATAAAAAAACTTTTAACCTCTACAGATCTTCGAACATCCCTACGCAGATGCCATGATTTTAAGAACTTGTTCTACTAGGATTTCAAGATTTTTCATATCATTTTTTTCATATTATTTTTTTTAAGTGAATATATATGCATATATATATTTTCCTCAAATTAACTTTTTTTCAATAATGACTCTGGAAAGAATATTTTGGCTGGAGTCATTCCTTCGACTTGAATGCAATGTCTTGTATTCTATTATTTATTTACTTTAACTATAAACCTCATAAATAAAATCTTGTAATTTTATGTTTCAAGAAATCATAATATATATTTTATTATTATTTCAACAATTATCGAGTAAAGACTGAAATTAATATTTTACTTTAATATTGTTATTTGAATTATGAATTGTATTTTAAATTTATAACAAACCTTTTTTGTGGGTAATTTTATTATCTTTCTTTTGTAAAACCACCTTCATCTCGATAAAGTTCGCAATTACTGAAATATGTATGTATAACTTAAAGCTTGGAAATATTTTTCAATATGGAGCCGCTAGCTCACCAGATATTGTACATGATAGGACTTTTAGTTGCTTCAATGAATACCAAAATGAAACCATATACCAAATTTTAAAATGTTGGGTCTGCTGTCCACTATTTGTCCTTATGTGACCGGGCTAACGTACAGCAAACAACGTTTCTGAGATGATTACTCAACATCATAATTCAAATTATCTTTACCATAGACAAGGTTGTAAATCAGTGTACAACTAATAAATTTGATAATCTCAATTTAGAATGTTAAAGAACATGGTTAAGTATAGAACTAAGTAAAGTCAGTAAAATTGTTATTTTTTTTTGGTATTGGTGGGTCTAAAATTTAAAATTATTAATATAATTATAATATTTAATTTAAGAACTTAGGATATTAATATTCCTACTCACGATTTTACAGCCACCTCAACCAGTTGTATCCAAACAAATATTCACGTGGTCCTTCAATACTCCTGTCAAGGTGTCATTTCTTCCTTTGACATCATTCTTACCTTTAAAAAAAAGAAATTCATGTTTGTTACATAAAATCGAGAAACACTATTTTTTATTATGAAAAAGATGTTCACTCAAGATTCCATCTCACGACCGATTAACCGTAACCTCTATACACAACTATGCTCAAATCACAAAACAAATTCAAATGTGGTTTTCTGAATTCTTTATTTAAAAACATCCAAGTAAGTGTACGTTTTTTTAATACTATAATATGTTGTCTCATATTAAAAAGTATTACAAAACAATTTGGGTGTTTCCGATGTTTCTTTATGGGTAGTACAGAAAACTGTATAGCATGTCGACGAATGGTTCGATCTGTATACAAAACTATTGTTGTATTGAGATGAGCTCTTAACAGCACGTCTCGATAAAGGAGACTATATAACTCATTTAAGTTGATAATTATGTGATATTAGATCGATTTAAATAAATGTGTATCAACATTAATATTATGTAATACTATATGAAAGGCAGAAGGAGAAAAGTAGATAATTAGAATTTTATGATTTAGTGTTTCCACCTTTTAGACAATAATAAACATTTGTAACGCTATAGTTAAAAGAGGTATCTGTCATATTGTTGTTAAATAAAAAAAAATTCTGGGTTTCTTATGGAGACCAAAATATGTCCTGAAAAGTAAATTAAATGTGGCGCTCCCCCTTGTTCCTATGCATACTAAATTGTTAAAAAGTGTTTAAATAAAGCTATACCAATTTTTAAAGTAATAAGATCTTAAATAATAAAAAAAAAGATATGTTATCTTGAGAGAAACTCATTCTTTATATTTTTATTCATTTCAACCACCTTATTTTCTAGTCTATGTAGTTGATCTTTTGACAAGAAAATTCATATTACTTCTCTGTAGTTACATTTTCTAGCCTCATTAAAAAAACCCACATATTTCAAGAATTATTTAAATTGTTGGTACCGTTTCAGAAATTATATATCAATATACTTACATACATATATTTAGTAGGCCCAAATAAAAATTAATCGATCAAAATTGAAAATATAATACTAGCTCATGTAGGAATAGATTCACAAAACTTATATATATGAGATTGAAGTAGACATTTAGAAATTAAAAAATTACAAGCGTGGAGTATTAATTCAAATACGGCAGGATTGATGAAACTCCATTGGAGGCCAACACTTAATCTCCACAAATATCGTTATTGAAGATTGAAAATATAAGTTTTCTCCACAGAAATAGAAAGAGTATATTATTGTTCTTATTTGAAAAGTAGTTGACAAAACAGACTATAATTATTTTATTGGTATGTCATTGC
>JAVRXN010000007.1:56496464-56586464 GCA_033556935.1 Timema podura
TTGTGAAATAAGCTAAAAACAAACAACCAAACCTTGAAATCATAATGATTTTATGATTTAAAGACTACCACGAAGTTGGTTCGTCACATTTAAACAAATTGGTACACTTTCTCTTAAAGTTTGTGCAGCCACAAACACAGAACAAAGAGAAAAATTGCTGAACAACCTGGAAAAATAAAGAATTAACGATGGTGGAGATACATTTAAGAAAAGAGGTAGAGGAAGGCTATTGTTTGTTTCTCTCCTTATTTTAAACATATAATTTGTAAACTTATACAAACGGAATTAACGAAAACTTTTGAGGATAAATTCTGAATAAATGTTAAACCTTTGAAACATGATTTTGTAAATGTATCGTGGATCGGAGGGAGGACAACTTTAATTACGTAAGTTGATATAAATCTAAATAATCTGAAAAAGTCCTTCGAGCCACTACTAATTCACATTAAATCATTGGAATGGATGACTGAAACACATAGAATAGCTTGAATATTAAAAGATAAAATACTGAGTGTAGGCTACAACTTATTTGTGTTGCCATTTCATTGAAACATGAAACACCGACATGAAAAGAATGACGCCACGTCACTTGCTCATTAGCCTTTATTCGACAACAGAATTCCTATCAACAAAAATGTTCAAAGAATAGTCACTACTCTAAAACTACCTTGAATAACCTTTCAAAAAATATAGAAAAATAGCCTGAACTAGAATAATTAAATATCGCCATTGTGATGTTATTTTTGGTTAAAAGAGTTACTTATAATAGAAATCTAATAATCTGTAGACTAAATTCTTCAAAGATAATATATCGTTGACAATTTTACTGTTTATTTGTTTTAAATTTCATTCAAAACTCCTAAAGTTTTGAATATTCATTTGTTATTCATTTACAATTAAAATATATGTTATACATATAATCTACTTACCTTTATTTTACTATATTAAATCATTTTTCTTTTTTTATTCATAAACTGCCAACCCACCATGTTTATTAATATTGTTGGTAGGTGATTTTAACGCAATCTGCTACAGAGAGTGGTTTATTTCGGAACTATTCGATTAGTTTATTTTTATTTTCTTGGACGCTTATAGCATCTGGCTGTCTCTTGAAACAATAATTGCCCTTAGAGGAAGATATTATTATTATCGTTTGGTTTTTTGTTTGATGCCAAGTTTAAATTAATTTTAAAGATGAATTATGTTCATATGTAAAAATTATAATTATCTTTATAGTAATATCCCCAATATTTAAATAGTTAAGATTGTTTGTTTTATTCTTGCTTATAAATCCCGGTGAATATTTTCTCTTAGGTCGGTGATTGTTTATTTAAAAAAAAAAAGAACGTCTAACTTTTTGTTGTGACTCTTAAATTGGCTTCGAAAGTGAAAGGAAAGATCCGATCTGGGGATCCTTCAATTATATATTTTTTTAAAAGGCTCATGGTAATTTTAATCATCTAAAACTTCTAAAAAGAGGTATAAACTTGTGAAGGAAGGTTGAGTGGAAGTTTTCAAGGAAGATTTTTGTGGAAATTTAAGGCTGGAGAGTTAAATATTGACGGAGCTTTGATTCAACATTTTTACCAGAGCAAGGACATTTTCGGGTGAGATCAAATTCATCTGTAAACATCCTGTTATGGATGTAAATAATTAAGCCTAATCCTTAAAACTACTAAAGAAGGACAAATAATCTCAGTTTTTTTTCAAACCAGAATTAATACCTTTTGTCCACCTCAGAACAATATTTTTTTTTGTTTATTAAAGAATCATAGCCTTATTGTTACATGTTATACAGAATAAATTTTGTTGTTGTTAAAATCCTGTTATTTGCTTAAAGAAATATTACTATTATACTCACAATTCAAGGAGAGTTTAACAATTTCAAGTATTGCTTAACAATACTTTTATTAACATTATATCATACGAGGCATGCCTTAATAGGTAGGGTTTATTTAAGGATATCATTCACTACAATAATTAAAAATCACTCTTTATATTTAATTGTTTTATTTCTATTTACATCAATGTACTCTGTATTTTCTTTTGAACTTTCATCCCATGTATAGTGATGCTCTGTAGATTGGATTGGTCAGAGCAAGAATAATAATCTGCATCAGGAAGTCTTCGGTTGTAAGTGTCCAACTTAAGTCCAAACTTTAGGTAAAGTCCAGGAGTCTTGAGAGAAAGGGCTTTCGTATTACCGCTGAGCAGTTCATGGGGATAAATTTATTCAATAATTAAAAATCTACCTACCTCACAAGATAAAGTGGTTGGTAGTTGGCGCCCAATACAATACCATATTATATATTATATAAAATTTAAATTCATTCGTATATTCATCAAAAATTTTATAATTAAATAATAATTAAAATAATAATAAAAATATATGTATAAACACACACATATATATATTTTTTATCACTACACCATATATATATTTTTTTTCAGTTATTCAAATAGACCCAATCTGACAAAAGTGAGCATAAGAAATTCCCTACCTTATAAATATATTAAAGTAAATAATGTATGTATTGATTCGACTATAGACATTGTCTATTGAGTCCTGAATGAGCTATTAATGTATACTTCAAAACTAAAATAAGACTGTTAATCTAAGTAAAAATACATAAGTTTTTGAGAACAACTTTCTGAATATATGAGCCCCTGAGAATACAAGTGATGTGAGTTACTTTTTTTCATAATTGAGTTACAATGTAAGCATGTGAAGAATTATTCATTCTGTCAACTGGGAAAGTGGTGTAAGTCATAGTTGATATATTTGCAGCTAGATTACATGACACGCTTGAACTAGTTAACACACCAACGCGTTTGTTGACAAAACAAGTGGTGTAAGTCGTGATGTGCTCTGGCATTTAAATGGTCTGGCTCAGATTTTGAAGCTATAATGACCACACTTACTTCTTGTTTAGTGTTAGTAATGATACATTTTTACTAACAGTACTGCAATATTACTATGAAAGATAAATTTGTTTAGACTTTCAAAGTGATGAGATTGACAACGGCCATGTGATGCGTGTCAAGTTAGGGAAATTTAAATTTAACTTAAATGAGTATTTTGATATGTAATTCACAACTAAAAAATTACCTCGCATACATAAACAGCTTTTGAGTTGTTTAATTAGCCAATTCCATAGATTTTTCTCAGCACAAATGCTGTAAGTCATCAAATAATACAAATAGTTGTAAAAATAAATTCTTAACTATTTAAGTTCTTAATATTTTCTAATTTTAACCAACGCATATGTTAAGTTGATCCTTTATGTAAGCACTTAATTATTTTGAAAAGATCAGAAAAATCGGTGAGTTTTCTATATGGATCTAACTTTACCTCTAATTATCTCAAAATGAGAAAAAATGACTTACACCACTTGTATTCTCAGGGGCTCATATATATATATATATATATATATATATATATATATATATATATATGTCAACGGCAATGTGTGAAATCCAGGCGTTCTATAAAATGCCTAGGCTGTCTATATAATGCCAGAGTGGTTTAGACAAAATATGAAATAAACGAGTTTTCTGTTGTATTTCATACTTATTTTCAAATTCTTTATCTTTTTGAAGTCCTGGGATATGTTATTAATTCTTTTATCCAGTTCTATGTAAGTCTTGAGCTATTTTCTTGCAGGTTCATTTAATTCTTAGGCTTTAAGTTGGTCATGTTAGGTTATTTTAGAATGGGCTAGTTATATAAGGTAGGGTTAGGTTGGTCAATATTTTAAATTAAATCGTATATATTTCTTTAATATCATTTATAATCAACATTTTCAAGATAAAAATACTTAATCAGTATTTGAAAGTGGAAATACAATTAACTATAACTATTATTATATCAAAATTATATAAGATTATATTAACTATGGACACGAAATAAATTATTATATTACATACTAATATTTTCCCATGTTTTTGCCTCTATTAATGTCGTTTTAAAAACATTCCTATTCAAATAATAACGTTCCTATCCAAGAGTTCTTAATTCCCCACTCAGATAATAAATAACATAACGTATTGGTTGACCGCCTCTGTGGTTTAGAGATCAAAGCTGCTAGCTACAAATCAAGGGGTCCTGGGTTCGATCCACGCTGCTTCAAGGTTTTATGGAAAGCAGTGGGTCTGGATTAGTGTCTAACTCAGCCACTTGAGGAGCTACTTGAATAAAGAAATGACGGCTCCGGTTTAGGAAACTTAAATTAACGCCGGAGGGTTTGTTGTGCTGAACACATTAAATCCTCTTTTTACAAATGTTGGTAATATCTTCGCCACAATACTGTGTCCATTAGGTTGGTATCACTAGCTTGTGGGCCAATGCCATGATTTTTAGTACACTAGGTAGAAATTACCATGATCAAAACCTTGTAGATAATATAAGATGTAACTGCAAACCTAACAAATTCAACGAAGAGTATTAGTATTTCTGTTTTTATACTAAATGCACAAAATATTTGAATTAATGGAAGGAGTAAATGAACACAATTTCACACAAGGCCTCTTTTTAAACAAAGTTAGTAATTTTATCATCAGGAGTGAAAAGTAAAATATTTCTGAAAGTGCCAGCACGGTAACACCCCATATATAGTTGTCCACGGTAGAAACAATCACCGTGGAGATCAACGCCTGCCACCTTCACGGTTTGTTCATGAGCTTTATTGATTTTCAGCGCTAAGAAAACCTTGATGGGAAATTGCATGCTTTCAAACTGGAAAGGCAGGTCTGATGGAATCATAGCTATTCTCGGTAACACGACCTATTTCCCATAGTGCAACCTGTCATGTTAGTCAACTCTAGGATAAAGTTTTGTAGTCTGTTTACCTGCAAGTGGGTCCCACCACACAGTTTAGGTGGGTTCAAATTACGTAGCAGATTAAGTGCATCGATGGGTAAACTGGATGGATCAACGGACTGCAAAAATTAGACTGCTTTGTGAATAGTTTCCTACTGATCCTGGTGGACATGTAAGTTCAAGAAGCTTACTTAGCTGGCTTAAAATACAGTCGTTTATGTTATTGGCTGATTCATATTTTAGAGCTAATAAACCTTGCCACGGGATCCACCAAAAATACGTATTTTTGTAAAGATATGTATTGGCTTGAATAAAATAGACTTAATCCTGAATATCCCTGACCACGTCGCATTTAGGTACAAATATTAGCTATTTAGGAATGTATATGTTTTTAACATCACTACACGAATCAAATAGCAACATAAAAACCTAAAATAGTAGAGTTTGAGACAAATAATGATCTATAAGTATGTTTGGTAGCCAAAAGGTGATAACCATATCCAAATAAGAAATTAAAATGTGAAATTCACAGATACAGAAATATTGCAACTAGGAATTATTGAACGACCACTTAGCTTACTAAGACACTCTTGGGTCGACGAAGTGCCTTCTGGTCTAGGAGCATGCAAATTGCAGATAGGATAGAAATATTGATGGCCCGGAGTTCAAACAGGGACAAACTAGCTAAACACAAGTTTAGATGTGTCTTTTATCTCATCAGAGGAATCAATTTTATACTGAACATATAGGCAAGCACACAGATACAGACATATAGAAAGTTTACGTGATTATAAGTGTTTTAAAATATAAAAGCATAAAAAAAAGTCAAATTATTAAATTACATTACATTACGTGCAATGTGCTCCTCAGCTTGGTTTGGTAAGCTTTTTTTTTTGTCTTTGCCTATTTATGGCCACCTTGTTGAATATTATGGTAATTGGTTAATAAACCGGATATTATGTCTAATTGTTGGTTTTGTAAATAATTGTATACACAGGATTATGTAATTAATGTAGTTAGCTTTATTATAGTACTTCTCTCGTGTATTAACCAAATATTTGTGTACCAACCTCCCGGAATAGATAAACGTCCATAATGAATACATTTAATAACTTCATAAAATCCGATTTATTGAAAAGTGCATAGTCAATTGACACAAACTTAATATTTAAATTTAAAATAGTAATTAATCATATCTAATGAAAAATCATTACTCCTCTAATTATTTACGTATAACATTTTCCTAAAACGAAAAAATATGTAAATACACATAAGTATATTTAGTTAGGTGACTATTTTAACTAAAGTGTATTTAATAAATTAAAAATGTATATTAAACGTGACTAATTACTTCTTCAAATAGAATAAAAAGCTCTAAGCAAGTGATCCCAAAATGTTCTAAAGGCTTTAGCGTTCAGATAATATGCATTAATATAATATTAATTTTAATAAATAGATTGTTTCAACATATCTTTAGTTAACAAAAGTTAAACTAGCATAGTTAGAACCCACTTCAGTGGCCGCATGGTCTAAAGCGCCACTCTTATGTTAGAATAGATGCCGACTACGGGGAGATCAAGGTTCGAAACTTGGTCGGGTGTACTGAGGGTGTTTATTCCAAAATAGTTTAACACTCTCCATACAAGAAAATGTGAATACACTTCTTATAAATATAACCTCCCAAATCACTTGAACAATTAGTGTAATCTTTATATAAGTCCTTAACTATGACGCCTAGTAGGATGCGGTTCTAAAAAAAAACACTTATTTTTCATAACTATACAAACCCTAATTAAACTAGCTGAGCTTGAGTTAATTTCTTATAACTATAGGAACTCTTAAGAAAGTTTAATATTATATACATAGTTCGAGTTAACGTTATTTAACATAAATATAACTGAAATTATAAACTCTATATATAGTTACTCAGCCAGCAAAATATTTTAAAAACAAAATGATAAGACATATTATTTGTTTCTCCATAGTCAATCTAATTTTTGTTGTTATTATATATGTATTAGTAAGTAGCGTCTTCACCCCTAGAATAATTTCTAGGCTTACTTCCTATCAGGTAAAAATAAAAACATCTCCCTTCCCCCCGGGAAATTTTAAGCCAGGGTTCAATTTGAAGCTCCGCCTGTAGCTTCTCGTGCAATTGAGAACTCCTGGCCCTACTTGACGAGGAATCAGAGAAGTAATAACAATTTGTTCCTGTCTCTCCAGCTGTGTTATTTCTCACCGGGATGTCCAGAAAACACGCCAAGCCAGGAAACAACACAACCTCTTAGCACGGAAATACCCCGGTCACGTGATGGCCTTCTGTTCCTGGGTGAGCGGACAAGATGGCGCCATCACTTCCATACAGGATTGTTTTGTTTACAATGAGCTTTATAAATACATATTATAGCAACAAAAAATTGAGGTAGACCTGACATAAATTATAATATTATTAGGTGATTTGTCTTACGACAGCTCCATTGTTTTTCTCAGAGAACTTAGACCCTGTCTTCTGCCTCCAACTTTAGATGCAAGAATTTTCTTATTTCCTTCAAATCATCCAATATTTGACTATTCCTTCATCTTAAGTTCCTCTTTACCTCAACCTTTCCTTCTATGACGTCGTCCAGAAAGAGTTTTTCCTAACGATATATATATATATATATATATTATTATATATATATATTATATATATATATTTATATATATATATATTATATATATATATATCTTAGGTCATCGTTGGTACAAGTGTATGTAGGTGACAGCTAACAGAAATTTCTTTATTGCAAACATTGGCTGAAAGTAAGTAATGTTAACTTGTTCTGAAATAATAGTTATTATTTGCTTATTAGTACTATATTATCAATAAATTGTGTTATCAAATGATTCTAGTAATACTTCCAGAGGATTTTTGCAATAAAGAACCATCTGTTAGCTGTCACCTACACTCCAACCGAAGATGAGCTATAGATACACATTCTTCACACGGTATATAGCCCTACTTTATGATACGTATTCAATGTTAAAATTAGATGTTAATATCCAATGCTAGAGTAATTATAAACAGAGTGTATTGTATATAATATATAATAGACTTGCGTGCTTATCACTTGAGGCAGTATGTAAATTAAGGATTCTCATTGATTAGTAGATATAGGTCTGGATGGACTAAAATAAATAATATATTCTCCCCATTTTATTTTTCAAAAGGGCTGTTATATCTAAAACTAGTAACCTTTCAAAGTTGGGCCAATGAAAGTCCGTTAAGGCGATTGGCCCTTTTCATTTGGCGTGGATTTGCAAAGACATGGGAACAAACAGTTATCTTCAATAATTTTTATTATTGTTCACTTTTCTTTGTCGAAACGGTTTGTTCATAAATAGAAGCATGTTGATTAAGTTTTATATACACACCTCCTTTATAATTTTCACAGTGATCAACTATCGATAACATTGACATTTTTCAATAGAGAACTGCCTGCTTCATAACGAAAAATAAGAAGATCTAACAATTAATAAACATCGATACATTATTTTAGAGGTGGTGTTGAAAATATCAACATAAAAATTTCACTAGTTCTCGAAAAAACTGGTATTTCCAAACGTATGATTTTTCCGCAAGACCTGTCCATCTACGGTTTCCGTGATCCATCTGTTCTTGTTGGCGCGGAAGGATACGTTGGTCGGTTGAGAAGCAACGCCACGCCTTTCACCCTCCCACCCACCATCCCCCTAAATAGGTTTTATAATTACATTCGACAGAGCCAAGGGCCTTAATAATAATCCTCTGAGAGAATTGCCAAAAATCGAAGTTTTATCGACGTCAACTGGAAATGAAATTTTGAACGTATATTTTAATTAGCCTTTCATCCAAACAAATATCCTAGTCTACTCAAGTGAAGTTTCAGCACAATCGTAAAAGCGGTTTACTCCCACAAAGGGCTGTGATAAATTAAATGACAATAACTAAGATTATTTACTCCTTTGTTGTTTTTATTCAGTCGATATCTTGGAATTATAACCGTGAAAATATCAAGTAGTTGAAGGGTACAATCTCATAATTAGAGGCTCACTCGTAGATTCTTCCTATCCTAAAAGCAATTGATAAAGGGAACTTGGTAGCCCTATTGGTCAACGTTGAAAATACTCTTCCTTATTTTTAGTAAACATTAAAACATATCATAGAGAGATCAGCTTTGAAATCAACAACCTACAAACAGCAGCAAAAAAGGCAACACAAGAGTTGTACTCATGAATACAGATAATCTACCTTTGATGTTGGACTATCACTGTGTTTATCACAAATTTATCTTATATAATACAAAAATTAGATATTTAGTAAATAAAATGACGTGTGTGATTGTGATTTGAAACCTTTTACAAAATGTTAATGTAAGCTTAATTGCCTAGCTTATTTTAAGTTTTTAATATAACTTTACAACCTATTTAAGCTATTTCCAATGTAATTAATATATTAGGTGGCGCTATCAAATTTAATAAAAACTTAACATTAGAATTGTATTCACAAATATCCATCTTTCATTAATATAGGATTTATTTTTATAAAAAGTACTAGCTTTTGCCCGCGGCTTCGCTCGTGTTAATGTAGATTTTATCAATAAATTCAGGTTGTCGATTGACACAGGGAATATGACAATAAAAACGATGAACATATTGAGGTTGTTAGTCAATAGAGGTAGAGATAAAGAAAAAAACAAACTACACAATATAAATCAGGATTAAGTATAGGAGTAGAAAAGAAGTAGTGGAGTGTGTATCAGTAGAGTCACAGGTTATGCCTTGCCACGAATTGGAAGATCCTACTCCATCTTAAATTTTACTTATAGTTAATTAAAATCCCTTATTTACTCCGCTTGTTCTTGACCGTTGCAATCATGGGCACATAATAGATCATTATTTTAGGACGCTCCTATATACTATGTTGTATGTCCTTTCATTTGGCACAAATACATACAAATTCTGGGCATTGGACACAAGCGAACAGGCTACGTATAGCTGGCCATGGGAAAAACATGGCATTTTCAAATGCACCCCTGCTACCTGCAATGTTTGCCCTTGCGCTTTGTTAATAGTAATAGCAAAACTAAGTTTGATTGGAAACTGGAGTCTTTTGAATTGAAATGGTAGGTCAGTGGGGATTATTGGGATTCGAGGTATGATTACACTTTCCCCTTTTCCTACACCTGTTAAAATGGTGGCACAGATTATATTTTGCCCTAATTGTGTAATTGAAGCCTCGTCCCATTACATAAACGGGGTGCATCTAAATTTCGCATAGGCATAACTGGTACACCTAATTTCAATTGTAGTTTATGCAAGGGTACACCCGATAGCTCCAGAGAATTTAAAAACTCAGCGGGATATGAAGTGCTCTGTTCTGTGTCCATGATTGTATCTATTGACAAATACTCCTTTATTTCTCCCTGCACCTCTTTCAAAATGTCAGTGTTGATTTTGTTAACGATTTCATATTTTGGTCCAAGAATTGCTCTTTCATACAACCAATGATCACAATTTAAATTTAGTTTTAAGTCTGGGTAAACTCTAGCAATGAGCTTCACATCATTTTCCACCAAATTACAGAATTCCCCTGTAGGTAAAATACAGCCTTCAACATCCGTATCCAAACGTCCATCGCCAATTTTCAATAGTGTCTCTGCGTAATGTCCTGAATCTACGTCATTATAAAGGTGGACTTTCATATTCGTTGTTAGCCTGAATTTTTTCACTTTTGCCCACAATCTTGATGACTTGAAACAGGCTTTGATTTCATCTGCATGTGTGCCCCTCTGGATCACCGGTAGAGTTTGTCGGAAATCACAAGCCAGTAAAACTACCATTCCTTTTTTCTCGCAAGTCCTGAAGATTTTGGTTTAACGCCTCTAGAGCTTTTTTGTGGGACATCGTACTTTCGTCCCACACTAAAAGTTTACATTGTCGTAGCATCATACCTCGAGAGCTATTTTTGCTGAAATGAATAATACCAAACTTCTTACGACAATTTTGTCATTTACCATAACGGATTGAACAGACAGAGCTTAATTAGCTGAATATAATCATTTTTAATCATTTTAAGATAAATGTGCCTAAAATTACCCGGGAACAGATTTTTATTCGGGATATCAGATATTCTTCTGGGATACTGCAGGTCCCTTTTTCTGTACTCCAGGCATCATGTTGCAATTAATTTATTCATATCAGTAGGCCGAGTTGTTAAGCCGGACGACCGTCTAACAGTTTGTTTTTTCTATCCGTCAGGAACAATAATTTTTTCTGGATGAAAGGTACCGTATGTCCTTTTCTGTACCCATGACAACGTGTATGCGAAATTTCATGATGATCGGTCGAGTAGTTTAGGCGTGAGAGCGTAACAAACAATAACAAACAAACAAACTCACATTCGCATTTTTTCTGGATGAAAGGTAAGCTATGTCCTTTTCTGTACCCATGACAATGTGTATGCGAAATTTCATGATGATAGGTCGAGTAGTTTAGGCGTGAAAGCGTAACAAACAATAACAAACAAACAAACAAACTCACATTCACATTTTTTCTGGATAAAAGGCACCCTTTATACTTTTCAGTACCCATGACAACGAGTATGCGAAATTTCATGAGGATTGGTTAAGTAGTTTAGGCGTGAAAGCGTAACAAATAATAACAAACAAACAAACAAACAAACTTACATTTACATTTTTTCTGGATGAAAGGTACCCTATGTCCTTTTCTGTACCCATGGCAACGTGTATGCGAAATTTCATGATGATCGGTCGAGTAGTTTAGGCGTGAAAGCGTAACAAACAATAACGAACAAATAAACAAACAAACTCACATTCACATTTTTTCTGGATGGAAGGTACCCTATGTCCTTTTCTGTATTCATGAAAATGTGTATGTGAAATTTCATGATGATAGCTCGAGTAGTTTAGGCGTGAAAGCGTAACAAACAATAACAAACAAACAAACTCACATTCACATTTTTTCTGGATAAAATGTACCCTATATCCTTTTCTGTACTCATGACAACGTGTATGCGAAATTTCATGATGATCGGTCGAGTAGTTTAAGCGTGAAAGCGTAACAAACAATAACAAACAAACAAACAAACTCACATTCACATTTTTTCTGGATAAAAGGTACCCTATATTCTTTTCTGTACCCATGACAACATGTATGCGAAATTTCATGATGATCGGTCGAGTAGTTTAAGCGTGAAAGCGTAACAAAGAATAACAAAAAACAAACAAACAAACAAACAAACTCAAATTCACATTTTTTCTGGATGAAAGGTACCCTATGTCCTTTTCTGTACTCATGACAACGTGTATGCGAAATTTCATGATGATCGGTCGAGTAGTTTAGGCGTGAAAGCGTAACAAACAAACAAACTCACATTCGCATTTATAATAGTATAAGGATAAGGATGTTGTGTTTTTTCCACTGTGATGTTTAAATGAACCCCAATATATTATTACAATCCGATCTCCAAGCAGTTAAGCCTAATATTATTATTATTTAGCACCGCGTCTTACTACCCGTTCGGGTTATACGCTTAAGTACTAATTACACTAATGGATTAGGAACTGGAAAGGTTGAATATAGAGGAAGTGAACCCGCATTTGCGTGGAGGGAGAGTGGAAAACCATTTAGGAAAAACCACCCCCAGTTCACCCGACCGAGATTCGAACCTCGATCTCCCCGTCCTCAGTGGTCTGGCTCAACACGACTGGCGCGTTAGCCAACTACGCCACGGAGGCGGGTTTAAGCCTAATAAAAGGTTATCTCCCTTAAATTCAATATTTAATAGACAAAATGTATAAGAGTGAAAATTAAATATTTACTATTTCACTAACACATATCTAACTTAAGATTATCACCTTAATATTACCTGATTGATTCAGCCACATATTTAAAACACCAGTCGGGCCTTTTACATAGATTTTTTAAACTTTAAATTATATTTATTAAAATAAATGTTTGACAAACATTTCCATATCCTTATGAGGCGTTGAAAATAAGAATATCTCATTATATAAAATGTTTAAAGTGTCAGAAATTCAAAGTTGAACATACCTGACCTAACTTTAAAATGAACACACAATTAATACCTCAATTATGTTATTAAAAAAGTTTAGTGAAATATCACAAAATATAACAAAGGCTGTGGAAGAAAACATTCATTGTCACAATGATAAACACTACCAGAAACCTTTAAACTTACTACTTACTCTATGGCATTATGAACTGTAAAGTTCACAGTCGCAAATACGAGCATACGCTACCTAACCCTATCTTGAGCTAGTTCTATCCAGTCCACCTCATTAGATCCTATCTCTTTCAGGTACTTTCTAATGATATACTCTCTTTTGCGTCTAGATCTTCACAATGATCTCCTTTTGGGCTTGTCAGTTAGTGTCCTGAACAAGTTTCTAGATTCTCCCATTCATGCTGCATGCCCTGTTCACTCTAATCTACGAGACTTGTTTATTTATACCAACGATGTCTTGTGATACGTGCAGGGTATGTATCTAATCATTATCTAACCTCCTACACTCCCCAGTATCATCATCTCTTTTTGGACCAAAGCACCATGTTTTAGAACACCGCAAATTGGTTTTCGTCCTATGAGGAAAGAAACCACATTTCAAAACAATGTAGAAAAACTATCTAGATTATTGTTTTGTGTATTCTGAGTTTTACATCCTGAAACATGTAAGCTTTTAGTATCAGTTTTAATCATTAAGTAAATAGTTTGAAAAAGGTGCTAAAATTACGTTATAATCTTATATGATAATGTTTAATGATCCACTGTCAGTAGCGTGATTGATTACAAGTATCAGGCGATCAAAGCAATATTAGGGTTGTTATAACTATTTTAAAAAATTTCCAAATATTTTCTTTGTATCTGATCACACGTACCGATAAAATGTTGGTTCATTTGTCATAGTTAATTGTTTCCTAACAATCGTTCATTTGGTAAAAGTGATTGTAAGTATTATTTCTTCAATATTGTGTATAATAATATTTCTTTTTCCACTTAACAGATGGAATAATTATAATTTTTATCATTAGATTATGTTAAATAAAGTCCTTTTATTACTTAGCCGTGTGAAATAACGTCCATTAATTAATTAGTCGATGAAAAGTACGTTATAATGATTTCCAATCTATTATTAGAGAGAATTATGTTTGTAAAAATCCCTGCTAGTCTTCATCTCTACTTGGATCAAAGATTGCAAATAAAGTTTAAAAAAAAGAGTATACTATCTCTATTTTCTAATTGAGGCTTTTATTAGTACATTTAATAAATACACTATATTTAAATTTATTTTCAACTAATCAGAATCATAAAACAATGCATCCTTTAATTTTTTTGTAAGCATTTCTAAATGCATGTTTGTCGTTGTTAAACAAAATAAAACAAATCACATGGGATTCGACCATCCTGCTTCCAGGCAACTACACATTCAAGCAAGTATTGTAGAGTTAACATCAATAACAGCAATATTATCTAGCGAGACAAAAGGGAGAGAACTAACAAAGGTAATTGATAAAACTTTAGCTTAATTAATTTATTAAAATCATAACTCCTCTAGAGAAGATCCAAGGGAATATACTTTATCTATGTACGGTACTAAGAATGCTAGCGTATGGATGTGAAACTTAGGCAACAACGTAGGGAGATTACAAAATGTTGATACTTATAAAATAAAGGTATCAAGTAAGCTATATTACCCAATATAAAATGGACATAAAGAGATGATACATAACGAAGATATAATATTTCTGTTTGGTAAACCAATATTCACTCACCTGTAAGAAGCAAATTACTGTAATAGTTTGGACACTTGTAGACAGCAAAGGGAGCACTGTTGAAAAATGTAATAAATATAAAGCTATGATTTTAGATCACCTAGAAGGTTCAGGACAAGATAGTTTCATGTAGACCAATCGATGAAAAGCCAAAGTACATTAAATGTAAACGTAAAACCTGACGTTGCATACGACGGAGAACATGGGAAAAGCTTGGTTTTGGTGGAATTGGTCCTGAATGAACCGTCAAGCATATTAGAACTATAATACTCTTGTAAATTATAGATATTTATAAAAACTTTTCCTAATGTATTAAAATTTCTGTGTATCTTTCTCAAAATAGTTACTGTATTCCTTCTTAATTAATTAGTCATTTTCTACCCAAATTAAAACATAAGTCAAATCATTATTTATAATATTCCATCTTTTATCTACTTCTTATATCTTATAAAACGCAGGTGAAGTATTAAGATTATTAATTTTAGTAGGAACTAAATTCCCTCAAACTATATTTTCTCAAGGTAGAATAACATAGTCCACCATATTAAAATAATAATTAATAATTATTCTATGAATATTTCTTGAACTCTTAAAACACTATATCGCAAGACTCTGGCACATACTGGAACAGTGACTCGATGAAAATTAACAAATGATTTCTTAGCTTTAACTCAAGCACGTGAAACTTACAGATTGCAACACTATCCATGATGTGCGCCTACGGACCTTCTCAGTAACTATCTTGAAATGCATCCCTAGTCGTATTTTTAAAAACGTTTATGAAACAAACATTGTGGAATATGTTATTTGGAAATCTGGCATAATTCGTATCATATGTATAGCTAAGGTTCGTGTAACGGATATGTACTCACGTTCCAAAAACTGCTATAGGTTATGAATAACTTGTTCCATTATTAAGGTAAATAATTATTTACTACTCAAAACAACCTATGACTATTATATTCATTTATTAATAAATAATTTGCGTTTTTAATTCTTATTTTCGTAATAGAATATTTTAAGTAAATTAGAATATGTTAATGGAATATTGAAAGAGAGGTCATTAAGTTTGTTCTTTTTTATTTTCCACCAGCACAGTAATTAACGTTAAAGAAAAAAACATTAAAATTGGCTATAAGGAAATTATGTGGAACAAATTAAAAGAATTTTAGTAACTGTTATAACATCTTATCATAAAAAAATTAAAGAGTAGACCCCCTATATTAACTAATAACTATGGAATTTTCTCAAAAATATAAGATATATTTTGAAGAATAATATACTTTAGTTAAGTAACAATTTATTTTCACATGAAATGAAACCAAACCCCATGATAGAGCTCGACTTAAGGACACACATTTTTAAACAACAATATATTAACTACTTTTTGTATAAAACTTAAAGTCTGACTAACAAATTGGTTGAAATTACACTATTGTTGCAAAGAAACGATTTCAAAGTTTTGACGGAAAATAAAGTGTTCATCTTTTTGGTTTAAATTGGGGACCTACTCTTATTTTTTTAACAATAAGATTGTATTACGATGACTCAAATAATTTTAATTTTTTCACGAAATTGTTTCAAAATTAATTTTTCACTTAAAGTTTAATTGTTGTGCTTGTGGGACGGTGAAAAAGAAACTCAATTACCTAACTTTAAATATTTACCTAAATTATTCTAACTTACATTTCTATTAAGTGAAAGAGAGTTCTAAACGCCAAAGTTTCATCAATAAACGAACATTTTAATAGTAAGTTTTCAAAAGTAGCAAAATAATTATTTACCAGACCCGACAGTTTAGATTCGGTGATAAGTTTCGAGATTCCGGATTCAAACATTGAATTACAACTGCATGCAACATTAAATATAATAGACGACCCAGATGGACTTTTGAATTGATCGTTTCCTTTCATGCAGCAAAAACTACCCAAATAATTTTCAACGCGCTACGTTGACGGACATGACATATCTCAAATACGGTAAGTGGCATCCCGATGATGGAGGGAGTTCATAAACAAATCATTCTTGAACTTTGGAGATAAACAATCGTTTGTTTCTCACATTAATGTGCGGCTGTGCAGTTTCATCAAATCCATTAAATATGTGTGTGTAAGTTAAACAAATAAGGGACCCTTAATATCAGCTTGAGCAATGAGGTAGAACAATTTCAATAGGTATTTTTCAAGGTGTTTTGCATTTAGCCATTAATCTCGCCAATGTAAAATTTGTATATTTTACAACAAGTAATGTAACACAACGTCACTAATAACACTTGCGTCAAACCATTAACAACTTTCTTCAAATTGTGTTCTGAATATACCTTTTCAAAGATATTTACTTACAGTATAAAGAGGTTGTTTCATGATCAATCAATGTCAATCGGCAGAAACTTACGAATTCAATTAAAATATTTTTAACTAAGTTTATACCAAACCTACCTAGTTGTAAGGTCTCTGTCAGATGAGACCGTGAAGGACTTGAGTCTTATTCAAATAATTACTATGGATTTATATTATAGAGAGACTATATTTTGATAGAGATGACCTACAACTACCCAATTATATTACGAACTGTGAATAAAAACAAGCTTTCATTTAACAATGAACAACTTACTGTAGATATAAAAGTATTATAGAGAGTTTAAGATTCTGTAGGGAAACCTTTTTTTTAAGTTAGGTACAAAGGTAAGGGAGATATTATTAAAATTAATTAATTATTCTTGGCTAAGCTCAGATTTGAAGGATGGTTTACCTTTGGGGTGGCTTCATCGATTATGTTAAAAGGGAACATAAAAGTACATGCAACATACGGAAATAGCTGCTAATTTTCTAAAAGGGGCAGAACAGCTTATGCGACATTTAAATTAACTGTTCATTTTTCTGATGACCGAATTGCCTTATGCAACATTTCTAAGCAAAGTTTCACATCAAAATTAGTGCAAAAATTATATCTTATACTATAGAATGTAGCATAATACATCAATTGAAGATCTAAATAGAACTCTGGGGATCTCAGAAGCAACAGTGTGTTTATGGGAGTCGTCACCGAACTGTTTTCTGGAGGATTCCTAAAAACCCTACTGACCGATCATTCCGAACTAATAGAACTGTCTAAAAACACCTCTCTATATATATTTACAGAGGTTGTTAAACCTTCCCTGTCAAACAACATGCTCATCTACCTTTCAGAAGACATAAACTAGTTTTATTTGTCAATGTATTGTTGAAACTTGTCAATGGAGTTTTCGCAGAGCACGAAATCAGATAAGAATCCTGATCAACAATATCCAGTCGTTAGTCTATTTTATTTATCCAGATATATAGGGCGATACATATAAAACAAATAATTTTAATTTGAATACATCGTAATGCTCTGTTTTGCTTTTAAACTATGTGGGAGCTATAGGAGTTTCATTCATTTGTCACGAGATGACGCAGAGCAAATGTTAAGGATTTTCCTCTTGTTTCACCATTGTTGTCTTAGTTTTATTCATCATCGTTGTGAAAATCCATTACACAAAACAGCAGTGGTTGTTTCTTGTGAAAACCAACTGGATAACAAACTCGGCCACAGCAACGCAAAGAGTGTACAAGAGGGAATTTGGTTTACACAATCCTCCGGAGAGGAACACAATACGGGCGTTGATACACAAGTTGGAAACAACCGGAACACTATGCCTAAAGCTGACAAGTATTGTTCCTTTGAACTGCCGGAGGTTGCCACAAACTGCTGTGGACACCACGTAAGTCATTAAGGCATGGCCATGTAAACTCATAGAACACACGAATTTAGGCCGCACAGCATCCACACGTCAATGGTGAAGCACCTATTCACCCGGTGAAAGTCAGAGTTTGGTATGCAATATTTGAAGAGAGAATAGTATGCCCAATTTTTGTTGATACGCATGTTTATGGAATTCATTGAGCAAGTGGATGATAATGGGCTGGGATAGGGCTAATTTAAACATGACAGTGCCACTTGTCATGCATCACATGAGACTATGGCACTGATCCAAAGTTTATTTGAGAGCCGGATCATCTCCAAGAACTTATGATCACCTGGATCACCAGACTGGACCTCATCAGACACTTTTTCTGTGGGATTATCTGGAAGAAAGAGTCTACGCTACACGTCCTTGGACATTGAACGATTTGAAGTAGAACATTACACGCAAAATCATTGATATAGACTTCACAATGTTTCAACGAACAGCCAGGAATATGGAACGACGAGTTAAGTTATGCCTTGAAGCGTAGTTAGGACATTTTCACCATTTGATGTGAAGGTAAATTAATCACACAGAGATACTGTACATTAAAGATGCAACCCATTTTTACTTGCACCATTCGTTTTAAAATAAATACATAATGAAATGCATAAGATTTATATGAATCAAACGTTAAGTACTTTGAAAAACTTTCTTGATCTTTTGTGATCCCAGGAACAAGATATTCAATATCCAAAAATGAAACAACTGATAAAACTAATTACTGTATTTTAGAACAGTTTGAAGTACCATGCCACATTATAGGTCCATAGGCACTACCCTGTCTAATTTTTTAATTCCCTTAATATATTTGCTCCAACCATTTTGGCTCTTTAATTAAAATTTGAGCAGTCATAATTTTCTGAGTAATTTAAATCCACCTAAATTGTGTAATGAGACCCACTTCCAGGTAAACAGTCTGCAAAATTTTATCATAGAGGTGACAGTCATGACAGGTTCCACTACGGGAGAAATGGTCGTGATAACAAAAATACCCATGATTCCATCAAATGGTCTTCCAGTTTAAAAGCGTATAGTTAAAAAAAATCCTATTGAGTTTTGCTATACGATTAACATACACACAGCAAAACAACAAGTTCTGAAGATGACAGGCATTGATCTCCACACCAAGTTTTTCTCACATGGACAACAAACCATACTTGGTATGTTACCGAATTATTTCTAGCAGCAATCTTTCTTGTTCCTGATAATAAAAACAACTATCATCATTTACATAGAGGCTTGACTTAAATTCTGTTAATTTATTTCCTTAAAACTAAATATTCTGTGTGCCCAACCTTAAAACAGAAATTTTTACGCCACAGTAAATTTTTTGATTCTGAAGATACATATTTTATAAACTCCAAATTATTCTTAATGGTATCTTCTGTGTGAGAAATTAAATAATCTGGGACTAGAATGTTTTTGTTTTAGCAAAATATAAAAACCAACTTATGCTAAGAGGAGCTAAAGGTATATATAAAATACTAATTGTAATTATTTTTACTTAGGATGGTGAGAATATTTATTTCTTAAATCAGGCTTCCTGAGCATTTTTAAGGTTCAGTGATATATCCTATGGTCGAATCAGTTTAACGCGCCTACTTTAAATGGACCAGCCTCGATTAGATAGATTATTTCTCATTTAAAAGAAATTAATCCTTTATTAATATATTGAGACCACTAAATATTAAAGGATATGATTTGAAATAAATCCTTTCAAATCTCACATAGGGATCCTTGAATGGAGTAGAATGTGGTTGAAGTCATTTTGAGGATTAATTTGTAATGTAACAATTTCCATTATTGCGCTCAGTTTATGGATATTCGTACATCAACTAATTCTCTTTTGAAATACCACAATTTAAGAATTACTATAACCACATTGTACAGAGTAAACCATATGGTCCAGCAATATCAGGAATACTAAAATAACCACATAGTTAGAACTCATAATCAATTGTAAATTACGTTCAATACAAAATACTAAGCATGAGTTTTCATTTAACTTTAAGTATATTATATTCCCCATAAAATGACAATGAGTAAATAATAATTTGGGACTTATTCATATTAAAAAAGTTAATATTTGCTATAGCTTTTAGTTTTTTTTTCCTTTGAACAAGATACATTTTCTTGAATAAGCTTCATCATCTTGCGGTGACTATTTTCATTAATAGCGGATAAGAAAATACATGTAAATTCATAAGGTATCAGTGCATCACATTAACTATGCTCTTAAAGATATCATAACACATTGTTCTAAACAGACAATATATAAATTCTAAAACCTATAATTAACAATGTCAGCATTCTGATTTGCTAAATAATATTTTGAACGATTATGTATTGTAAATTGTTTATTCTCAAATAATTACGCTCGCCATACTCTCTTTACTTGATAAATTAGACTAATTTCAACTAAACCACTGTTCTACATGTCATTTGTAGGGTTTTAATCTTTTAGATAAAAGATTTAATCCTTATTTATTTAATCTTTTTGTGATTTTGAATAAATATCATTTTTTGAATGTGAACGTAAGCATAGACAAACCTTGATTTAGATAAATATGTTATATTTGAAATAATTTCACAGCTCAAAACATTAATATTCTAAAATAGTTAATAGAGATTTAAAATATAAATTACATCACGACTTTTATTGACTAATAAACCTAACAAATTGTCCACTAGCTCAAATAAAATGTAACTACTATAAAAAATATTGTTACAATACATCTTTTTTCACCATATTATATCTATTTTACCATTGAATGGGTAGAATTAAACTAAGTAATTTAATGAGAAATGTTGTTTGACATCAAACTTTCTGTTATATTAAAATGAAAAAATTATATTTTTTGAAAAATATATCATATATATATGATATATTTTTTGAAAAATATATCATAAATATATTATATATATATATGATATATTTTGGATAGAAAATGATAGAACTCAATGGTAAAAAATATTAATTTTTCATATATTTTATATAAGTGCTCAATTGATGAAAGACATTTATTTATAAGGTCGAGCTATATATAGATATATATTTAGATATATATATCTATATATATAAGGTTGAGCTATATATATAGCCCGACCTTATAGATAAATGTCTTTCATCAATTGAGCACTTATATAAGACTGAAAACTACCCAAGAAACTATTACAAACTAAGATGAACAGCAATGAATATGCCATTAATGGAAATTTAAGTTTTCTTAATTTAGCAATAATTATTCTAGAAACCTGTAGGTGATGTGTATGGCGTAACTAACCAGATGCTTCTGAAATTCATAATGGATTAGAACTAAAAGTTTATATAATGATGAGCTCTATACCCTGTATTTATCATCATACATTTATAGAATAGTCTAATCTCGTAAATTACATAGGTTAAGACTTGCAGCGTGAATTGGAGAAATTATAACCGCGTTCAAGGTATAACTGGCAAACCCGATGGGAAGAGACCATTGGGAATATCTGGACACAGACGGGAGGATAACATTAGAATGGATCTGAAAGTAAAAGGGTGTAATGAGGTAGACTGGATAGAACGTGCTCAAGTTCAAGATAAGTGGCGTACTTCTGTAAGAGCAGGAATGAGCTTACACGTAAATAATACCATATAGGAATTGAGTATGTTAGAGCATGATGTGGTAATAGTTTAGAAATCCAGTGACCCTGTTTTATATAAATGTTGGTTGTTTGGTTGGATCAATAACAGGGATATTGTATCTTTGGTTGAAACATTGATTTCAAACAGGTACTTGATCACAAGGGTTTCAATAATAAATCTGAATAACTAATACTGACAATAGACCAGCGTAAGCTTTGGAATACTTTCAATATAACTAATCCAACGGTGAAAAAACTTAAAATGATAATATATTTAAACTTTTAAAATATTAATAGGTCTCAAATTATTATTTACTCGTAGTCATTTTAGGGGGAATAAAATATTTTTAAAGTTAAATGAAAATTCGTGTTTAGTATTATGTATTTAACAGATTTTTTAATTGATTATGAATTCTGGCTGTGCAGTTTTTTAGTATTCCCTATACTATTTACCTTACGTAGTGTGGGCATAGTATTAAAAAAGCTGAGCATAGTGTGCTCCATCCACGCAAATGCTTGCACACTTGCTATAAATATACCCTCCCTTATCCCTAAAACCATTAGCATAGTTACTATATAAGTTATAATATGAACGGGTAATAAGACACTGTGCTAAAAAATTGAGTAAAATAAAACTACTTGAGTAGATAAAATGTTAAAGATAAAATAGATGCCAGAGAAAAACAAATGTTTTAAAGTAAAACGGTTTATGAAATTTCCAACACAATTTATTGACATTTGACGTAGAATGATATCTGAATCTATTTATGTTTGTAACTAGCTAATATGTACATTTTGTTTTTAAATATTACACAATATTTTCAAATAACTTTTTTTAAAAGCAAATACGTTTAATAAACACACTATATTTAATGAGGCTCAATTTTAGACTGATTAAACATGTTACTTTTCTATCTTTAAAATTTGTCTTAAAGCTGGTTTGGAATGCTACGAACAAAAGTATAAACTTCACTTAGCATTGAAATAATGAGTAAAAATGTTGGTACTTTGACGCTTTAATTAAGTTATGAAAAGAATGTAAAAGCTTTAAAATTTATGTTTTACGATTAATTATTTAAAAATTATAGGTATTTGAAACTTAAATGTAGCTTAGGTTCTCTTGACAATAATTATTGATTTTAAAGTATTTAACATGTGTTCTTCTTCTACACTGTAAGGCAGAAATCTTAACTTGCATTGTTCCACTTTAGTTAATAACACTAATGGAATAGGGATTAACGAGGTTGAATCTAGAGAAAGTGTGCCCTCGTATTCAAATAATTAAAAGGGTGATTTGACTTTTAACGTTTGAAAATAAGCATTCGTAGAACTATGTTGGTTGCTTGTTATGGTCCAGTGGAGGGTGAAGACGAGAATGTGGGAGTGATGTTTTAGAATCAACTCAATAAAGTATTGAATGCATGTGAACCGGGTGAAGGAATTATCTTATTAGGAGATAATATAATATTACGTGTCTGGGATACACCATTTATAGACAAGTTTATGGAAAGATTAGCCAGTACTAATGTACTCTTGCCCAGGGGACGCCCGAATGTACTAATCGTACATAAGCTGTATTAACTGATAGCAGGGGAAAAGGCTAGACATTATATATATAAGTATTAGTTTGAAATAAATGGTCTTTACCATTGGGATAAACTCTTTGTTAGAAATATATTTACTTAAACTTTTGACACAAAAAGCATGAGCCTCATTTGCAAGGTAGTGGGAGGTTCTGGAAGTTTCAGAAGGGATATATCCCCTCATAAGTAACCTTTTCAAATGAGACCTTTTTAGCATCGTAAAATAAAGTTACTTTTTTCCAGATAATTAAAAAATACTTATTTAAAGGAAATGTTTCCATGATTATTCGTATGTACGTCGTCAAGTTATTTGTTTGTTCTTTGGTACGAATAATTTCTATTCTTCTAATTTAAAGTGAAAATGTGTTTGATCTGTCAACCCCGATAAATAAGGAGCAGTGACAACTATGGCAAGGACTGTTTAATTTAAGGGGAAGGGGTATGAATATCATATTGTAGGAAAATGAACCTGCATTAGTGGGAAGAGGATATGTTAACATCCCATGTGAAACACCCGCCTCACATTCAAGTGGTAACAGAAGAACAGTTTTATTGTGAGTCTAACGACCTGTTTATCAATTAGTCACTGTTTAGTGTATTTATCTCTAAAGTATTCAGAAACTTTCTCTGTCCCGTTGGCTCACAGTCGACAAACAGGTGTGCCAAACGCTCATAAATTTATTTATTTTTGTGTAAATTTCCTATTGCAATATTAATATTTATGAAGCTAACTAAGATGTATTTAATAGTATAATAATATACTAAAGTTTGTTCTTTCTGATAAAAGTTATGTATGTATGTATTTTAAACGTTAAAGGCTTCCCACAATATTAATGTTAGGATAGAGTTTTGATTTTAATTAATTCAAAAAATAGTAATTTTCTAAAATAATCTCAAATTACCAACACTATCTAATTAATTATTTGAGCTAATCAGAGTATTCTATCACTTGTAACTTTTATATTTTCTCATTATAAAACCATTCCAAATTGCAGTAATTATATATATATATATATATATATATATATATATATATATATATATATATATAAGTATAAAACAAAAGGCAATTTCAATAATTTAACTTAATTCTAAAAAATTTTGTGAGTTCTTTGAGATAAAAATATGACATTTCTATTTTAATCTGAATTTCTTATTTTAATATGTAAATAAATGTAAATTAGAAAGAAAAGTCCTTTATAATTCAATTGTGCCTTTTTTATCCGGGCTATGTTTTTTTTTCTAAAGGAGATATTATATTTGTACAAGACTCGCGCCTCAAGGACGCTTGAAAACTGCTCTTTGTGTCCAACATGAGAGAAGTATCGTGATTTTTTATTTTTGTCTTTCCTTTCATTGTCCTCTGTAGCACTTCGCTAACAGGGTTGGGAAAGTTTGAATTTACTTAAAGGAAATCGTTTGGGCACTTCGTTTCCGCCTTTACCCTATACCCGCCTTCTTCTCTTCATTCCTCACTAACATCCATTCCACCGGTCCGTGCTTGAGGGAATGTTGTCTTTCCTGACAACACTTGCTACAAGAGTTTTTTTGTTGATGTCTCCATCTCAGGCGAACAAACTGCTTTGAAAAGAAAATCTAAATAAAAATAATAATGAAATATTTACACTAAATAATCTGGTATAAAAACGTCGGAATTCTTTTAGCTGGGATACTAAAACCAATAAGATCTTTTTTTTTCTTTTAATTAAATATATATATATATGTGTGTAAAATTAATAAATAATAAAGGGTGTCGAATAAAATATATTATCTATAATAAATAAACAAAAGGCAAAATTTCATATAAGCTTATTTAATTAAATTAATAAATGTAGCTTTGGACAGTTGAAAATCTTGGTATTATTTTGTATACATTTTGTTATATAATTAATTGAGTTAATAGGCAACACACGATTTTTTATTAGTTTCAAAGAATTTCGAATATATCAAAGAGTAGTGATACAATTTAATGTTTGTAGCTTTCCTTTCCATGATGTAAGAAGATTAACTAAGGAGTAATTGATTGTTTTCTAAAATAATGGAGCCCAAGACTCAACGTTACAAGAGGCATACTAGACACCTATTATTATCTGTAGATTTTCTAGTTTTAAATATTTTAAAAACCATTAAAAAATTCGGAGCATTACAACTGGGCCACGAGGCCGATTAGATCTTAATCACACAGGTGAATTGGGCCACGTTCACTGACTAGGAGGATTATAAAAGATATAGATCTCTTAAAAGCTTAATAGCTTATTTGGAACAGGCCCATAGGTGAATTGCGCCACGTTCACTTTCCAAAACATAGACATATATTAATTTTATCTACTCCACCTTACTCTGCTTACAAGTAATACAAGACATAATTTTATATAGAAATTTTACTTGCTTTATTCAAGTTCGTCGTTGTTGGTAAACATTTGTAGGAATGCTAAACCATGTTAAGTCTTTTACAGATTTGTTGCCGTTAAACATTTGTAGAAAACTGATTTTACAAACTGACACTTGGTTGTTAGGTTATGTTAGGTTAGGTTAGGTTCCTAGTTCACAGACCGCTCGCTCACAGTGCGGCCGGATGGAATGACGTCACCCGCCTAGCAGTGCTGCGAACTGTATGGTGAGAGACGAGTTAGTTAAACGACAACTGAGGAGAGGTCAATCCCGAACCATACTAGAGCCTAAACTATTTTACCGATCGGACTGAAACTTCGTATCTATGGTTTTATAAGGTTATAGAGAAAGGTGTTTAGAACTATCCCTCTACCCCTAAAATTGAAGGGTAGTTTACTGAAGGAAAAAACAACAATAAATAGATATTTATCGGACACCCTCCTGGATTTGATACGTTTACAGCCTTATTGAAATTTGCGGTGTTGTGTTCTGGCGAGAGCTCCAGAAATCGAAAGGGGTTGTCTATAGTTTGTTTATATGTCTATGCACGAACTTGTCTCAACAGGTGTATGTGGCCCAATTGGAATGCACTTAATCAATTAAGTTGACATGTAGACGTGGCCAAGTAGTATTGTTTACGTGGCCCAGTTGTAATGTAGGATTAACGCCTCCCTTTTCAAACGGAGATCATAACTTGTTTACGTGGCCCAATTGTAATGCGCCCAAAAAATTATCTTATTTTAATCCTAACGATAAACATAAGGGCTATTGAATATTTGGTTTATTGGTAGACATGAAGAAGACAGATAAATGGAACTGCACCACATTATCACGGGGAGAGAACCAACATTATTAGTAGAAATTCAACCCCAGTATACTTGAATGAGATTTGAGACCTTACCTTCAACGATGAACAAATGCAACACAATTATGATACAATTTCCTTGGCTGCGGGTTGGGTCTTTATGAATACACGCATTAATTGAATTGATTTTAGAGTTGGAGGGTAAATTTATTATATATTAGTCAGTGACCTGGTGGTCTAGGGGTAAGGTGTCAGACCTCTGTGCTGGGGGTCGGGGTTCAATCCTCGATCCCGGCACAGATTTATCTGATTGCCAAATCCTTCCTTCACCTCTGACAAGATGTGTATTAATCACAACTTGTGAATGTGAGGAATGCCAGGCCTCCACCGTGGTTCGGATTCCACGTTAAACTGTAGGTTCTCCATTTCATCTCACAATCACCCTACCATTACCCATTAGCGTAAGCGCGTATAGCCCGAACGGGTAGTAAAACGCGGTGCTAGTAACAATATTATATATTAGATTATTATATGATGAAGATTGTGGTGCAATGTGTATCAAGTTCAGTGGATGTAATGTTTAGTCAGGATGTACAAAGGAACTCAACTGATTTCTATATCTTACATTTAAAAAAATCAGTATATGGTTCCTTGACACAACTTTAGTGTACACCTTGTAGCACAATAACTTTGTACGTATATATGTGTAAACCGGAAATTTAGATATAATAATCTCCGAAAGTTACTTTGGTTGATCATATAGTGGAAATACGTGTCGTCGAATAATAAGTTCAACTTGCTAATTGATAATTACAAACAATGTAAATAGTTTTATTCAACTATTATTACAAATACATAAGACAGTGTGAAACTCACACCTACACACGAAAACACTACTTGTGAGATAGAAGAATGAATTAATTATGTGTGCGGGTGGCATACACACTTCCGTACTTGGAAACAGCTCTCGAACAAGTGCCTCGAGGATTGCTCTTGATTTCAAAAACTGTTGGTATCGAAACCATGCCCTGCAACCAATCAAAACACAGCCACGATCACATGACACAGAACTGGCCATACAAATCATTGCTGGAAACAATAGATGTCCTTCACACTGCAAGTTTTGGTCACACAGTAGCTTCAGGTTGGCTATTCATAGTTTCTTGCAAGTACCTATCTACATTCCTCTTGCATTTTCACCCTCTTACAACAACTTATATGTTCAATATTGGTATATGTTATTGAGAGTTTCAAACTCTCCTAACAAACCATTAAGTTACAAAAATAAAATTAGCTAAGAGAAAGGTATAATTTAGAGTACGTTTGTACAAATCAGCATCAAATTGTAGAGAGAGTTATATATCAGGAACGATTGATAAGCCCCAGTGTTTTGTATAAGACCACTGCTACTAACAAAGTCGATCAAAAATCATAGGTGGTTGATTTACCTTCCATTTTGCATATGACTTTAGCTATTACAGCCAGACAAAGTCGCGCATCAATGGGGAACTCACTTGCAATGATTTATTTATCCTTTTTTTTTATCACAGGTGGACCTTGTTGACCATTGACGAACGTGTGGAAGTCATTCCCATCTTTGGATGTGAAGGTTACACCCACAGAAATGTCATGGAGGAATTTAATCAGCGGTACCCGGAACAATACGTAATTGTGGAGAGCACCGTGTGAAAATTGCTCCAGATATTAAAGTCCATAGGATGTGTAACCAATGCACCACGATCAGGACGCCCCAACACATCAGCCGAGGTGTTGGAAACGGTCCTGTTGAAGACGTTTGTGAGCCCAAAGAAATCCATACACCGAATCAGCTTCCAACTGAATGTGTCTAGGATATACGTTCATCGCATACTGAAGAAGCACAAATTCAACCTGTACAAGTTGCAAGTTCTGCACCACCTGACCAAGGACGATCCGGACCGTCGAGTTGAAATGTGCGAATGATTTCTGCGGCAGCTGGAGGACGATGCGGGACTCCTATCAATAGTCATGTTCTCAGACGAAGTGAATTTTTACGTAAATGATGGGTTAAACTGGTCAAGCGTGTGCTACTTGTCCCTAGAGAACTCACGCTGGTTTGACGACAGCAAACACCAGGGAGCGCAGTGGATCATGGTTTGGTGTGGACTGTGGAACGACCGGGTCGATGGCCCGTATGTTTTTGACGGGAATGTCAAGAATGAATCATACCTGGAAATGTTGGGGGATTCGTTAATGTCGTAATTGGACACCATTGGTCCTCGGCCACTGTGGTTCATTCAAGATGGTGAGTCATTGGCTAGATGAAAACTTCGCATGTTGGATTGGTCGCAGGTGGGCCGTGGACTAGGCTCCTTGATCCCCGGACTTGGATCGCTTGGATTTTGCTTTATGGGGCTACTTGAAGTGGCAAGTGTATGCACAGAAGATCAGGGACAAGGACCATCTGGTTGAGCGAATTACCGCAAAGTGCCGCGCCTTTTCTCCGGGCATTGTGTCCAACATTATCCGGAACATGAATCGTCGCCTCAAACTGTGTGTTTATGTTCATAGGGCTCATATTGAACAAATAATGTGATTTACTATTGATACGTGACTTTTGGGACATCCTGTAGAAAGAATACTTAATGACGGCTATGATTTGTCTAGGGCCGTTATTAGTACATGTATGAATAATAAAGATTATTTGCTGACCTCCCGTATTTGTGTGGGACTACTGCTATAGTAGGTAATTTTACCAATTCTCCTTATATAAGTAGTATTAAAAAATACACACAAATACTTTACAGAACTTTCTCTTTCTAATCAACTATCTTTTATCAAACAAAATTAGAACTTCTTTGTGATAACTTTGGTAGCATTAAATTCCTTTATGGTAACTGTACTAACGTAAAATTTCTTTGTGGAAATTGTGTTAACGCATAACTCTTTTGTGGTCATTGGCAGTCTAGTCTACTGCAGGAGTAGCGCGTTAGACCACAAGGCCATTGAAGCGGGTAGTTTTCAATTAATTTATACACATTCTAGTTATATTTAATGTATTGTGTAAAATTGTGGTTTAACTTCAAATATTATACGTATGTACTAAAATATTTAATGGTATACTATATGTATCATCAGCTACGTTAAATATGTTCATTAAATATCAATGAATGCTAAATAATCACTGAATTAAACATTGTGGAAACAGTATGAATCATTTTAAGAAAATAATCCTAAAAACAATGTGTTATAAAATTATATCTCAATTTCAGCATTTGTTGCATAATGCATTTTTTTTTAGTTTATATATTATTTTTACTAGTATACTTAATGTAGTTTTCTCCTTTCTTACTCATGACACTTTTAATGAGAATAGGAATCTTCGCTTTTCCTATCAAGTAGAAGAATTGAAGATTACAATTACAAACAAAGTTAAATAAGGAAGTTTTGAGAAGTAGGAGACATAAGAGAAAAAATAAGTTTAACAAATCATTTTATCTAAATGTAAAGAAGAGAAATAGAATTACATACGTTTTAAATACATTCTAGATCAAACAGTCCCTTGTTATCAAAGATAAGTTCATTTAGTTACCATCGTTGTAAGCTTCACGATAGGCAGGAATATAATCAAGCACCTTGGTGAAAAGGAGCTAAGAGAAGATAGAATATATTAAAGATTAGTTTAGTAAATATTAAAATGAGGATCAACGTTCATTCTCCTAATAAAGAGCGTCTGCCTCAAACTAGCGGGAGTCAAAGATAAGGAACAAATAATAATATAAGGCTAAGCCCCAATATATGACAATAATCCAGCCACGAATAGTAGTGAAATTATAGTGAATGAAAACAAGGAGTATTAAATCCTAATTTTATAGAGTTATTGTGAGAATTGGATATATAAGTTAGCTAGCTTGAGTTAACTCCATAGAGAGTTATAGAAACCTAAGGTTAATTTCCTTTAATATGAACCAGCATTTTACTAATAGTAAATGGTGAGCAATCAGGCATATACACAGTTAACATACCATGGCTGGTCATTTCCTAAAAAGTTCTGCCTGGACATTCAATCGTATAGTTATACATCCCCCCATTACTAGGGCACACAATAATTAGTACAAACAATACTAGTCTAACTTGATATAAAAGATTCCTAAAAGAGCCGGAGACAAAATACCATTCCCGAAGGCCAATACTACCAACTAGTAGTGCTCCCACAGGTTGTGCACCCTAAATAGATACACTAAAGAGGGACAACAGTGCCTGCTATCTGTCACTGACCTAACTAGATCATTAAATAAAACGTTAGATAACCTGATTTCCGCCATAAAGATATCCTAAACATGGTCATATGGTTTAGGAAGTCATTATTATTCCCTAATATATAAAACTATATCTTAAGGACTAAGACGAAGAAGTGAAACAAATTGACATTGTAATTAAAGGCGTATGGTCCACGATAAATAGAGCATTAAACCCTTCATTTTAAACTACGAGGTGACCTGTTGGTCTAGGTGTAAGGTGTCAGACTTTTGTGCTGGGGGTTCAGGGTCCCATCTTCAGTCCCGGCGCAGATTTATCTGATTGCCAAACCCTTCCTCCACCTCTGACAAGACATATATTAATCACAACTTGTGAATGTGTGGAATTCCAGGTCTCCACTGTGGTCCGGATCCCACGTTAAACTGTATGTCCTCCATTTCATCTCACAATCACCCTACCATCACACATTAGCGCAAGTGCGTACAATCCGAACGGTGCGGTGCTAATAATAATAATAATAATAATAATAATAATAATAATAATAATAATAATAATAATAATAATAATAATAATAATAATAATAATAATCTAAACTACGCTATATGGGCATAGGAAAACATGTAATAATTTTGACAAACCACTCTATGTCTAATGGACATAGAAAAAAAGCTTTAAGCTTAACATTCAAAATTATGCCTTATGGGCATAGCAAATAAAGTAAGACATTCTGACTGAAAAATCTATGTCTTATGGGTATAACAAAGAGGAGTTTAGAATCTAATCTAGATTATAAATTGTAGATGCTTAAGCTCTCAGAAGAGGCTTCCTTTTCGATGGTGCTGTGAGACCGATGCCTGACACATCGTAGTCACTCGTAGATTCCTCGGCGATGTAGGTTTACGCCCAAGATCTTCCTCCGTTGAATTGATACCATAGAATATATTATGTGAAGCGAGGCTTGACGCTTATATAGTTACAGAACTGACGAACTCGGAGACATGTTAGCATCTGGACATCTAAGGGAGGCAGGAGGTTAAGTTGTGAAACTGCGCTGATTTACCACTAGTGCTCTTTGATGGTGTGGCGCCCAGAGAAAATTATCTGCCTTTTCTTGGAAACGTGGCTTGAGAGTAATACGTCGATTTGCTGGTAGTGCCGGCCCGGTCAGCTGGGGCAGTTTTCCCGGCAACATGAATCCACAGTGAGTTAACACTTGCCACATATTATTTGAATATATTAGCTTTTGTAATCATTGCATATGGTTTTTTTTACGTGTAAAATATATAGCGACGTTTTTAAATTAATTCTTGTTTATGTCTTAAATACCACTTCCTCTATGATATAAAATATTTATTAACTTAATTATATTGAATATATCACTAACCTATGTTGAAAAACAAATAATTATTTATTTAAATGCTTTTTAATTTAGTTTAGAGATATATGGCTTCAACAAGACAACATGACTTTGAACGTAATGTAAACAGAATAGCTCGTTTATTTTAAATACTCAACTCGAACGCCAGGACTTAAATACGTGGGTAGCAGACAAACGTTTCCTCGCACAATTAATTATCCTTGGATCCACCTGGGATCGAGCCAATAAAATTCTCCCAGCCACCGAGCCAAAGGGATTGGAGTTGATACAAATATATATATTCCTGATATAGAGGGATACACTAACTCACTATAGTAATTAGTTCATCTACAAATTAATTAGAAATCAATATAGGATTAAAATTATAATTTATTTATTAATACATTCTACAATATAGTGAAGAAAAACCTAAATTAAAACTATATTTGTTTGAAATTGAATCTACAGTCATTTTAAATACAAAATTATAATATTTTATATCTTAATAAAATATATGAGTTGGTGTCTATTACTTTTTCACAAATAAATTACTACACTGATAGTGCTGAAATCTCGCATTGACATAACTCTAACGTCTAGATGGTATATGAGCAATTAAATTTGACAGTTGATACAGTGTTTCTTGAAGGAAGCTTAATTAAACCACCTTTTTGACATTTTTTCAGCTATTACTCCTTCACACACAAAACACTAAGCCGATTGTAATGAAATCTCGCACATACATAGCATGGACATTCTCTTAGTATATAGGTTAGTTAAAATTTACATTCGAAATTATTTTTAATATTGCGGCTACACAGCACTGTTTTTTTTTAAACTTTTTTGAACTGATTCTTTTCATGAAATCTCTAATTTACTGTAATAACAAGGACATAAGGTTTTCAATTATTATATAGGCTAGTTAAAATTTGGATCCGATAATTTGTTCAAGATGAAGGCCACATAACATTGATTTTTTACTTAGTTAATCTATTATGATTTAACGAAAAGCACACTGCAATGATTGTGCAGAAATCTCACATATAATTACATAACTTAAATCTCTGGTTAACATAAGTATAGTAATATAATTAAAATATACTTGTGTCATTTTGTTCAGATATGGCTTTTAGAAAACACATTTTTTTTAAATTTTTGCCTTTTGGATATTCACTGACTAAATTTTTAATGTTCTTAGATATAGATACGAATTATAAAACACATCCCTTTCAAAGGAAGGGTAGTTAACTAGCTATGTCTAAGAAAGAAAAACCAAAACCAATTCAAATGCTTTAGGTTTTCGCTTGAAATTGAACCGATGTGTGGAGTGTTATTTTATTAAGGCTAGAGGGAACGTGTCTATTATTTACTATGAAATAACTTTTTTTCCACCAACACATTTTTTTTTCGTTTGGTAATGATTCTATTGTGCTGACGGTTATTCTTGAAAATCGAACGATCTGATGGCGAGTTAAAGTTGAAATAGTACAGTTCTCTTGGCCGTGAACAACAAAGGTGGGACGGCAGTATCTGCTGATTGCCAATAATTGTGTGAGCGGGAGATGGTAGTTGAAATGTGTGAGTGTTGCATGGAGAGGAAAGGGGTAGGACCGAGGGAATGAGAAAATAACAAAAAAATGCTGAAAGAGGTGAGTGTTCAAATACTGTTAGTTCTAGAAAAAAAAAGGAACATTTCACGCCGAATTTTTTGTTGGGCTCATTACTTTATTTTTGCCCCTCTTAATCCAACATTTCTAAAACCATGGCATAATATTTTTTTTATTTCAAACTAAGCCTTATTTTTCATACAAATAAACATTCGGAACTTCTTTAAGAAAATACAAGCATAGATTTTATTTAATACCATACCATATTATTAGTGTTATTTTATAAGCGTTGAAAGTATTTATCTAACTAGGCAGGTGTATAGCTAATGACTTGACGTGACAGTAGATATTTGAACGTTCTCTACTTGTCAGATATGTCAATTCGCTACAAGTTTAAGGTATATTTGGAACCAGAAGAGAGTATGGAATGTAAATTAACATCAATAAGTCGAGGGTAGTGAGAATATTCCTGAGGGAAGAACCATTGAACATTGCAGTTAGAAACCAACAGCTGGGGAATGTAGAACATTTCTAATATTTAGGAAATTTAATTGCACTAACGTGCATCGTACACCAAATATGAGGTCACTGATAGTTATGGACAGAGCCGCTTTCAACAAGAAAATGATTCTACTGACTAGCAAACTATGGTGAAATGTCTCATACGGAGCATCTCTTCGTATGGAGCTGAAACATGGATCTTGAGGTAAAATGAGAGATAATATTGGGAAAACCATAACTTGGGGCACTGAATCAGAATAGAGAGGATAAATTAGACAGATCAGGTGAGTATTAAAGAAGAGTCAATTAAAATGGAACAATACTGTAGGTGATGCTACTAAGAAGGTCTAACTGGAGGAATCACATTTTGACGGTGAATGTATCATCGAGTGATGTCACAGAAGGAAAAGAGGAATGGGGAAGAGGCCAGGAGGACCCAAAATACAAATTATTGATGAAACAATGAAAGAAGATGATGTCTCAGGACATAAAAAAAGGAACTGTTTATAGGACACTGAAAGACTTAATTTAGACAAAAACTAATTCGTTAAATATCAGAACATTTAATAAAACGTATTGATAATAAGGGAATAAAATACTTATATTTTTTTCTAAGATGTGATCATTTTAATGTGTGCATGTCATGATTAATTTAAAAAAATATTTCCACAAACAACATTTAAAATAGCTTCTATTATATTATATTAAATTTAAGAACTAATGAAATGAATACAATGATTGATTATTAGCTGAATTGCCAAATATAGAATTTAATTATGAATAAACCCGCATAGGGTGGTAGACGTACTTAATGTCAAACTGTATTTCTGGTGAAAAAGAGCTGGAGTTTGAAGTCTTTGTTGGGTATAGATGGATGGTTTCTCAATCCATCTCCACAAATGTTCTGATGTATTTCTTCTGAGCTTTAAAGTTATCAAGTTATGTGTGGATAGATCAGACGGATGGAAACAAAAATTTTAAAAAGCATTTTGAAAGTACTGGAATAATTATTCGTGAATAGTCAATTATATTTTTATAACATAGAAAATATTTTAATTACTGTAAATGTTTCTAACTTTATTTATATTTATTTGGTAATATAATATACAATTTTGTTAACTTTCACTCAAAAGTTTTTTTTTAATATGTGTTTGATTTCTTCCTTCATATTCCTAGAATATCCCTGGTGTACTTTAAAATGTTTCAACTCGGCATACTTACAGTCTCAAAGCGTGTTTACCTACAGGTGTATTAAATCAATAATGTTAACTAGTTTCAGAGACATAGCCTCAAAACAAACCCAAATGAAAATTAATAAAACCACTCGACGCACTGCTGTACTCCCCACAAAACCAGATGTATAATCGGCTTATAGAAAACAAGGAGAACATGTTTTACGATTATGTGTCCATTGTTCCACCGGGGTTAGAATTACCTGTAGGTGAACTGTTTGTCTGCTATTAGTGGTGAAACAGGTTCACAAAACGTTTCTCTCCGTGAATAGTTGCGTTGTTAACAAAAGTTATGACGATTCAGAACAATATGTGAATTATTTGAGATAGATTTGATAATAATCGCCGTTAGAATCTGGCTTACAAAACAGTCTTGGGTTTGTAAATTTACAGTAAGGGGGAGATAATAAAATCTATAAGCTAAGTATTTTGATTAAGAGACTATCTGTTAAAACTAGTTCATTATTTCAACGAGCCAGTGCCTTTCATTAATGTGTGTATCTAGACAAATAGACTCCAAATTGTGCTGTTATTATTATTAGCACCGCGTCTTACTACCCGTTCGGGTTATACGCACTTACGCTAGTGTGATTGTGAGATGAAATGGAGGACATAGAGTTTAACGTGGAATCCAAACCACGGTGGAGGCCTGGCATTCCAAACATTCACAAGTTATGATTAATACACATCTTGTCAGAGGTGAAGGAAGGGTTTGGCAACCAGATAAAACTGTGCTGGGACCGAGGATTGAATCCCGAACCCTCAGCACAGAAGTCTGACACCTTACCCCTAGACACCAGGTCACTCGAAATTGTGTTGTTGAATATCAGAACGTGTGTATATGTTCATCACGTCTTGTTACCTGTTTGGAGTTATCTGTACTTACACTAATGGGAAGAGATTAAGAATGTACAACTTAGAGTTGTTGTACTGCATTCCCATGTAGAAAGAGTGAAAAACCATTTAGAAAAATCCATCTTCAATACACCTTGCTGGGATTTGAACTCGAAGATCACTGTTACCACCAATACAGTTTCTTGAAAGTAATGGGATATTACCACTACTAATGTGAAACTCTTCCTTCTTACTGTACTGATATTTGCGTGGAGAGAGGAAGGAAAACAAAAACAAATAACACTCAGTATTTAAAAATTTATAATAATAGCACCTGGTCTTACTACCCGTTCGGGCTATACGCTTAAGTACTAATTACTCTAATGGGTTAGGAATAGAGGAAGTGAACCCACATTTGTGCGGAGGGAGAGTGGAAAACCATTCAGGAAAAACCACCCCAGTTCACCCGATCGAAATTCGAACCTCTATTTCCCCGTCCTCAGCAGTCTTGGCTCAACAACAACCAGCGCGTTATCCAACTACGCCACCAAGGCGAGTATTTAAAAATTAATGGCTATTCTATCACTGTATATCTATGATTGTATTCCAATTTAATAAAAATACAGATAAAGTCTAAATTCCCATTTAAATAGGTATTTTTTCAAAATAAATTAAAATAAATATTCTAGCCCTAAATGACATGTAATTTTTTTAAATTTCGTTGAATTAATTTCACATAATTAATGTGTGATATATGTTTTTTTAAACCATATGCTTTAAAAAATGTATTTATAATTTACCCATTAATTGTTGGGTTTTCTTTGAACAAACGTTGTTAATGTTAGACAAACAACATCCACCGTGAGCTGCTGTGCACAAAATATAAAACACAATCATTCATTTCTTGGCAAAGCAAACTAAAATAGTTGCTCGACGATAGAGGGGCATTGATTAAAATGACGAGACCAGTTTAATAAAAAAGGGATTTGATTTTGAAGTTGAAAATAACCTGAGAGACGAGTAAAGTAATAATGGCCTTTTGAAAGTAAAGGAGAGAGAGGAGAGGGAATAAAGGGAAAATATGGATAGAACGAGACTGGAAAATTGAGTTCGTTTAAAGTAGCAAGAAGAAGGTTCGTGAAGGGTCGGTCATTCGACGCTTCTGATGGAAAACGTTACCTGAATAACTACCAAGGGGGAAAATAGAGGGTCACATCTGCTTCTATATCAACTGTACGTGAGAGTACCATCTTATATTTAATTGCCATTATGTTTGTTTTCGATCTGATTCGACTGGGTTTTAAGTTTGTTTAGTTATTTAAAATACAGAATCCGAATAGGTGGTCGCATGGTTGTACGCTTCCTTCTCATGTAAGACTTGATTGCCGGTTTCGGGAGGTTGATGTTCGAATGCCGGTCAGGTGTAGTGAGGGTAAATGGTTTTATCACATCGTCTTACTACCCGTTCGGGTTATACGCCTATGTAATTAACTACGCTAATTGTCTTAGTGGTTAATAAGATTATATTTATTGGAAGTGTACCCAGATTTTCATAAGAGTAAAATGGAAAACTATTTTAGAAATCCTCTCCCGTCATCGATAGTCTAGTCTACTGCAAGAGAAGTGCGTTAGACCACGCGGCCACAAAAGTGAACTAAAATCTATATATTCTCCATTGCTTTGTCATTGGTGTAATTAATGTATGCGTATGAACTTAACAGGTACTAAAACGTGCGGGGAGAATATATTCAGATATTAACTCATCCAAAATAATTTGTAATTTAGAATCAAAACAAATACTACAAGCCTCGCAGTCAGACTTTGGTTAAGTTAAGTGGCTTGGGGAGGTTTTATTATTATCTTATAAATATATTTTAATTACACATTTTGAACCTGTGAAACAATGTAAAAATGAGTTATCATATTATGTTGCATAAGCTAAGTTATTCAAACATAATTTACATTTAAAGATATATATAAATAAAATACTAAAATTACGTGATATCCCTATTTTGAGAACACGTATACCTAATTTGGAGAGGTCTTTTTATACACTAATTTATAATGTAAATATAAGAAAATTAAAATAAACCCTTATAAAACACGAAAATCTCTATTTTTATAGTTCTTACATGACAGTATTGTGCATTTTAATGGAGTCAGAGAATATTTTTCTTACATTTTAGTAAGATGGGTTAGTGAAATTTATGTTTCACCTTGTTTAAGGTAGAAAATGAAATATTAAAAGTTAAAATGTTAAAAATGTAATAACATAGAAATATATAATTTTCTTTTTTAAACATACTTCCTGTTTTGCACAAAATTCACACACAAATTCGGCAGAACTAATATCAGCTCAAGTTACGCGGGCACATCTGACACAATTTGTACAGCGCACAGTCGTCTCCTTTGTGATATTCTGATGGGGATATATCATCAGGGGACTATGGGACTATGGGACTATGGGACTATGGGACTAATTCTTCCCAAACCTTTTATTTGACAGTTAAGAGAAATATAGTTTATATGTTTATATAATACCGTAATTTTTAATTATTTCCCTTCCCCTATTGGCACTCACCTCATTTAGTATCTTATATATTGTTCCTAGTTGTCATCACTCATTTCAGATTCCTACCGCTCTAGCCTTATCCCCAAGGGTATCACTGTTATCCTCGAGAAGAAGAAGATAATCTTGACAGAGCTGTCAAATTGAATTTGAGTTTAGATGCAGGGCTAATAATCTCTCTCTCTCTCTCTCTCTCTCTCTCTATATATATATATATATATATATATATATATATATATATATATAAATATGGCTAAAAGTAGATCTATGAGGAAAAATCTCTCTTTCTCTCTCTCTCCCCTATATAATTATATAAATATGGCTAGAAGTAGATCCATACGGAAAAGAAAGCCCACTTTCAAATGCGCTAGAAAACCAAAATTTGGCAATTAGGTAGAGGATTGCCTCATATATAACCAGAAAAATCCAAGAAAGAAAAAATTTCAAAATATGCCTCTGGGAATTGGGTGAGAGTGGCTATAATTATGAATATATTTCTTATTTAAGGTAGAAAAGTATAATTTGAAAGGTAGGTAAATGGAAATCTCCAAATAATCATGAATCTGTAAACCTTATATTTTAGATGGGGCTCTGGGAATCAGAGGGGAAGGAGGTTTAAAAACGGAAAGATAAGATTATTTTTTGTGTTTTTACATTTGTTCGAGGTTTTTAAAGTTCACTTTCAGAACAGACTGATTATATCAACACACGAATTATAAACTAACATAAGTCTAGAAAAGACACAACACCAGCCCTACGGCCGTTAATTCATCATTGTTAAAGGGGGAACTCGCATTTAGCCAATTATAAACTTTTCAGCCATGCCATGATTTGAGCCCGGGACCCTTAGTTCAGTAGATGAACGCTCTACCAACTGAGCTAAAGTTTTGGACAAAATATCTATTAATTGTAGTAAAAATCTAAATTCGGCAGGCAGATAGGACCAAATATGTCTTAAAATTAGAAATTTCGAAGGGGTAATCGAATATATGGGGCAAGACAGAGAGAGGTGTTAAAAATGTCCAAAATTAATAGAAAAACACATCTTTTCAATGTGGAAGAAAACTGAAATTTGAAAAGAATGTAAAGGGACCACTTAAAATAAGCAGAGTCATCTCAAAATGTTAAATGGAGCCCCAGTAAATAAAGGAAAACAGGAAGTACACAAGAAAGAACACTTTTAGGTAGGGATGTAAATTTACCAGTATGATAAAAAGACCCTTCAAATAACCTAATAAAATTATAAATTCATAAGAAGGAATTGGTGAAATTTTTAAAATTATTAAAAACCTAACTATGTGGGAGAAAGCTAAAAAATTTGGCAAGTGGGTTAATGAATATTCCAAATAAATCTAAATTATAAAAATTTTAAATCTTAAAATGGAACTTCGGAGAAGATATGGGTTGAGGGGGGCAAAGTAGATGGTAGTTAAATAGAAAAACATTTTAGGGTATGTAAAAAATTAAATTCTGAAAATTGAAAAATGACACCTGGACACGGGAATCGAACCCGGGACCTTTGGCTTAGTACGCCAATGCTCTAACCACTGAGCTATCCAGGATTCGTCCCGTGCCCATGGTCATTCTTCACTCATATTTTAAGGCAGAGTCTATGATGGACAAAGCAGAAATCGTCAGCTACAATTATGTGATTTTTAATATCACAAGCCATCGGATAACGCAGGCATCGGTGACTCGGTAGTGGCTATTGCCAAGTTGTACAATTATTATTATAATTGTCAGGGAATGCGTATATTTATTAAGGAATGTAGAGGGATCATATCAAATATAAAATGAGTAAAATATATTCTTACTCTATAAGTGGGGCTGGTGAAACTGGGAGGATTCGAAATCTACTAAACTAAAAAAAAAAAAAAAGTTACTTATCAGTGCAGAATAGGATTAAAATTTGTCAGGAATGTGTATGGACAACCCCAAGCCGCAATGTAGGTACGAACATTCTTAAATTTCAAAATAAATATCCTCTATAAGTTTCCAAAAATATAAAAGAGTAGAACATATTAAATAGCTATTTAACACAATGATAAGCTTTAGGACGGTGACAGACTGACGGATGGTCGCTGCGACACAAATGACGCGACCACGTCGCTCTAGTGTATTGTATTGTTGCTGCTTATTTAATTTTTACTTCTTACCTTCAGAAATGCTCAAAAATCAAAAAGTCAAAAAAATTAAAAACTAAAAATTTGAATGATGATCATGGTTATGACCAAATAATGTGATCTTCAACTAGCAATGCATTTTAAATATGAAATTTAGCACCACGGTGTCTATAAATCGAATAATAATATATATTTTATATCAATACAATTTTATATGTCATATATTATTTAAGTCACATTTTACCCAAATGCAATATTATTATGCTATTAGAACCATCCTTTATTTTACTAGAAAACCATAATAGTGTCAAACCAATCACTAAATGAGGATTTTACAGGCCTAATACTGTCCTTATGTAATAAAAATAAAATATTTTGAAAATTAGGTTACATCAACACAGCTTGAACAATTTTGTGCTACATTGGTGCTTTCCTCAGTGTAGTCTATAAGATCAAAGATCTGTGTTAGGCATGGATTCAAAATAGGGATCAGGTAAAGAAAACAAATAAAATATCAATTAGAAGAAATAAAATAAATTTTAAAACTCGGTGAATTATTGAATTTTTCAATTGCCATACTAACCAAATATTATATTTATTAATATTCACATGGCACGAATTCATCAATCATAAATTAAATAATACTGACACAGTAGAATAAACAGGTAGATATAACAAATACTACACTAATAAATCCCCCAACAATGTTATTTGCCACATAAATATTGTACATGTTTGCTACAAGTAGTGAAATGCGGAAGTAAACAAGTGCTACTACTGTTACTATTTAGCAGCTGGTAATTGACAGTTCTTAAAACTAACACCAGATGTCAGAGGAACACGAGCATGCTAGTATGAAAAATTCAGCATTCTAACACTCTTGTGGCTATTTCCGACTGTCGCAGCAAAGGTAAATAAAGTTCACCCGTCGTGGGGTAAAGTCGATATCTGCAGTCAATGTCTATAATGCTCAGATCGGATATATTCAATTAACGCAGCTAATGGTTCACATGAAAGGGGTCGCTACGATCAAGAAATTCTCACAACGACGTTTTCAGGTATGTCGCGGCGTTCATGTCGCTAGTCTGACCCCTCTCATATGTAACACTGCAATACAATAGAGTGACCTGGTCACGGAGTTTGTATCACAGCGAAAAAAATGCGATCAAAACGTCAGTCTGTCAACGTCCTAAAAACTTTGTCGGGCTAAAAGGATTTATCCCTCACATACTGGCATATTCAACCCTAAGAAACAACACAAAAAGTAGCTAGTATAATCTACTGACTCACCACTGCTGGGCTCGTGCTTTACCATGATCACCCAATGCCAACTCACTTGTCACAATGTATGATCTGGCCTTGTCAAAATAATGAAGGACGAGCCCTGTATACACAAAATACAACTGATTGTTGCGCCCACTCTAAAACCATTCATCACCAACTAGGTATTCTTTTTGTTGGTTCTTGTATTTTATTGTTCTTCTTTACAACACTCTTATCCCCCTTGTCATGTGCGGAATTAGATGCATATAAATACGGGTTATCTGGTCTTAATAAAATTACCTTTTTATCTATCAAACTTGTTGGCTGAGATAGTGTGTCTGTTCGCTGCCCGAGGACCGTGTCGCTCTCCAACCGCCAACAATAGGTCTACGTCATAGTGGAACCATCGGTCACCCCATCTAGGTAGAGATGGCGACTCGCTACTCTTCATTTGTAACGTTTTCTTATTTAAGCTAGGTGTTTGACCCAGGTTTTGGCTAGTGTTGTAATTCTATAGAAGAATGTTCTAACTAGACTAGTTTACTATCCCTGAATGGGATCCGTCTATTACCTTCTAATGAGCTATCAATAAATTATATTGTTTTAAGTCACTTAACGACAGATTGTTCTTGTCTGTTTGAATAGAGCTGTGTGATACTGAGTATTGTGTTGTTTGAATGATTTAGCTATTTTACGCTAGTATTTAATATAACCTGACAGTGAGTTACATGAAATTAGTACGTTAGTATTAGGGACCTAATTAGGTCAGTTGTTGTTTATGTGTTATATTGACAACATCTTGGGTATTTCAGTTCTTGATAGGCAATTTATGGTTCACTGTAATAAGTCAGGTGTGGATCGAGTTTTATGATTGACACTTTGTGAGTGGCGGGAATTCTTAAGATGCTTGTGGGGCTAGTTGTTCTAGCCTTGGGGAATACTATCCCTTAATGTGTTCCTTGTGGACCTAGCTCGTTCGGGTGGTTTTAACTAGATTTGGGGTTCCTAATTAGGATTAGGCCCTACTATTGTTTTGACTAATCTTATCCTCCCGTGGTAAAAGTCTGGTTATTTATTTGCTATGCTTTCAACCCAGCCAAAATGGTGTGCTTGCATCATAATTATTACTGAAGGTCCCTGGGGACTTTTCTAGTTTCAAAGAAACTCTACCGTGGCTTCTTTAAGAAAAGTTAGACCTACTCAGTTAGTAGTAGGTTAGTTAGACTACATTTTGTGAAGACTCAACACTTTCTCAAGAGAGCTGTGTTCCAACGTATTATCGTACTATTTAGTACCTGTTTAACTGGGACTCTGTCTGTACTAAAATAATATTTCTCCTACCCATTCAGTCTAATGTATTCAATTGTCTATAGTAGTGTAAAGCAGGCGTGTTCGTTAAGAAGCTACCTAATATATTATTTAAATGTACGTTTTTTGACAAGTTCTCATTTGAAGTTTAGTATGAATAGTGTCAGTCATTGTCTTAATTGAAAGTTAGAGTTGTTTTTTGATCAATCATGTTAATGAACCTTGAGTGGACTGCTGCCCTCATTAAACTTGTTTATATTCACCCAAGTAATTAAACTACAGCAACACTGTTTATGTTAATACCTTTATGTATATTAACTTATTTGTCTTTAATAGATTTAAACTTATTTTTGTATTGCTACATTGTTAGGTCAACCCCCATCCTCTCCGTAATTTGTTCCCTAACTACCGCACTGACATGGACCTAATGGAAGTGTCTAACGGTGAAATACAATGACTACATTCCATCACCGTATTAAAATTATGAATCTCTAGCATGTCAGATATGACAGCGGATCAATCAGGCTAATTATCTCTGATCTGCTGGCCGTAGAGTGCAGTGCATTGCAAGACAAACCCACTCCCACTGGAACAAGGCCAGGAGGTTCTTGGCCTGAGGAACGAGGAGGGACACTACCCCAGAGGAAATGTAAGGGGAGATTGTCTGCTTTAATATTTCATAGTGAAATGCTGGATTACTTTAAATCAAAGCTGCTCCCAAATTTAAGAAAGGGATTTTTTTTAAACCTGAAGATAGCTAGATATACATTTGGTTTAAATCAATTTATTAATGAACGCTAAAATTTCCCAGCCAAAATTTTTGAAAAACATCTGTGAAAACCAACATTATGTCTTATCTTGCTTGCAATAATCTTTTTAGGCCGAATAGATAGTTTCAGTTTTGAGTTAAATAATCACGTTTCATTTTGGGAACAAAATTTCAAGTGCATTTTATAGATATAAAAATATGTCAAACATATGTTTTTCTTTTCCATTTATTTTACTTTTCAAGCCTTAAACATTTTAAACTAGCTAGCGACTAAAGCGTGTTTCACAATGAGGCGGACTATAAGAGGTCAGATATCACGTCGCTTGTGCTAGTAAAGACGTTTCCAGTCATGGGCTTCTGGGCCAAATAACTGACTTTCAACAAATCTGAAAAGCTCCCTCCATCTCCCTTCTACACCACACCATCGCTTATTTTCATGATGACAGTAAGATACGCAAATGGTTTTTTTAGAAGTATTTACCAGTGTCGTGTGATATGTATATTTGTCTAGGTGGGTTTTTTTAGTGCAGCAGCTTATTGTTTTGTAGATTTCTGTTCATTTATTAGGGGCTTCTCTATCATGTTTAAAAATGGTTAAGTTCTTGGTAATAAATAAAAGGAGTGACGAGAATTTTGATGGTGGCTTCACACAAGGACAAGATAACCGAACAGTACAGCAGCCCCATGAATCCCTGTGCGTTTACTTCATATTAGTTTTCTGGTTAGGTAAACCCCATGAAAAGTGACTTTGCACGTGATGTTTGAGGATAAGGTGTGAAGAAAACCACGGAACGTACATATTTACTACCTCTAAATCCTGCGCTATAGCAATATTGCGCGTCTGGCCTATATAACTCGTAGTCCAATTTGTGGAAGGATTAGCCAGTACTAATGTACTGTTGCCCAGAGGGAGGGGGGCTCGGTGGTTCTAATTGTACGTAATTTCAGTGGGGGTTCTTTCCATGTCTCGGTGAGATGAGGTGATGGTGATAGTGAGTATGAGGGTGTGGAATGAATAGAAAACACTTAAACCTATTTTAAAGCCAACTTGAACCTAAATAACAAAACCCTGGAGATGGTTGGGTAAAATTACCCAAGTCACCATCCGAGAATCGAGCCGTGGGCTCTTAGGCTCATAGACAGTTGCACTTAAAACTAAACCACGGAGTGGGTTAATCATTTGCTAGCGGTAAAAGATGAATTTCGAGTTCAGATTCTAAAAGTTTGGTGTTGAAAATGTATTCCACCGTGTTTTAAACTTTTTAATGGCTGCATATTGACTCAAATAAAATGTATTCTGTTTTTTCATTCAAACCCTAGTAAAAATAAAATAAGAAAAAATATTGAGGATATATTTACCTTCAAGGTCTTTAACTATTAGAAAAAATCATTAGAGATGTGTCGAATACATGAAAATCCAGATTTTCTTAAACTAGCAATGATGAATCGCAAACAAATGAAAATTTGCATTAATGAATAATCAGACAGGTTCACAAATATCTTCAAATAAATTTGTTGGTATATTGTGTCCTGAGAAGATTCCAACGACAATCCGATACCTGTCCAAAGAAGGTTTGGCTTTAAAAGGGCATTTCTTTCAGTTGTTTACTATACGTGGTTAGGACGTCCCTGAAATACCGACATGGATGGATTAATCAAAGTATACACAGAACTTTGGGTGGGAAAATATTGAATGAAATTCTTGAAATAATGAGGAAAGTAGTTTTAAGAATGATTTTTGTAAATGTGATTTCTCAAAATCTACCAATATTTTCTGTCGTGTAATGGAACCAGAGATCTGAGTGGAAAGGAGCAGTCAAGTAGCCATTTTCAGATTGTTTGACATGGACTTGTGTCCCCATGGAGTATTTGTTAGCCTCTAAAATGTGAGAAAAATCTTTGACGTCCATGTTGCATCAGTAGTTGGTGATGTAAAATTAAGAGTCTAGCTTACTGTGGACAAATTGAGAGATCAAAACTACAATAATGATCTAAACATGAGTTGTTCAGAAATAGGAATACAAGCTATCATAAGAGAGAGATATCAGATTTCTATTTTTCTAGATTGTGGTGATTATTGTAGAAATCTTTTGATAAATATGCCTGTGAAGCATCTAAAATTGTAAGAAATGTTTTCAATAGCACACGAGCTGTTTTGCTTTCCCAGTCACTGCCAGCAAGATTCTCTGATTAAGAACGATTAAGAACGATTCAGGATTGATTATGACTTGGGGTGGTGTCATGCAGCTTTAAATTTTGATCAGGGGCTTTCAAGGACCGAAACAAACCACATCGGGGCTAATTGCTCCTGTCGATTTAGCTAACGCAGGAATATCCAATTATCGTACTGAAGAAGATTTTCATTCCTTGCTTCTAGAAATCTTCAGCTACAGACCTGCTTCCAGATTTTCTTCCAAAGAATAAAATCAATCTTAAGATACTTTCAGTTTCAGGAGAGGACTCAGCCTTATCTGAGTTGTAGATCAGATTCACTTTGGAAGGGCTTGAGAGAGTTCAGTTAATACAAAGTGTATTCCTTGGGTTTGATGAATAAGAACATGGGGAAGGATTAGATTTATTGAGAAAGTTCCAAAATTTTATATAAAATCTCTGATAAATGAACGGAAAATCTATTACCTGAAATACTATTCATACTGGTCCACCAATGTAAATTTATCTGAATTTCTTATGACACTTAAGGAACTAAGCCCAAAAGTAAGGTAAGCCTTTTTAAAGTAATAATATTCTCATAGTCTTGATTTTATAATTTTTGTTTATATCAGTTATAGTGTTTTCATCTTTGAAGTTCTTTTAATTTTTGGAGATCCAGCCAAAGTCTATTTATGAAGGTTAGAAAAAAATATCTGTATTGCATGTTAACCTATGTATTTCTATTTTAATAGCAAGCGTTAACATATAAATGTGTAGTCACACCTAGCTCTGATAACTATGTTATACTTTCTTCTAGGAAGATATATTGTAACAAAGAACTCACACAGATACTGATTCAGGTTTTGAAGAGAATCTGAGATACCGTTTATTTCTTTGAGACGAAAGAATACGTACCTAAATAATTACATAAAGTAACAAAGACATGTTGCACTTTGTCACACTCACAAGGATTTTCTTGAAAACATACATTTGGGAAAAATTGATAAGTTATTTCTTAGTGCCAATGAAAGACTATTAAAAATATATGGAATGGTTGAGTGAGAGTGGATTTGTAAATTTATAAATAGGTACTGTATATTTATTTAATGTCAACTTTTGAGAAAGAATTTATTATTTTTATTGTAACCATACCATAAACTAAGTATTGTATTAATAAGACTGTTAGTCATCAGAAAATTAAATCTGTACTAGAAGCAATATTTTTGACACTACCTATAGAGGCACAACTGTATCCCCCCAAAATTATAAGCGATGCGCCCATTGGAAAGGCATTCCACCACTTTGCACTCCTCAGCCGTCTTATTTTCTCCGCTAAATTCTTGACATCGTTTTGTGCGGTGTACCGGTGTGAGTTCTGCCACTAATTAGATCCATGTAAGCAATGAAACTGCGGTAGCGCGCACTGGCTTATAGAGCAATACTACACTGCAGAGGGGGTTTACCTTAAAGATGATTACTAAACCACCGGTTTATTGAGGTTCAGAAGATGGTGCCAAAGATATTTAACTACAATTTTATAACTATCTGGTATGAGAAAAGCGACATACTTTGGCCTATTACGTAACCAAACTAACGCACATATGCATTAATGGGGTAGTTATTAGTAAGTTAGTCATAAAATAAATGATACGACACAATAACACAAACATTTTCATATTGTGTAAAAAAAAGTTCAGAAATAGTTTTTTAGTAAAATAACCTTAAATACTCCTATTCAATTCTACATGAGTGAAGAATGACCCTGGACACGGGATGATTACTAGATAGCTTGGTGGCTAGAGTATTAACGTACTAAGCTAATGGTCCCAGCTTCGATTCCCGTGCCCATGTGTAATAATTTGACAATTTACAGAATATGATATCTAAATGCGGCTAAAACTGTAATTAACAATTAGTGTAGCATTAGATATTTGACCCTTAAATAAGTTTTACTCATAAAAATAAACACATCATGTTGAGAATCACATTAATCACTCTTTATATATAATTTTTTTTAAATATATTCAAACTTTTTAAAAACCAATTATTTGTAAACTACTCTAAAATTATTCGTCTTATGTGAAAATAAAAGCGTATTCTTACTTCTCAAGTTATCATGAACAGCCATTAATAGATTTTCATTTTGAATTCAATCTTCAAGGTTAATTCCCAAAACATTTCAACCTTCTAAGATTTGTTGTAAGTAAACTACCCTTAAATTAATTTGTTTTAGATAAATAAATTACATTATTATTGATATGTAAAATATTCTCACGATAACAATTTTGAGCCAAATCTCTAAGGACATTTTTTAAACATTCAAAATTAAATAAACTGTCATCAGCTAACCACCAATAACCAATTTTTCCCTAAAACAAGTATACAGCATTATTTATCATGCTAATTTCTAGCTCCACATACATACACTTTAAACAAAATCATTATAGCCATTTTCAAAATAACTAGAACTTTCCAAAATTACTCCTCACTAAACGACCTTTAATATGTTTACCCAAAACAAAGTATACTGGTGTCTTTCTCAAGTTAAACACTCTCAAGATACCAATTTGGAACCAAATCATTAAATTAATTTGTAAAATAATTCAAATTGTTTTGAAACCAGTCATCTCTGAAAAACCAATAAATAGTTTTCACCACAAAAACAAATCAACAGTGTTAATTTTTATGTCAACCACCACTAATATACCCATTTGAAACCAAATCGTTAGATTCGTGTGTGAAATATTTTAAGTTTTTAAAAAACAAGTCATCAATAAACCACCCATAAATGAGTCTTATCCCAAAACCAGGCAAACAATGTTTATGTTTATGTCAAACACTCCCAAAATACATATTTTGAACCAAATTGTTGGAGCTATTTATAAAATATTTCAAGTTTTTGAAAAACCATCAGTAAACTACCACGAAACGAATTATTGCCCAAAAACTAATTAAATAGGCTATTTTTCATGTCAAACAAGCCCTATATATGCATTTTAAACAAAATTATCAAATTCATTTTCGAAAAATTGTAAATTCAAAAAAATGTATCATCAGTACCCTTAATTGACGGTCTAGCTTAGTAATAAATAAATGTTTTGTATCGTAGCCCTATAAAATATAAATACCAAGTGTGGACAAAATCGATCAAACCGTTTAGGATCCATGGTTAGGGACAGACAGAAAAACAGAATTTTAAATCCATTTTAATGTAAAACCACCCTATTGCCCTTTTGGAATTTGAATTCAACGATCACCCTCCCTTTTGTTGGCAAATAATACCAGAAAATATTTACGTCTTACTCCATGTAATCCAATGGGGATATGGTTAAGTCAATTGAAAAGGAATTAAACTAGAAGTATAAATTACACAATATTCCCTTCATCTCTAGTGCACCCGACAGGTATTTGAACTAATAATCTGGGTGAGAGAGATACATAATAGCGATTAGCTAGCTTTATTAATAGTTATTACAGATAGCTAAAGTCACGTTAAAGTAATAAGTGAAAAATAAGTCTAATAATTCTCCTCAGACCCAGACAATACCTAAGTAGGTACCACAGCCCTAACAAGGCACATCATTGCACAGATCTCTGTATTCTGATTTAGAAAACAATAAAATTGAGACCAATGAAAATGTTTTACATGTTTTAAAAAATAAATTAGAATTAAAATTAGATCGTTTGAAATAAATAATCCGTAAAACTGGTCCCAATTTCTGTATTGTTGAGTCAAAAATGAGCCTAGTCTTGTATCTCATTTCCTAATTAATTGGTAATAAGATTAATTGAGTGCTAAATTTGGTTAACTATGTGTGATTTTATGAGGAAACCAAGTTTGATGAAAAATGTTTACAATAAATTATTATTCAAAAGTTTGATTCAATTTTGAAAATATATCATAATAATTTAAAATTTATTTATTAGGGTGGATCCTATATTATAAATCATCGATTGTTTAGAGATAAGCTAATGCCGTGGCTATTTTTATACATCATTAGAGATAGGATTTTGCCTATTTGCCTTTTATTTTCCTAAATCGTAAAACATAGGTTGTTGATATATATATTTATTTCATGTTATTACGATTACAATATGCTATTTTTATAGTGCCTATATTTTCCTATTCTGTTGGTTTTTGCCTATTTTATGAATAAAAGCCTTAAATGTGCCTATTTCGGCTTTGTACTCTCTTTCTCTCTTTTTTACCCTTCTGAAAGAGGTTTAGTTTCTTAGAAATGGAAGTTTCGGCAATATTATGGGGCGGGGGCAGGGAAGGGGGAGAAGGTATATGACATGGCTTTAACTGACATGCTCTGTCCTTGACAGACTATGTTTATACAGGGCCACGTGACACGTACTTTCCTGGACATGTGACGTGGCCTGCACTACTCATTGGTCATTAAATCGCGCGGGAGAAATTCCCATAATTTACCCTATTAAACGAGACATTATTGTATATAGGCTTAGTATATATTTGTACATTTTTCCTTGAAAACCGGCCTAAGGATTTTGATGAAATTGAGATATCTAGCGTCTTCGGATGCGAAGTAGCAATTTAGCTAGATCTCGACTTTGGGAAAACTCATTTAGTGGGTATGAGGGGGTGGGTGGTAAATATTTGTAAATTATCTTGAAAACGGGCTCAAGGATTTAGATTAAATTGGTTTATTTACCATTATTGGGTGCGAGAAAGCGATCTAGCTAGGTCTCGATTTTGGAAAAACTCATTTATTGAGCAGTGGCAGACATCTTGAGAGGAAACGGTACGGATTTGCAGGATAAAAATTTAACCCCTTCAGAGTTGGCAAATTTAAAAAGTTTTCCCTTGATATCCTGTGAAATAGAGCGAAGCTTTTCTTAGCCAGAAAATCATTCTATCAGGCAATAGAACCGATTTTAAAACGGAAAACCTAGGAAAGTATCTGGTGATTTACAGCAATGTAAATTGTTTGTAAGCTGCAGGTAGTAAAATAAATTTTACATTGCTTATAGGACTATTTTTCATTAAGTGCCTATTTTGTTGCCTAAATCCCATATTTTTAGTGCCTATTTGCCTGCCTATTTTAAACGTTTTTGGTGCCTAAGAATCCGGTCCCTATACATCATATTAATCTCTAAAAAGTCGTTATAATTTGAAGATATTTTTTCCATATAACATAGCTATTAAGATTAAAAATACCTTTTTAAATCATTTTATTTGATAATGATTTGTATAAAATATTTATTTAAAGCTTGATTAAGTCGTATTATTAAAATATATTTTAACTAGATTATACTGCCCTGACTAGCACATGTTCTACCACCCCAGGCATATTTTGACTAAATACCTCTGTCCCTCTCTATCTTACACTCTCTAATCCCTCCTCCTTCTCTCCATTAAACTTCAGATTACAAACTCCTCACCCTCACACATCCCAAACATTCTCAAGCCAAACTTCCCTAAGTGTAGCAATTAATTAGCTATAATTAGTTAGTTAAGGAAACCTTTCTCAACTTTTTGAGGTAAATGTGGTCATACATTAAATAAAGTATAGGAAAAGGGTACCTTCTTCCATATATACATATATAAGTATAACAGTAGATATAGTTAGCATGAATAAATAATTATTAGAAGAAAACAATACCAAAAAATGGTGTATAGTAATCTATCCTTTCTCTGTATAATATCATATCTCTCACTGTGGACTAAAGTTTGTATACTCAATTGTCCACTCATATTCTGTTTAAATCACGGCGAGCTCTGTTAGCAAGTATTCTCTCATTGCTGATCTCAAGTAGCACTTAATTAAGTCAAGTTTCTATTAGTTGGACGCTACCAAGGACTTTCTAGAGTCTAGATAAATCTTACTCTGAAGAGTAGACAATACAGATGGAAGAGAATAGCAGACAAACAGCAACAGGTTGCACCCATACATTTAATTGTAGTTCCTCAGTAGCTTAGGCATGAGGTCATTATCGAAAACAACTGTTTGGGAGCAAAGTGATATACGTTTCCAATGGAAGAATTTTGATTTAGGACTTGAATGATTGATCGAAAATGAAATGCTTATTTTTGGTGTCTGATAAAAAAAACACTATTGAATACACCAACCAAGTTTGGTCAATCTTTAATCAATTTGAAACCATATTTGAATCAGTCAATTCGAAAAGCCCTCGAGTATAACAAAAGGACACAATTAATATTTTGGAAAAGGACAGGACTCTGGAAATACGCCCCTTTTTGAAAGGAATGTTTATATTTAATATACTATATAATCATCGTGAAAGTGACATGCTAACACCAATTATATGCATGAGGTAATCAAAAAAGGAAAGAAAATGTATTTTGTTAAAAAGTGAATATTTGATCTTATTTAAATGACTGATTTATTTAAATAATCTCTTAAAATATTACATATATTGTTCAATTTTTTCCCTACTAAAAATAAAACCAAAATAAGCAATATTTTGAGTAATTCCTTAAACAAGCCTACCAAAAAACATGTTTTTCCTCCAAAGAGTTGACAAAGAGTTGAAAGAGTATTTATATATAGTGTTGGTCTCATGCGTGAAGGACAGAAAATAGTCCACCTCTTCCTTTGAATATGTAAAGTATGTTCATTTACCAAGAGATGGAGGGGGGACATGCAATGATAGGTCATAAAACTAACTAATTAGGGAAACTTGTACAGGGATAACACAAACTAGCAACTAACGTGAAATAACGATCGATGTAACTAATAAGAAAATATACGGTGTTAGTTCACACGGTCATTGTTTTGATCCTAGCTACGACAGAAATGAAATTATTTCCATGAAATTATTTCTGTATGCATACATTTTAAGTTTAATCCATATTTTGAAACAATCCAAAATATCCATGTTTAACTAAGAATGTATCTATGGAATAATTTTGTATTAAAATGTTTTCATCTAACTAATATTTTTAAACAAAGATGATTACTTTTGTTTGGAAAATCTTGAAATTAATTAAAATTTATAAATATCAGCGCTCATACTTGAACATTGCTGAAACTATGACAAGCGCTACCACCAATAAGTTTTTATAATGTATATATACTGGTTTTATGGCTATGATAGTAACTGTAAATACTATTAATATTTGACTTGTACTGAATTAAGTAAGTAAACGTAACTATTTGGTTCAGGGTTTGAAACATAGCAGTTATGAAAAGATATATGGTTTGCTAGTAGAAATATGGTATTATAATTCTTCCTGAGAATCTTAAAAACATGTTATCCTAAAGTTGCCCAAAATTTTATCAGCGGAAAATTATTTTCATGAAAAATCTAATAAGCGTTTTTAAGTTACGGGTAAGTCATATTACAGTTTGCAAGAGTAACTGTGATGTGTTTTAATAAATACTTCATAATAACGATTCTTGTTCCGCCTAAACATAGCTTTTCAATTGAAATCAAAACACACCTTTGTTACAGTTTATCCTACCCCTAATTGCCTACCATTGCTATGTAAATAAGCGTGTTGCAATCCCAGATGCAGCCGGCATACTTGCACTTACCTTTTATATATTCTGACTTCAAGCATTGGTTCTTCTAATAGATAATAAATGAAACAATGCGTACATCACACAAACCTAAAATAGGAGAAGTTAACTTAAAATATACAAGATATATGGAACTAAATAATAGTTTCTAAATTATATTAGAATAAATATCATGATATTCTACTAAAGTGTATAAATTAAATAATACACATTGTTACAGAAATGCAATGAGAAAAATATTAGCATAACTGTTTACCATAAACATAACAATCAACTCCCCACAATCCAGACTTCCATTTAAACTATATTTTGGCTTAAATCTCAGAGACTATTAGTTTTATAAAAGTATCTATATCAAAAAAGTTTTGAATTTTTAACTGTCCTCTAACTTTTCAAGGATAATCTATTTTCTTACTTCAATGGGTACTAGAGATATGATTTAAACATAAATGGTAAGGAACTCCGCACGAACCTTCTCTCTATTTTAACAAATTGCGCTTGACATACGTAGAATATTTTTTGACATAAGGTTTTAAATTTCATAATTTTATTTTTAAAGAATTAACGTCTTCATGTGTATATTTTGATCAATACAAAATATCGATATTGGATCCACAAGAGTCTACACTTCTTATTAAAAATTTGACTTTCGGTAAATATTTTCGTAATTTTACTAGGGTATGCACATCTTATGGCTATTGCATTGATATTAAATTTCCCCTTCATAAATGTAGACCAATTAAATAGCTAATTATTGACTATTGAGTCTAAAATGAGAGAGCCATGTAGCCGATTTTGAGAAAATGGACTTTTTTCTCTTTTCATCCTTTAGTAAATTGCTATTAATTCTAGGGTTAGACAGAAGGCGTTGCAAAAAAACACTTTATAGGGTTCGGAGGGTCATGAAACGTTGACATCCATAAACATCTCGGGATATTTTCTTTTACGGTTGTAATACTTTACCTTAAAGTTTTGGCAATGTTAAATGAAATATATAGGCCTATTTGTATATAGCTTGAAAACTTTTGGTTTTATAAAAATATAATTCAAGTAAAAGATGGAAGATTATAAATACATATACGCAATGATAAGTAATTTCATATTTCAAAAAATTACGAAGATAAAATTCAAAATTAGAATTTACGAATCAGACCGAAGCCCTTAAAGTCATTTTGACGTAAAGTTGAGGGTAGCTATTTGGTTTGTAATATTGATCAAAGCCTAATAATGATATTTAATCTAAATCGTTAAAGCCGATTTAGATAAAAGCAATTTTTTATCTTTCCGTCCTTAAGGAAACTACCATTAATTTTAGGGCTAGATATCCAATTCCAAAAATTCCTTGGTGTAAGCCTATGAAAGCCCTGTGTACCAAGTTTTAGCCCAATCGATAAAATAGTTTAGTCTTTAGCCTGAGGTACAGACTGACAGACAGATCGACAGACAGACAGATCGACAGACAGACAGATCGACAGACAGACAGATCGACAGACAGACAGATCGACAGACAGACAGATCGACAGACAGACAGATCGACAGACAGACAGATCGACAGACAGACAGATCGACAGACAGATCGACAGACAGACAGATCGACAGACAGACAGATCGACAGACAGACAGATCGACAGACAGACAGATCGACAGACAGACAGATCAACAGAAAGACAGATCGACAGACAGACAGATCGACAGACAGAAAAACGGCATTGTGAAAAACACTTTTTAGGGTTCGGTGGGTCATGAGACGTTGACATCCATCAAAATCTCAAGTTCAGTTTTTTTTGACGCTCACAAAACTGTAAGGTAGCGAGAAAGTAAAAATATTGATTTTGGGTCCCCGTGGGTCAAAACTTTGTATTAAAATGGGACTTCCGGTTTAAAATTTTCGACACTTTATTAGGGGTTGAAACACTATGGTTATTGCATTGCTACTAGTTTCTCATTTATAAAATTTTGACCAATAAAATAGGTAAATATTGACTATTGAATTTAATAATAATTTGAGTTTGATTGGTCGTATGGATGCTTAAAATGCAACAAATACATATTTTATATTTGTATCAAACTTAGCATGCGTTGGTTCTTATTTGTTAAGATTGACGTTGCAAAAAAATTTACAAATAAATGCAGCTGCAAAAAAAAACAACACTTAAACATTAGAAATACTTATCAATGTAATTTTTAGTGAAAGAAATAGTTTAAAACCTGCTTACATGAAATTGACTGAGTTTAACAAACTTATGTTGTCTGCCCCCCTCCCCTTCAAGAACCTAACATAATATCCATAGTTGAAGCTTGGTTGAAGTAAGCAGCAGTTATAACCAGTATAGCTGAGGCTTCGGTCAACGCTACACGTATTTTCATCGAATTTTGCATCTTTATGCCAGTTAATAATTGTGTTTTTGATTTTTTCCGTAAATATATATGGCTGACCCAAAGCCAAAAGTGTCACAGCAGCAATTGAACAAATAAGTTCTTATATCGAAGAAAATAGAGAAGAATACCAATTTATACTGAATGAAACTCTTGAAGAGTTCAACGGCTACATCCCCCCTGAAAAAACTATAAAAATGAAGCTCACCACCAAATATGGTGATGATATTACCATCACCTCCCAGAATAAGAAACCACACATCATTTGTTTCCGTGATACCGCATATATATATTTGACAGTTAGCTGGTATGAAACACGAAACCAGGATGAACCGCAGTAATGGATCAGGATTGTTGAAGCTGCAGTAGATAATATAAGGGAAGACATTAGATCCAAAGTATATGAAACAAGTACTACGACAGACGCTTTCTTGGAAAACGTTGAAACGGATGTTCCTGATTCTCTGCCAGTTTTTATAAATCACGTCGTTATGAAGGATAAAACTGGAAAAGTAGACAAGTGGAAAACAAAGTGCATGTCTATTGCACATTCCATCTTTGCTGCTGCTAGGCCAAGATCATTTCTGCCTGATTTACAAGTTGGTCTCACAGCATTTTTCTGCAATAAAAAAAATCCCCAGAGATATTTTAAACGTATTGTCGGCTTTGGGATTTAGTGTCTCGTACGAAGAAACCAAACTTTTCGAAATAACAGTGCTGAAGGATCCGTAAAAGGAGGTAAGTTGTGACTCATTCTATCAATTTCTGTTCGACAATGCTGATGTGAATATTAATATGATTGATGCACCCGATACTTTCAATGCGATGTGGGGGATTCAGTGCATAGCTCCCTCAAGTTATGTTTTTTCGGGTGCGGGAATCACAAGATCAAAAAAGATTCTAAGTGCGTATGCTTTGGGAGGGATTGGCCATGTTCCATAGACATCAATATACGGAGAGCGAAACGCGATATTTCGAGTGGTTGTGGCAAAGTACCACAATTCTCGCCGCTATTGTTTCGAAACTATATATATTAGCGAATAAGCCCTTTAAATCATTTATATAAAACTATCTTCAATATAGATAATTACTGTTTTCACTGTAAAATTAACACAAAAAGAGATATAGGCGAGAAACTGAAATCTGTCTTCATTTAGCCAATATGGCAGCCAACGCAGAAGTTTTTCAAGGGGGGAAACTTAGTATGTTGATCAAACCCCCGAAATAAAGCGATCAAAACCATTTCCAGCTTTCCCCTTATTATTTCCGTCAAAAAATCGCCACCGCCTGGCCTACTAGGTTTTAACGCAATAATTATCTAATATGATAGAGTAAGAAAGTAAGGCACTCAAAAAAGTATGTTATTTTTCTTTTGAACTCTTAGGGAAAAAGTTTGTACAGCAATTGTCTATCTCTAACATTTTAGAATCATTAGTCAATATTTATCTCTTTATTGGTCAAAACTTATAAATGAGGAATTTGATAGCAATGTGTTAACCATAAGATGTGCAACCCTTAATAAAATTTTAGAATGTTAAACGAAAGTTGACATTTTATTTCTAAGTTTTGACCCTTGCGAACCCAATATCGATCTTTTTATTGGTTCAAAATAATATATAAATAAAGACTTTAATAATTCTTTAAAAATAAAAATAAAAAATGTATAACTATCAGTCAAAAAAGTCTTACTTAAGTAGAGCGCAATTTTTGCGCTGGTTTGCTAACGTACCGATATATTATTTCGTTTCACATATATAATCAGTTTTGAGTAAATATCTCCATTTTTAAGCAATGGAGTTATAAAGTCCATGTGGAGTTGCGTACCATTTATCTGATATAGTTTATATAGTCTACATCCAACTACTATCCGAGATGCATTGGTATATTTGACAATTAATATAATTGGATTAGTACGTCAATTTAATATCTGTTGACAATATATAAACATCATATTATTAATAATTTTTTAAAATGTTTGCATCCTCGTCTCGGACCGTGTATATCCAAGGGATTATACTCATATTAATGAATGTCCTGTTATGATAGTGTTTTTTGATTGAGGTTGGCTGTGATCACAAGAATAGTAGGAAATCAATTACTGTTTTAAAATAGTGAAGCTGTTGAAAAATATATACTTCAAACACAAAGCTATAATGTGACGATAAACATGTGAAATTTATATAGGCCATTTTATAGATATATGATGGTGTTCAGGATTTTTTACATTTTGGAGACATGTTTATAATATTTATATTTTATTTAAGAATTCAAGGATATATTTTAGATAAAAATTATCAAAATAAATACATTGTGAATTTGATATTTTCTACTAAATATTTTATGCCAGTTTTTTTAATATCAAATCAATTTAAAATATATATTTTTATCTTGCATTTCAGTCGTCAATCACACCTTACAAAATATATTTTTCGTAGTGATAATATCCGATCTATATAAACAATACCCACGATACATTATTTTAATTCCTAAGTATAATACGAATTATGTCCAAATAATATATATGCAGTACAACCGAAATTCATAATGGAAATGACATTTGTTTAATCCATAAATTTTATTTTAACTTTTAGTCTCTAAAATGTCAGACTACTTTGATAATATACTATATATTTATAAATTCACAAGACCGCTGAATATCGTAGCTTGGGGGACAATAGCGGTCTTGTGAATGTATTTACATTTAAGGTTTATAATTTTTCTTCGTAATGAATTTCAATTTAAAATAGATCATTCAACAATTTTATACTATATCTAAACATCTTATACTCACGCGGGGAATCTATAAGTATTTTTGCTTCTTTTTTAGGAAATTAAATTAACCAAAGAAAAAAGTAACCAATCTTATATTATTTTAAAATATCAACCTTTTATTGGTTTAAATTATGTGCCTTAGCTTAGATGAAACCATGAATTATTACCTATAACATAAAATACTTGTTTTGCCTATCTATTTTTACTTCCATTGGTTTTGTTCGTAATTCCCGGTGAGCTATAGGATTGAAATTCAACATGGTAATTCCTGGAGAGTCCTAGAATGATGTGAAAATACTAAGCCCTAAAAATTCTAAAAGTATTAGAATTTTTGACCCCAATAATTCCTCATAGTTATATTGGCTGTAAAATATTCAAGTCAATCCGATCGCGCTGAAATCCATTATTCTGGGGTTTCTTACATTGCTAAACATAACGCTTTTTTTTTCTTCTAAATTCATGTTAGCTGAATCTAATTCAATATCAAAAGAGATTAGTTTAAATTTCTTGTCTAAGGAAAATGTTTGCAGTGCTAAAAGTATATTAAGTTCTCTCTTTAGGTGCAACAACGGCCCATCTTTTTTTTAACCAGATTAGGTAGGTGTTTAAGGGAAAATAAAAACGTAACGTAATCCTACCACCACTAAAGTTAAAAATGTTAATATAATAATAGATATCTTAAAATCCAATGATGTTACGGTATTACGGCATTTTAACACAAAGCGCTTTTATTATTTAACATAAAGATTGTATACACAGTAATTGTAACTTTGCAACCATTTTTATATATTGAACTTAGTGAGATAAAAAACACTTTTCCAACATTTGATTATTGGGCTTTTGAGAATAAAAAAATACCATAAATAGTGTCATGAATATATGTCTCTATTCATTCCCTTACTGTTTTCACATCAGGCAACAAACCAGCCTACTCTCTGACCCAATCATTTAGCTTATCTAGGAGAGTTGGATGAACTAAGGTATACCATCTAAGAACTCATCTCCCGGTCATTTATAACCTAAAGTATGGCTCCTCAGCTACTGGACCATAACAAGCTGTAATCTCTGGAGCAAGGAAACCCCCTTCCCCATCTTCCTGGCTCCAGAGCTCAAAGGAGTTGGCTTTCCAAGTTTAGTGATTAGACCTACTAGAGAAGTAAGAAACACAGCCTTGATGAATCAGCAAAACGTCACCAATGACTTTTTTCTTGAATTGCTGAGTAAGATATTTATACCAGCGAATAGTGAAGTTTGTAATGTATAATAGTAATTACTAGTGTTGGTCGTGATAGGACATTCCCCAGCCCCTGGAGCCTTGGCCTAAGACCCACATGAGCTTAAATTTTAAAGGTTCCCAATACTGTCTTCTTTCCATATTATATCCCATACTCTAATGGTAATCTTCACGTTGTAAACAAAGCTCTGGGAACCCAAAGAGCCTTTGTCAGTAATTCCACTGTATATCTCTAAATATTACATTTGCCTGTAAACTAGCACACTAGAAACGGTCTTATTATAGGACCAAATTAAACTAGGTTAATCGTAACTCCAAATAATCCATATATTTGGGGATATTTTTGTTTTAGATATGTAAAAATTGAAAAGGCATAATTTGTCGAGAAAATATATTTGTTAATAGAATTAAGAATAAGATGTGGTGTATTAATAAAATTTTGAATAAAACCTGAAGCTTTATAATATATATATATATATATATATATATACACTCATGGGTTGGTTGATCTAGTTATTAAGAGCAACTGTAGTGCTACTGTATTGTATTTTCCAGGAAATGATTGTAATCGAAATTTTTCAGTTTATATAATTGTAAAGCTGAATTTACAGTAAATGATTTCTACTATATATACAGTATGTACAGTATATATACAGTATATATACTATATATATATACTATATAGTATATATACAGTATATATACTATATATATATATATATATATATATATGCTCAGTAAGAAATTCAATAAAGGGAACAAACATGAATGGCTAATTGTTTGAAAACTAGGAAGCAACCTTTTCTAAGCCTTACATTTCTTAGAAACTAGTGAATTTAAACTAATTTGTATAAAGATTTCTACATTTGGATGTTCCTGCATTCTTTCAGTGACGACAAAAGTAAATATAATCTACCGGAAATGTTGACTGGCGCTGCAAAGACAAGTAAAATTACACACTGGACAAATCACCCCTTTCTTTGCCTGCCGGATAAAACCTTCCCTCGAATCAATTATAGTGTGCTAAAAATTTTCATTATCATGCCTAAATATAAATAATGTTGAGAAAGTGATACTATGTTTTATATTATTTGCTACTGGCACGGTTGGTCACGTTGCTTAGGGTGTTGCTCTCACATAAAGATTGGATAAGTTAGGTGAAAACGGGGATGTTTCCATATGTGAATTATTACGGCTTATATATGTACGCTAATTTATATTGACTCCACCCGCTTCGGTGGCCGCGTGGTCTAAAGCACTGCTCTCGTGTTGGATTAAACTGCCGAAGACGGGGAGATCGAGGTTTGATATCAGTCAAATGCACCGAGCTTCTTCTTAAATGGTTTTCCACTCTCCCTCCATGAAAATTGGAGTGAATAGCTTCTAAATTAAGCCTTCCTAATCTCTTAACTATTAATGTAATTAGTACATAGGTGTATAACCCGAACGGTCAGTAAGACGCAGTGCTAAAAACATCACTTTCTCTTAAATTACCTTCCAAATCTTCATACCTTAAATATAATCGTTATTTGTCTTAATTTCAAATGTATCAACCAACCATATTTTTTTAATGGTAGGCTTTGTTTTGAAATAATTAATGGTGAGTTTGTTCTCAAATATTTATAAGAAGGTAACTTGGAAATGAGATCATTAACTTATCACTCTAAGGCTATATCACTGTGATATCTATGTCCCCCTAAGTTCAGAGCCACACATCACTCATTGCCTCTTTATACTCCCGTGTCCACTGTCCAGATATCACTTTCAACAAGTTTTATACATTGGTTTGTGAGCGCACATATCCCTAACCAAATATTGATTTCAAGATATTGTGTAGGACCACATTGTAATCATTTTATTTTATGTGTGTTGTATTGTACGTACTATTCTTTCTTGATAGCCACAAATTCACAAAATGGAGTAGGCATGAAGAAGGGGGAATCTTAGAGAAATTTTACTAGAATCTGTGTGGAGGACGAGTTTGAATCCGCAAACACAACATCCAGAGGGGATTATACCACTTACTTCCTCATCACTGGGGGACAATATCATTCGGGGTTGACTCCTTATGTGTCCATTTGAATTAAGGAAATGTGCCCTTGTGAAGTTATAATGATGTTGATAAATTTAGGAAAACTATAGAAATTTGAAACAAATTAATATATATATATATAATTCGTATTAATTTATTTTTTCAATTAGTTTTGCTTATAGCCCGAGATGCAATGAAAAAAACACGAATTAAATTTGGGCTTGGACAGAAAAATTACGAATTAAATTAATTTTGTTCGTTCATGCCTCTAATCCTCTACTAATGAGCTACTTCGGTGGGTAGTGCAAGAGGTTTTTAGCTTGGTTTCATTTTTTGCATTATTTACTAGTAGGAATACAATAAAAGTAGTATGCGAAAGGAGTCGATGAATTTTTTTTTGAGTGATTAAAATACGTAGCACAACTTCCTTTGGAGGAGAAGTAAATAAGTCGGTACCATGTCAATAGTAGCATGTAAAGGAACCCTGGAATATAAAATGTAAAAATACTTTTCCGGCAAAATTGGTAAGTCTTTTCGTTTTCACTCATAGAAGTTCTTGTGTGTGTTGATAAAATCAGTCAGTTCAGAAAGTGCACGTTAAATATATAAATAAAATAAAATAAAATAAGAATGCGCTAAATTGTCGCATTAAAAGTCCACATTTTTTTTAAAATTAATGGTTTATTCCAATTTAAATTTATATTTTTAAAACTGCTTAGAAAAACAATGAAAAATCAAAATAAACTTGCCAATTAAATATTGCAGCTCTTTCCATAAATTATGTATAGTTCATAAATTACAACCATGGATGTTTTGTCAAAATATTGGGTTTATTACTACTTTATTAGAAATAATATTATTTGGTTTGGTACTTCAATAAAAACAATGCTATATAAACTATATCGATTTATATCAAAAAGAATCTCCTCCCTCAAAAGGCAAAGAACAAAGAAAAAGCCAATTCGCTGAATTCACTGTACATTTCAAACTCATAAATAAATGCAGTAGGAAACCAGAGCGAAAAAATTATGAGAAAAGGAAGTTTCCAGATCGGCGACCCATAATTCTTCACCAACCCTCATACCCCCCTCCTCACACTTTCTACCCCCTTCCCTTGCCACTCTCTCGTGGTCGGTATAAAAGAGGGTGGAACGAGTAAAATGAGTCTGTGAGTTGAAGAGTTGAACAAACACAAGGAGACGGTTATTGGTAAATGTGCACCAGTCGGAGTTCAATGTTACAAGTCATCACCACTTGTGGATTTCTGAAAAATGTGTCTATTTTACTTTTTAGTGTAGAGTAGCCTATAGGTTTTTTGGGGGCTTGTCTTGGACACAAGATGTTCAGGGTGTTCTGATAGGCTCAAGTGATTTGTTGGCAAAATTTAGACAAGGACAAATAAACATTTTTATGGTCAGCTAAAACCGCCACCTCAATACAACTTTTTCTTTTTTCTAGAACAAAGATTGAACGTTTAAATTTGCTGTTAGAAATTCAAAGGTTAGACAGCTAGAGTAATTTTATTCTTTTGGCTATAGTTTTATTGGTCAGTACAGTGAATTCAGCGATTTTACCTGTTATTTGTTCTTTGCTTTTGGAGAGATGAGATTCTTTCTGGGATGAATAATGCTGATAAGAGGCTATTATAGATAACATTAATATTGCTATATCTAACTAAAAATTAAAACTGTTTTTTATAATATGATTGATTAAACACATTTTGTTCATTAATATAGTAAATTTAATATATTATATATGATTATTATAAAAACTCAGAATGTTTTGTAATAATACTTATAACACGATAATTAAGCGTCTATAAAGTTCTTACTCCTTTGATCTTTTCGCAACTTAAACTAATCTACTGGCAACGGACTCAGATAAATGCAAACGTATTTAGCTATAGAGAAAATAAAAAAATATTGACTTTGAAAAGTCCACCTCATTTTGCCTAAACAGAATTAAACTTTAGCCTCCCAACTTGGAACCAAAAGTACAAAGCCTCAAAAAGGCACCTATAATATTTATAGATTAAACTATTTGTGCCTTAAACAGGTTTATAGAAATTAGTCATGTAATTGAACTAGAAAATAATGACACCAGGACACGGGAATTGAACTCTGGATCCTTGCCTTAACGCTCCAATGAGCTATTCGTGATGTGTCGCATGGTCAGGGTCATTATCAGCACATTAATGGACGTGTGGAATATGTAATCTACTTTGAGATCTCATTGAAATCACAGCCAAATAAACTCAAAGTCACACTTATGCTGTCATTCATACAATATGGTATTGTACTGTACTCGAATAACAAAGCACAAAGCGATGGAATTATGTCAATAATTAATTTGACAATACCCTAAGATTATACCATCTTCATTAATATAATAATTTATTTCATGATAAGGCTTATTTGTGTTACTAAAAGAAATTCATAGTCCTCTATTGGTTTTAAAGATACTTCTGGTTTATTGAATGAAAATTTAAATTCTAATCCTTTCCAGTTAGACTCGGCAATTTATTATTTTCAGGTTTTAGAATTTTCTATATTCGATAAATGACCACACAAATTATTAAATAACAATATTTAGGGTAGACAAGGCTATATCAAAATATTTTATGAAGACTTGTATCGATATCTTGGATTCACAAATTATAATTAATCAAAGAAGCTATTCGAGGTTTATTCGATCGGTAAATCCAAGTGATATTATCGTTGAGTAGGCACATGCATGAATATAGTTACTTAAAATTAGCATCATTGGTCACATGGTCTTGAGCGTTGATCTCTAAGTAGACTGAATTGATGATGGAAGTGAGGTTGGGGTTTGAATTCTTGTCAGAAGTACATACAGTTTATTTAATATGATAGTTTTCCACTCTCCCCCCATATAAATGCGAGTAAACTTACCCTTAAATTTTAACTTTATCGTCTCTGATATATTAATGTAAAGGCTCAAATAGTTCAGATGGTTTTTGCGTTGGTGCCCAACCAAATGTAGTCCAAATCTATATTTGTATGGGCATAAGAATAACGTTTTATAAAAATACAATAGACATGAAGAAGAAAACAATAAAATATAAATTATAATTATATTACAAAAGTAAACAGTGACGGTTGTATAACACATTGACTTTTTTTTATAAATATAGGAAAGGCTGGAACTAATTACTTTATAGAAAACATAAGTATCACACAGTCTGTGTCATAATATAAATTTGTCTTGTTTGTTGGTGACTGGTCAGGGTTTGTATTCCAAATGGCTATACTGAGGTAGGATTAGGCTTGGTTAGCTTAGGATAGGCTATGCTAGATTATTGGTTTAATTTTGAGTGCTGATCAAAGCTAAATTTGGAGATACTCTAGTCCACCTGATTGTAGAGGTGGTTAAAACTAAAATTGTAAACCTTTTCTAAGATACTTTGGAATTTTAACAACTGATAATGTAAATGTTAGTAAATTGTAAGATTTACCGGTATTAGGAATTTTACAGTAACATACCCACAAAAAGTTCTAATATTTTAATCTAATAACCAAACTTGAATATTAGTACGGGTTGAAAAAATCAGCAAATATATTCATTGAAAAATTATAATACGCCAATTATTACTACCCAACCGGGCTAACTATAGCTGAACTCTAAACTAAGATGGGAACGATAAAGGTATATTTCAGAGTAGATGTACTTACCTCTGTGTTTACCTTGATTGGTAAATTATTCTGGACAACAATATCCTCAGTAAGCTCAGTAAGTGTTCGTACGATTCAGACAGTTTATACTAAGTGTGTTAATTTAGAAACCATGTTAGACTAAGCGTTATTTTCAACTAAACTCCACGGAGTTTCATAAATTTGCCAGCATCCAGTCTACTTGAATATGTGTGGTGGCTTAAATAGTTGACAACCAATAACCAATTAACAATAGAATGTAAGAAGAAACACGGTCCGAGCCTCAACAACAACTGAGGGCAACGCATAGCCTGCTCGTCAGTTGAAGCCTCTTTTACTTGGGCCTACGTGACAAATACCAAGTAATGGGATTGCTCCCCCATTCTTTCCTTTCCATGATGTTTTGCGTTCAACCACTATAAAACTCCTGGGATCGCTAGGCAAAAATACGATTACAATTATTCATCTCCTTCAGGATAGTCGACACGCTCTGAAATTCTCACTTCAACTTAAACGCTACCAGTGGTCACGATGATGACGGCGAGGGATTGACCGGACCGGTGAAAGTAATATCGAGTTTTATTAATCATTCATGTCCGTGGGGAGTAGGCGGCTCTATGGCCAAGCTGGAGTCTTAGGTTTTTTGTATAAATTGTCGAGAGGATTAGCTTCTCACACTATTGATATTCTTTGTTGTTTAGGTTAACCTCTTATGACTTAGTTCACTAGACGTGAAGTCATTTAGCATTACACATGTTTTCTGCTTGGTCCTTAAGACCAGCAGTTTAAATTGGGATGATTCCCACACCTTAGCCCGTATGACCATTTCGTATTCTGTTAGGCAGTTAGTCGGGAAAGGGGATTTTCAGATTGTTACGCGCCTAATGGTAATACCTAGTTAGGTTTATTTAACTAATGTTGCTCACCAGTTTCGGTGCTCAACTTGTGGGTCACTTCTGCCCATCTGGTATGGCTCGTGTTATTTACTATATTTAACTTATGTTGTTCGTCAGTTTAAATGCTCAACTTGTGGGTCGTTTCTGCCCTTCTCGCATGGCTCGTGTTGTTTACTATATTGAACTTAGGTTGTTCACCAGTTTCGGTGCTCAACTTGTGGGTCATTATTGTTCATCTGGCTTAGACCAATTGGTCATACAACAACTAATGACAAAGTATGGCTAGAACACTAAATTGAAACTTACCCTGTACTATTACAATTGTTGTATATTTTCGGCCGATCCATCTATGTCTAGAGCTGACAGCCAATAGATTGGAACTTACATAACTTAACCTGTTTGTCAAATTAGTGGGCGCTTCACGCCATACTCACACCTAGAGAGTATTTGTTATTTAACAATCTGTATGGCTAATTAACTTGGAACAGTCAGAGGACTGTTTTAGTGTATATTGGTTTGTGTTCTGAAGATGTTATTTGTACCTATATCTGTCTTTTGTTACATTAAACTAATTTGTTAAAATGCACTCATATCGTGTCCTTTCAAGCGTCTCCTGTCATGTTTATATACCTTGTTAAAAATCGCTGTCTCTAGTGTTTACTAGGGCAACGGTTCACCATTATTAAATTTATGTTAAATATAAAGGAGACTAGATACTAGCAGTGTACAAATTTACAACAGAACGTCTGCCTACTGACCTGTTGGACCCAGCTTCTAAACCTGACAAGGGTACAAATCTGTCAAATTATTATATTAGTTTCATTCCTTTTCAATAAGTTATTAACTAATGGTCTGGGTCTTGGGCTTAAATAAAATGAAAGCAAGCCTGTACAGAAATAAAATCTACAAGAATATAGGACTTATTATTGATGGTATAAGGTGGGATGGTGAGAGTCACAATTTAAGGTGGGGATGTATGAATCGCGAGATAAGGTTAGTGTTTTTTGAGTTCTTATAGCAAAACTTGTTTTAGCGAAAACAAATAAAATATTGATCCAGTAGAACCATAAAGTTTAATTTTCTACAAAGGATGATATCAACCATTCTTTAATATATGTCAAAGATGTCCTAGAATTTTATGACAACTTTTTTCCTCCTCGTTTATAAAGTTCCTCATCAAATAGTAATATGCTCTTGATCAATATTCAAGGACTATTGAATCCACGGTATGTGGGAAATTAAAATTTGTATCTATACTTGCGAAATATTTTATTTATTTTGGCTAAAAAGTCGTTTGCACCTAAAACTGCAGAACCACATATATTGTCTCGCTTTCTCATCCTTACCACCTTTATAGATTGGTCTTTGCAGATTCGCATCAGAGCTATCTCAACTTAGCAATACTTATTCGTTTTAAAAATAAAAAAAGATTTAAATTGTAAGTTATCTTAAATATTACATTTGATATTATGATTGGTAAATTCAAAGCAGGGGGAGACAAGATGACTTTTTTTTATTACCAGTTAGCACCATGTCTAATAACCTTTTCAGGTTATATTCAACAGATGACATTTATTCGAAGTCCAAATCAGCTCACTTCCAATGAGTTTCATATTTCTCATCACTAAAACATAAGAGTAATTAGTCGATATGTGTTAAAAATCTAATTTGTAGGGAGACGGAGTGACAAAACATTATGTATAATATGTTTACCTCATCATCATCATCATCATTCGTAGATCAGAGACACTTTAGATTAGGTGACAACCTCACAAGTTGCCTCCAACTTATCATGTTCTGCACCACCTCCTTCCATGAGTTCTCTTCCACTCCCAGATTTTCCATATATTTCCTCAGTTCATCCTACCATCTGGTTCTTGGTCGACCCAAAGGTCTCCTACAATCTGATATTACTTCAAGTAATTCTCTTGGTCTCCATTATTTTCCCATTCTAGCAACATGTCCCACCTCTCTCATCCAATTTTCTTTTATCTTCTGAACAATATTGGTTTGTTGCATCAAAGCATACAATTCATCAGTTAGTCTTCTATTGTATCCTTCCTCCTCTTTCACGGGTCCCCAAAACTTTATCGTTAACTTTCTTTCGAATAATCTGAGCCTCTAACTTACTTTCTTATACGCGATCCATATTTTATAGGGTTACGGTACTACTGGGTTCACTATGTCATTATATGTGTATATTTCCTTATTAATGAACATGTTCTTTGACTTGAATAAGTTTTTCAAGCTGTGATAACATTTGGACCCAGCTAATATTCTTTAAATTATTATCTTCATTGAACCACGACCATTAATATTTAAACTTTTGAACATTTTGCAAAATCATTTCCCCAAACTGGGTTGTACCCTTATTTAGATCTTTTTTTAAAAGTTTTATGAACTTACTTTTTGATTCATTGATATTCAAACCAACATATTTTCGTAATTTTCTTCTACTCTTTTAACATCCATACTATTTCTTATTCGTCTTCTTTGTATGTCATAACTGAGATATTATCCGCCTATGCCTGCTATTTATGTAGTATTATTTTATTACATATATTCGACTAATATTTACTACCACTATTACTATTTAGACCTACTTCTATATTTACTACTATTTATGTTACCTAAGTTATTAATTTATTTAATATAACGGCACATATACATCTGTGCCACAGACCTCTTTTACCAAAATAGTCATAGCTTAGTTAGGCCATGTTCATTTGCCAGGAGGATTGTAACAGAAGATAATAGACCTGGGGGTAGATACAAATTCAGCCTCACCAATATTGTTATTAGCTAGACTTGTTTAGGTTGTGTTCGTACTGTGCTATAGGTTAAGTTGGGTTAAACAAGTTATATCATGGTAGGCTAGGTCAGGTGAGGTTAGTATTTTGTTGGGTTCTACTATCCAAAACTTGCTGTTTATCGTTCAGCTTGATAAAACATTGACAACCATCCCAAATGTAGCGCCACACAGCCGTGACCAAGTAAGTACACCAGTACGTCTTGTTTACCATTCCCAATAAGGAACTCATCGACCAACTGGAATGTGGAACTAACGCTACTCTTATAAAGGCAGGTAGCCCAACTGCAATGCACCCTAATATAATATGGTAAGTAATAAAAGTATAATATATTTTATAGATATCGTATTTTACATGTTTCCAGCCTTAACACCCGCTCAGACAATCAACATATTTCTCCTCTTTCCCCCTGTTATGCCACAAACACAGCACCATGCAAGCACCTCGATCATGTAGTTCCAGGTTTACTCACTAGGTGCTGGAGTGCTCCACATCTGCCTTTTTGTTAGTATGGATAGAGGGGTGCTATGCATATTAATAACACAAACAAACATCACAACGATTATCCCGTCCTTTTATAGGGGCTGGGAGCAGGTTTGTTTGTGATCTGTCAGTTCATACGGGCACATGGACACCGCTAATGAATTATTCACAACTTTCTGTTTATTCAATAAGCGTCGAAATGATATTCCTGGTAATGTGTATCGACCGGGTTTCTACCACATCAAAGAAATTATTTACCTATAATTTATCAATGTGGCATAGACGAGAGATTTAAAATATTTGAGAGAAGTTAATATAATAAAAAATCTTACAAATGAATAATTATGTTGGCCTAGTAATATTATCCTATTGTTAGTATAATACGTTGGGTTATGTAGTTAGTAATAAATGAATGCAATCTTGATGGTTCAATACCGTCCTTTTGTAGTGACTATGTGGTTTCACATTGGTTGTGTATAAATAACGCTTCAAAGTTCACTTGTATATTAAGTCTACATTAACTAAAAGTTGAAAGATCATTTTCGGTGGTGTCCAAAATTATGAACCTTTACAGCAAACTTAGCTTTCTCAAGCACTTGTAATTAAAATTAATTTTTACACAAATTAAAATGTTTTTTGTGAATAAACCATATACATAGTAGACAAATTAAATTTACGTAATCAGCACTGTTGCATTTTCCCAACAGCTGTATATATTTCTATCATTGTTTTAAAATTACAGTTAATTAGGCTGGTTTCCCTCTCCCCCAAGCATCCCTCAATAAGTATGATGTCATCAAACATTCAAAAAAATGTCTATTTTCTGATATATGAGAGTTTTAACTGGGGCTATGTGGGAATGTTGTGAATACGCAATGGCGCTTGTCGTGATCTCATATGTCTGGCCCATGGCCACCATATGTTTACCTTGAATATATCATGCAAGTTATATCAAGTTTTGTTAGTTTGCTGTAGTCGTTATTTACGTGTGGTCGCTATTATACATAAAAATATTAATAGAAGGAATTAACTCAAAGAATAATAGTCATTTTTAAACAAATAGGTAAGTAACTTTTTGTAATAATCTCGTTTGTAATTATTTTTCTGTTCAAAATATGTACTAAATGAATCTTGTATTTTATGATTGCTAGGTATTTTGCAGACTAGGTTATAAAATTTAATGTAATATAGTTTTGTATTCATCAATTACAAGGTACTAAATTTTTTCTACTAATAATAAGCTATGCTTTTGGAACTGATGAACATTATTGTAATTTTCTTTTTTTTTAAATGAAATATATAAAAATACAATATTATTAAAATATATAAGTCCTAACATTGCTTCAATAATAATATTATGTATTAAAGTATGTATTTTTGATTATTATTAAGAACATAATAGGATGTTGCAGAAATGCAACTTTGCCATTCTTCGTGTTTTTTAGTACCAATCCTCGAAGGTTAACTGATAAACAACAATTGTTTGGCGATCTAAATATAATCAATTAAGCAAGTAGCAGATTTTCTTTAAAAATTTAAGTGTATGGCCAAGACCTAAATTGGATTTAATTAATCATATAGCGTAATATGTTGGCAGAAGAAGGTGCAAAGGTAAAAACAAAAATGGCCTAGGTTAGATAAAAGTGGAGACCTGCAATAAACCAATCGCAAGGTAGATGACCTAATGATGATGTATGACGTAAATACGGACACATTTTTTACATCTTATCAAGTAACTCTTTTTACCCGAAAATCAACAACTATAAGGATGTAACGTCGTTGCAATGTAATTAATACATATCCTAGAAAGAGTCACCAGTTAGCTCTTATATTTGTACTAGACTGTTCAAAAATGTTTTGGTTTCATAATTTTGAACATGGTCTGATATCTCAAATGTAAAACTTTAAATATGGTTTTAATAGTTATCGTAACTACGGCAAACACTGAAGTTATTATATATTTTATATATTTTAATGTTCGATCTTCACTGTTGGCAACAAATATAGATTTATCGGTTCAAGCATTTCAATTAACTCTATAATGTGTGTTTATGGTGTCAACACTGGCATGGCATACTAAACCACTTTGAGTTTTTTTGTTTCTGATTAAAGCGTTATATCAACTTATGTGTAATTGAAACAATTTCTAAACTTAATAATATGATGTACAGTGGAAATTGACTAGTTCAAACTTCCATGATTTGAAATCGTCTTTGATTCGAATTTTTCGCCCGGTCCCGTGAGTTTTGTATTAGAACAATGTTAAAAAAAATTGTGGATGATTCGAATTTTGTTTTGGATAGTTCGAACTTTTCATAAGTTGTAATGTACTGTGCAGTATTGTTTTCTTACTTCTAGTTGCGGCGCCATGTTGTTCTATTTTTATAAACAGGGGAGGCGACGTTGGAATGTGGTCTGTACCCTTCTTTACACCCCTCCCCCTCCCCTGCTAACCCACACGTCTTTGTTTATATGTACAGTTCTGTACTCCGGTAGTCAAGATTGAATCTCTCGAGTGGTTAAGTGCGCCGTTCTTAGTGATTCGATCGTAGCGATATTCTTGTGACGTACGAATTTATTTTATTTTGTTTAGTTTCTGTTTGATTTAGTTTGGTTTAGTACATACCGTATAGTAGTGTTTATGTGTGTGTGTGTGTTTTTCGTGATGTCACTGTCCAGGCCACATTCCTATAAATTATTAACTTTGGCCTAAAATTTCGTGGTGATAAAGGAAGTGGAAAGGGGACTTTAAAAGAAATCAGAAATTGCAAAGTCCTTCAGAATTCCCCCTAACACATTTTAAACATTTTTTAAAAACAAACAAAAAATGTTGAGCTTGGTTGCAAACTTAACTGTCTATTTTTCAATTCCTTTTAAGAAACCTATTTATTTATTTCTAATTTTGGAAAGTTCGAAATTTTTCTTGGTCCCTGCACGTGTGAATTATCCAGGTTCTACTGTATTACCATAGTATTTGTTGTTTACTAGGATGTGAAAATAGAATATCTATGAGATATGGACTACCAACTATGAGATAAACATAGAAGTTATCTATTTTTTTCTTAAGCTCGTTGTGAGTACTTTTATATAGCATTCAATTAAATAATAATATTTGATAAATGTAATCGTATTTGTCTTACTTTGTGCTATTATTACATAATTATATTATATCCATCTTAGAAAGGAAATCAACCCAATCCAAGGTACTGCTTGTAATAATTAATGAATTTGACACCATAATTAGCTTGGATATTAAATAAAGGAAAGCGTTCCCACTCCTGGTTTAGCCACGGTAGGCCACGCCACTAATGACTCATTCTAGTTATATGGATCAGCTTCAAGCAAAACCCTCCTTAGTGGGCTTCTAACACCTAACTATTGAGCTGCTCACCCCTTCCTCCATTTACTTTTCTGAGAATAGCCCATCCGATACATGTCAAGATAAACCACACTCCTTTAGCTCTGCATTGCAGGGGGCTGTCAACACTATACATGGTCATCTTTAAGAATATCACTCACATAACATAATATTTAGCAATATCATCGTAAAAAATATGCAATCTCTAAATGGAGATCTTTATTATTACTGTACGTCACTGATGAGTGATTACCAATTAGTATATATAACATAGCAAGCCCAAGAGCAAATTGCACAATACTTAGATAAAAAAAGATAAAAAATTATTTTCTTTCATAAAGACCTTATCTAAACTAAAGAAAATAAAAATTTTCTTAAATCATTAAAACACAAAGATACGTTTCCAATTATGCGTTTGAGGAGGCAGGAGAGGGTTGGGAGGAAATCTTTAGGGTACCGTAAGGTCTCAAATGGCATTACCCAAAATAAGGTTGGTCACATAGCACCAGAAGTTTCGACTTCAGGTAAAAATCCTGTAGAAACCTTTTACACTCTTGTTTAAGTCATTCCTGTTTTGTGTCTGTGCTAGAACCACTTTTCACAGCCTTAATGTTGGTGTTGTTTAACTCCCCATGGATTATTGTCAATATCAATAAACTATTTAATTTCAAATAAATTGTCATAGCTGTTACTTAATTACACATAATCATTAACCTTGGAGGCCACACATCAAATTGTCAAGCCAGCATACAAAAAACAGTTATGTGTATTAGCAATGATATACTCCTCCATTCATAGTCAGCCAAAAAGTTTTAGCATGCATCATAGCATGACTGTCATTATTAGTGTAAACACGTTTTAAATCTTAAGCTGTAAGATGTAGCACAGTTGAAGTCTGCATTTAGATTTTCGTCCCCTTCCCATTCCATACATTCAGTCACTTTATATTATGCTACCAAAATGAAAACTTGGGATAGTGTTTTGGGTTTTTTATGTCGTACGGTCAAACAAGAAAAAAGGGTTAATTTAAAGGAACCACGCTAGGTAATAACATTTTCTCTTGGAAATTTATGTTTTGATGTTCTATAAAACCGAAGTTGACGGTCTATTATAATGACATTCTTAACACATAATTGAAATATTATGTGGATCAGGACAAATAAATTAGATTCTGTATAGCCAGATAAATAACAGTTTAAAAACTTGATACTGGGAGGTATCACTATATACAATTTGTAGCGTTTAATGCTATTAAGCTACAAGGAGATACTAAGTCCACTACTAAACAAGAACGATATAAATCAAGAGTTGGCTCACCGTCGCCCAATTGTACTGTGTTGTGTTATCGCGTCTCCAAGCGGACCTCCAGCACCTCCGCGCACAATAAACTGTGTACTTAGACTGACTGAGTCAAGCTTGTTCTGCAAGGCGTCGCAGGGCATGATGGGAAAATGTGTGATGTATGCGCCTAAGACGCCAATGTTTCTGTGGAAAACTTTTGATCTGGATGCTTCTCCATCATTCCCCTACCCTCTAGTCGTTCATTCTCTCTCCGTCTTGTGATGTGTTTTTCCTTTGTTTGGCTTCCCCCTCTTCCCCCCTTTGAGCAAATATACTAGCGTATATATTGGCCTAGGATGTTTAGAGCGTCACTATTGTCTGGGCTTCCTCCAGGAACACTTATAATATATAGGTGTTCGGAATGAGAGAAAGGTAAAAAATTCCCTTTTCGAAAATGTACTTCAAAATTTAATTTTGGCTTAAACTTTTATTTTAAATTTACAATCACTGAAATGGAACTTAGAATTGTTATTGTTGTTTGGTAGACGCGAAGGCCCCCTCTTGGTCGTGTCCAGTTATATTTAGCAATGAAATGGAAACTTTTTTTTTAACGGAGAAAGTTATAGTCTGTTTGGCTTGAGAACATTTGATACCAGATTTTAATACTCTAATGCTTTACCTTTGTTGTTATACGATTAGAGAAATAGATGTTTTGAGATGGATAGAATATTTAAATTATTGTTAACTTATTCTAAAATGTTTATATATATTTATCCTCTTTTTTGGGTGACATATTTAAATACCAGACATTAATACTTTAATGCTTTACATTTGTTGTTATACGATCAGAGAAATCGATGTTTTGAGATGGATAGAAAATTTAAATTATTGTTAACTTTTCCTAAAATGTTTATATATATTTATCTCCCTTTTTTGGTGCCATGTTTAAATACCAGATATTAATACTTTTAATGCTTTACTTTTGTTGCTATACGATTAGAGAAATCGATGTTTCGAGATGGATAAAATATTTAAATTATTGTTAAATGTTTATATATATATATATATATCCTTTTTTTGGTGCCTGTATTAGAAACCCGGTGTTAATACTTTAATGCTTTACTTTTGTTGCTATACGATTAGAGAAATCGATGTCTTGAGATGGATAGCGAGTATTTGAATTGTTGTTAACTCATTCTAAAATATTTATGTATATTTATACTCCCCTTTGGGGCCATATTTTAATACCATCATTATATATCAATAAAATAACCAAAGGTATTGACGCCTTTCTTTATGCTGTTACATATATCCCCCTTGCTGGAGAAGTCTTCTAACCCTTTTTAATATATGAGAATTTTGTTGAGAGGCTTCGGGGAAACAGAACACAAATGGACCCACAAACGGCCCATTTGTTTTGTGATAGTCCTATCGGCTCCTCTGCAAATGTTGTCCATTTTTATTTTTGTTGATTCTGTAATTACTTTGTTGTACACCAACCTTAATTTCTTGGGTAAACTAAGGAGGTGGCAACAAATTAATGCTCTTGAAAAGGCCTTAAACGTTTGAAAAATTGTGCTACTTTCAAGTATACAAATGTGTTATTTATAAAATCTTCTTTCCGTTATAGTAATGTTGAGGTCGATCGAAACTTACTCCCTAAAATTTTTAACTTTGTATTCCGATACTCTGTGTAGTCATGTAACTAACGCTACAGGATTAATCTTTTCTTTAGTTGGGTCCGGATTTGAAAGGACAACAATGACCTAAAGACGTGGAACGTAAACCTCTTATGTTGGTCAAAAGTTAAGTAGAAGTAAAAGATGTACAGTACACTAAGTAATAACATGAAAGATAAACGACATACAAACATAATCATCTCTCTTCCATTTCAAATTAACAATCGATACAATCATTATGCATCGCAATGTCACACCTTGCCACATTTAAAAGAGATTTAATTAATAGAGATAAGATTACTATTGACAATACAAGAACCTGTTAATGGATCTTATAAAAAATATGTAATCCTGTATTAACATTATTTAGATAATTAAAAAGAGCAAAATAAGCTCAGGTCTCCACTAACTTGTGAAAATTTTGAGACGTAATAAAACAGTTTGAAATAGTACAGCTAGGCCACTCAAAAAAAGTTTTGCCGTGCGTCTCCCCTCTAATCCGCCTCCCTCACCGCCATACCCGTTCTGGATATACACATGTATTAATTACGCTAAAGTGATACGGGGTGAAAACAGTATAATTTAGAGGAAGTGTACCAACATTTACCTGGAGAGTTATTGGAAAATTATTTGGGAAAAGCCACCTTCATTTCAGTCGACTGGGCTTATAATCACGATATCTCCATCATTATTGGCCCAGTATATTGCAAGTGTGACTGACACCTTAGAACAATAGACCACTGAGGTGGGTCACTTATATTTAAATACCAGCTTGATGGTCATATTAAGCTACACACAAGCAGGTATAAATAGCTCGTTTATAACACTTATATTTAAATACCAGCTTGATGGTCATATTAAGCTACACACAAGCAGGTATAAATAGCTCGTTTATAACACTTATATTTAAATACCAGCTTGATGGTCATATTAAGCTACACACAAGCAGGTATAAATAGCTCGTTTATAACACTTATATTTAAATACCAGCTTGATGGTCATATTAAGCTACACACAAGCAGGTATTAATTGCTCGTTTATAACACTTATATTTAAATACCAGCTTGATGGTCATATTAAGCTACACACAAGCAGGTATAAATAGCTCGTTTATAACACTTATATTTAAATACCAGCTTGATGGTCATATTAAGCTACACACAAGCAGGTATTAATTGCTCGTTTATAACACTTATATTTAAATACCAGCTTGATGGTCATATTAAGCTACACACAAGCAGGTATAAATAGCTCGTTTATAACACTTATATTTAAATACCAGCTTGATGGTCATATTAAGCTACACACAAGCAGGTATAAATAGCTCGTTTATAACACTTATATTTAAATACCAGCTTGATGGTCATATTAAGCTACACACAAGCAGGTATTAATTGCTCGTTTATAACACTTATATTTAAATATCAGCTTGCTATTCATACTAAGCTACATACAAGCAAGTAGAAATAGGTCAACTAGAACAGGCCTGGCCAACACTTCGATCGTGATCAACTGGTAGATTGTGGCATCAATTTTGGTCAATCACTAGATGTTTGGTGTGCAAGAAATGTTTAAATCCTTGAAAATTGAATAATGTACCTTATGCCAATTGTATATACGAGCTTAAGCCATTCCCATTGATATTCAACTTAGTTTCATCACACGATCGACAGAGGTCAGAGCGAGAATAGGAACTGCAAAAAAAAAAAAAAAGTGTATCTTAGGTTCATCTACTATCACTTGAGACAAGAGATTTGGCAACCCTGGTAAAACGTGGACTGTATCGGATCAGCAGCTTGGCGTTCAACAATTTTGTGCTGTGTGTTTATTCTTGTGTCGGGTTCATTCCTCGTTCAACTTGAACCATCCTTAGCAAAACTAAACCATAATAGGAGTTCCAAATGAATAACCACAAGGAGACAGAAAAAGGGGCAATAGAAGTGAAAGGCTGGAGTTCTTGTTGTGAATGCCTGAGAATCAACATACAAAACTCAGAACACGCAACTCACACTAGTTGCGGGAATGCTATATTGACGGTCGTCCTCAAAGAAAATTAAAGATTAAGTACCCACAAAGAAAAAGATAAGGAAAACACACTTATAATCTAAGGGTATTATTTCTATTCCAAACATTACAGAAAACTTGAAGTCGTTTTGTTGATATTTATTGATAAATAGCATTAGTAAATATATTAGTATAAATATATAGATATTTAATAATATATAACATTATTAAACATTTACAATGATAGCCGATTTGGCAAACGAACAGAGTTCTATAATATTTAGGATAATTAATGCTAAACAAATATCAAGATTGAACGCCTATATAAGCTCGAAATTATTACATCAGAAAATAACAATAATAATTAAATCTTTCCTTTACGTACGGAACCAACTAGTAAGGTTACATGACCCTCGTAAAAAATGTCCTTTATAAATTCTATTCTCACAATTCACAAAGATGATTTCTTAAATTTCCCTAAACATTTCTAAACAGAATATTTAAACAAATTGTAACAATTTATTTAAACATTTCTAAACAGAATATTTAAACAAATTGTGACAATTTATTTATAAATTTTTTAATGTTTTATCTACTTCAAATAATACAAATTATTATATGAATATATATTGTGTTAAATGTATTGATTTATAAATGTTTGTATACAATTATTCATAAATATAAACATTGAAATTTTACATTAGAATAATTCTTTTACTTTTGATTATAAATACTCATGTGCTATTCTACCTAGGATATAACGGCAAAACAACATAGCAATTAACCAATAATCGTAATTTAAATGGACTGTTTTCCAACTACTGGGTACGTTTATTGAACCAGGTGTACTTTTTCTGAATTAGCATTCATTCAGTTTATTAGCACTCAAATAAATAAATAAAAAATTCAACTGGAGCTATATTGATATATAATTATATTATTTCAGAATTACTGTCAAAATGAATTCAATTGGTGGGAGCTACTATGTGATATAATTACATTATAAAGCACACGATTACATATTATCGTTCTGTTTTCGAGGCTAGTCCTATTACCTCTTTAAATTAACCACTTTTATTTTCACTAATAAGATAGGGATGAAGAAGGATTTATTTAGATCATTTGTATCAACATCGGCATGAAATAAAATTAGAAAGCAATTTATGAATAATCTTTTCCCATACACCTGGCCTTTTTTCGATCACAAAACCACCAATGACTGGAAAATCAGGCAAGACAAGCATCATGTTTATCATTGAAACATAGATTTATAAGAGAACAGCTTATATCTATAATCAAATACAATTGAATTAAGAAAGGTGTATGTATATAAAAAACACAAAAAGTTGTTTAATGATCTAAGGCAGGAATGCTAAAAGTGGGGTCAGTGAATCAGCCGTACCCTGGTTAGAGGGTCCACCTGATTAAGAAGTTTGAGAGGCTCTGGTTTAAGGCATTACTCTCGCAATATACTGGACTATCAATGACGTGAAGATCAAAGCTATAATCCTGCTCATGCCTACTTACGGTGTTTTTTACTAAATGGTTTACCACGCTTCCTCCATGCAAATAGGGGTAGGCTTCTTCTAAAATAAGCCACCTTCATCCTTATCAAATTATCGTAATAATTGCATTAGTTTTAATGAGTATAGCCCGAACGGGTAGTAAGAAGCATTGATATAATAAACAGACATTATAATGTTTAAATTACTTCCATAAGCTTTAAAATAATATACTGTTTCCATTAAGTTCACTAAAATACCAATCACGAATATAAAGAATAGTAATAATATTATTATGTATATAGTATTTGTATATAATATTACCCTTAATTTATTTATAGTGACATTGTAATTAAATTATTGAATATCTTTATTAGTGATAATAAATAATAGCCAAACGTATATTTTCCCACTTCACGCTACGATGAGAGCTTTAAAATGACCCTACTCCCAGCTCTAGATCTATTAACTTCACCAAACTACTCATGTAAGAATTGGGTGGCTCTCTTTTCTAACCAATGAGGAATATTTCATTTACTGATATACAGTTAAACGCAAATCATGGTCTCCATCATGATGTAAACAAAGACATATTATACAGATGAGTCACTGCCCACACAGCAGGAAAAGATGAGAAATCACTAAGAAGATTGGGGTTTAATTTTAGGCTACTGTTTTTACCGTCATCCTGGACCCCTTAACCTTTAGAATGACTGTTCGTTGACAAAATCGGCTCATTTGTTTGATCGTAGTTTGAAGTACTGGAAATGGACTTATCAAATTAATTCTAATATAAGATACTCTATATAAATGAATATAAGTTTGTTTATGGTATTTTACATTAGTATGCTCCTAAGAAATATAGTTCCTAGGTGTATATATATTTTCTTGTATCTTCATAATATTATTATACTGCAAAAGTATAAAATATGAAAAACTGGTTCATTTTCAAAGTCAATATAAGATTCGAATAATTCTATGAAAAAATGTTTAATTGTGGTTGAACTACTACTAATCTTTCCTATGAATAAACTAAAATATGTGTTTTTATATTAGCTTTATCTCCAAAACCAATAAAACTTGAAAAACTAAATTTGGCACTCATTGTTGACGTTCTTAAAGACACCAGAGAGATGTCCCTTGTTCTTAATATATTATATATTTATATCCGAAGGCCTTGAACATGTGAGCCCATGTGGGGATGATTTAAAAACTAGGTAATATATAAATATGAAACTTTGCTTAACTTCTAAGTGAGCACCATATGCATACTAACAAAAAACTTAGTTGGCAAGTGTTTTATTTGTTGTGAGATTGATGTGTTAAACCACGTGATCATAGTCTCAGGTAAATTCGGAACCAAGCGATATAAGAATTTGAAACCAAGCATGTGCAAGGTGTGTAAGGAAATATAAAAAAATATATAGTTGATAAATATTTTTACTTTTACATATATCACGATCCTCGCACTCTACACCACTTGACAACCTGTACAAGTGGAAAGAAAACCAATAACTTGGGAATATGAAGCTAAGCATACCAACATAGGAAGAATTTAGTGTGTGAATCCTAGTTTTGTCCATAAAGACAATGTGAGCATGAAACCTTAAATGGCGTAATAATCAGTGTGTTTTGTCAATAAAATACCAAATATCTCCTCACTATCAGAATGTGTTATTTAATAAAGGATGTTATAAAAAAGGGTTCAGAGAGTTAGAATCTTGCAGTATTTACTAAAATGAGTAAATTTTTTTTAGTAAATATAGACTGCAAACCAACTCACAAAGATACAGGCAATTATGTTTTTCAGTAATTAAAATAGGTTGGATACAAGATTAAATGTTATTTAAGTTATTATGGAACAAATTTTATAACCTCATCACTACAAAAGGTAATCTATATATTATACTTCCATTTCCACACAAATTCAACATCCTCGATTCAGACTATTGCGTCTTCATTGAAAAATCCATGGCTTCATTCTAATCGTCTGACAACAGTTTTAAATTATCTGTTATAAGTCTGCTAAATCAAATAACGGATACGAATAAACTAAACTTTTTAAATATCCCCATACAAAGGGGGGTCATGCGACTGGACCTCTTCAACCTATCCATCTTATATTAAATGTCTCATTGAGGTGATGTCTGATAATTTTAAAAAAGTAAAAAAGTGAGGCTTAGCCCCATCATTGATAAGCCATATTCGTTGTCTTTCTTTATGGGGCACATTATCCAGTAGATTGGGTAAAACATTCATTAGAAAATTCTGGTAGCCTGTACCATTTAGTATGTTCAGCAAAACGAGTGGCCCATTAGTCTGTCCCCTAGAATGGCCAGGCAAACATTGAATGAACATATCTGTTTGTGTATTGGTTCAATAATGGAATGAGGATTATCATGTAACAATTCATGAGTATTTTGAGAGTTCACAATGTCATCCCTAGTAAATCCAGCCCCATCAGTAAAAATAATCTCAATGCAATGAATCATAGGTTCATAGCTAGTTTTCCAAGAAGCTATTGGCAAAGCATCACACTTGCTTGGTATTGAGGGTGAGTGAGAGCCTGTACTCGTTTAATATGATACGGGTATAGCAGCTGTTCACAAAGCATTCTCCGGACCAGAGCACTGACACCTTCAATCATGGACCCGTCCTTAACTTAACTTGAACTTGAACTTAATTTTTTTTCTCTTCTTCTTTTTAGCCTGTATAATATTCTAGAAAAAATATTTGAATACGAAGTGTATCACCGGTTTCTACACGCAGTACTTTATTGTATTAGTTATATAGTATTCCAGTCAAGTTTATTCATTCATCACTCCAATACCTACGCGAGGACTGTACCAGCACTTGAGTGACTGAATCTAGAACCTGACGCAGGCCAGCGGTAACAGACACTCTCAGAAAACCCACCCCCATTATGAGATATATCTCGAGGTCAATGCCTCTACCATTGCATTGCGAGCCTTACTGTAGTGAATAGGAAAATATGAGCTACCCCGCTTAGCCATAAAGGGGATTTATATATTTTTTCGTTTATGCAAGGCGAGTTCTTTGCCTATGTGAGGGATGCATCTGCAGGAGGCCCCGAAGGACTATGGTCCTCAAAGATAGCCCTTCTTTTAATCACTTAAATAAATAAATAATAAGATAAAATAAAATTGAGAGCATTAAAATGAAATTAGTTACAACACCACCAGCTTTTCGATTAGTATTTGTTAATTTTCCCTCCACATTTCCTTGGCTACATCGCTCGTCTCCTCTCCCTACCCGATGTCATGCCACCCTTCTCCCTCCATTCCCGAGGACCCACTGCTCATCTCGTTTTCCTCCTGAGACCCCGTCGCTCGTCTCTCCTCTTCTCCTGAGGTTCCATCACTTCCCTTCTCCTCCTGAGGCTACATCGCTCATCTCTCCTCTTCTCCTGAGGCCCCATCACTTCCCTTCTCCTCCTGAGACCACATCACTCTTCTCTCCTCTTCTCCTGAGGCCCCATCACTTCCCTTCTCCTCCTGAGACCCCATCACTCGTCTCTCCACTCCTCCTGAGACTATGTCACTCGTCTCTCCTCCCCTCCTGATGCCCTTCACGTGTCTCCCTTTATCTTAATTGTTGAGTGTATTGTTGTAAACATGACTGTCTATTAAAATCAGGCCCGCGCGCTACTTGTGTTTACCTTTATTTGTGCATGTTAACAGATTCTTAGTTTCATTATAAGTTATAGTAATTTTGAAATCCCTCAAGATAAAATATTCACTTTGTTACAAATTATGTATATAAAGAAAAATCATTGATCATTCAGAATGATAATCACCTATTATTATGTATTACCGATGCACAAATAATCTCTCTATTATGATTCATTGGTACCCACATCAGTACACGTATGGAGAATGTCAAGGACTAAACATTAGATACAGGCAAAGATAGAACAACACAGCTTTGTGAAAATATTTATAAGCTTCATACCAGTTCATGATGCTACATAATAGCAGGTATTTCTCTTTTGAACAATATAGTGTTAGTTAAGTTAAAAATTAGATATTTTCCTCTAATTACTCGCTTTATCCAAGCTTACATTATGACAATGCCTTCTTAAGAGAGTGAACTACGGTAAAATTTTCAAATACATGCTTAGCTCTGTACCAAAATATTTAAATAGCCACTAGTCCAAATTACTTGGGATATATTTTAATTTCGCTTGTTTGGGTTTTTCAAACTATCTACATTAAAACGTATTTAAAATTTTATTTTTATTCATCCATTAAAGATTATATTTTAAGTTTTATAATAAATTATATTAAATTGGATTTCATATATGTAATTTGTAATTTTAAATAAAAAATTATTGCATTAAAAAAATAATATATTTATATGTATTTTTCGTAAAATGTTGGCTTGAAGTTTAATATTTAAAACAGCCCTCCCCTTTTCCCTTTAATACCACTTTTATTTGAAATCCATAATTATAAATAAGACCACTAACTGCCAAAACTATCACTAGACCTATCTGTTGGTAAATAGAGGAGCTACAAGACTCCCTACACCCATCACTCCCCGTTAGCTGAAATAGAGCTCTACTATATCGTGCACTTAAGTCGTGGGCACACTGCGCAATGCCCAGGGGCCCCATTCTGGGATTCTCCCATATTGTTAGTTATGTGCATTATTGACCGTTTATATTTTTATTCCTGTGGGCAGGTTGGGCTGGTGGAGTCTTAATGAATTTTTCCCAGGTACCTACAATGCTGTTAAGAAGGCCCTGCCTAATGGATGTCATTTAATAAGTATTTGGTGTATACTGCTTTGAAATCATTCAGAAAACTATTGTGTGTTGAAACATGATATATTTAGTTAGATTTATTAAATCTTTTTATAATATGTTTAGATTTTCTCTTCCTTCAAAATGTTTTGAAGATGTGAAGGTTATTTTCGACTTTGCCTGTTCATAGATTCTCACACCTATACTCTTAATTATGATATTTATTTATATGTTTTATATGCATGTTATTTTCTGCTTACAAATTTTACAAGGGCAGTCTAGTTAGTAAATACAAATTTAAAATAACGGGATGTGAATCTCTCAACTTAGTGATGCTACTCTGAAGGAATTTGATATATATTGTAAGTTCATATATCACTGGTCAGCTTGTAAGTTTAGAGTCAAGTATGTGAGATATTTCCTGTTCAATCCTCACGTAGACCTATAACTTCTGATTCCAGTGGGAGATCATTTAATCTGTGGGAAGCGATGGCATGATTTTCAATGACGTGGATATCAGCGAGTTGATTGGCGGTCCATGCCGTCATTTTATCCTCCTTGTGTAGACAGTTTTTAGGGGTTCATGCTAAAGCTGGACTCTAGAGAGTTTCCAAGGAGTCTTGACCAGGCAGTTGCCAAGTGTAATAATAGATCTTAAGCTATGACATTGTGACCAGGGATGGGTGAACGTATAACTCGTCACTACGGCGGCTGTGTACGAGTGCAAATTTAATTTAATAAATTGATAGTAGTTCTACGTGCCTGACTTTATTTTAAGCTACCTTGTTATACCTCACACATTACGTAATAACAGCCATCAGTCTCTTATGTTTTGTGTCAGATAGTGGAATAATGTCGTCCTAACCTTATAGGGGACATTTATTTTTCTCTAACCAGAACATTTAAAATGTAGGTTTGTAGGGCCCGATCAAGAACCAGAAACGATAAATATTTCGGTTTTACTGTCTTGTGTTGGTATATTTTACTGTCATTTCATCGCAGATTTTTTTTAACATTTACAGGTCATTCTAATTTGTGCTTTGTTCGTCAGAACCTACCGTTTGAAAGTGGAAATGGAGGGGAAGTATCAATCTGGTGCTCTGAAACGTAGGAAGAAGAAGAAGGAAAATTAAGAAATGGAAAAAAGGCCTAGAGGATCCTTAGATCACTATATAACCATAATCGACGGTTCTTTCTTCAGAGTACACAGAAGTGGCTTAGGCTACTGAATTGGTGGAACAACAAGGTTGCAGAGCTTCATTATTAATCAAACGAATTTAAAGACAACCGTATATGATTATTTAGATAGCGATAATGATGTGCCTGCTTCCTCACCTATAGTCCAATCTGATGAACCAGGACATAAATTAAAGTGGGATTCGACTGATCCCGGAAAGTGGCCAAGGGAATTAAGTGAGAATATCATTCAAGAGGGTCTAATCGATGTTGTTCACACTAAATAATACTTATTCACTACGACGTAGCTACAAAGCGACATTTTGTCACAGATAATTGATATATAACATTATCGAATGGAGAGAGGCTTCTTCTCACATAGTTTGTGTAATCTAAGACTTCATATTCAGTTTTCTCTTTTCCGTGAAAGCCATTTAGCATTCAAAGTTTCACTTGTCAAATAATGAAATTTGACACTGGTTATCGTTGTCAAAGACCCTGTCATGTCATGAAATTTCTCAAGAACATAAATAGTGTGTTTAAGTGGAAGGAGCTACAAATATGTTAATCAACAAATTTAACCATTGATGATAAAAAACTAAGTAGTGAGTGAAGAAGAAAGGCAATAAGTGAGGGCAATTTTAGAAAACATATTTGCCATAACTCAACATCTGGACGTGCATAACTAGCTTTACGAGGAACAAACGATAAAGGGAAAGTTGTTCATAATGGTAATTCTCTTGGTCAAATAGAATTAATGGCAAAATTCAAACAGGTCTTGAAAGAACATCGGCGTAAAATAGAAACTAAAAGAGGGACCACATCCTAACTTTAGTAAAAACATTCGAAATGAAAGAATTGAATTAATATAGCACAATCAAGATGGTTGTTAAATCTATGAAAGCTGTTAAATATTATTTAACCATATGCACACCTGACGTTAGCGTAATGGAAAGTACTGGTAATGATAGAAAAGAGAAAGTATTTATATTGAAGAATATTTTCTAAGCTTCATTCATGTTAATGACACAACAGGATATGGCCTACTATTTCAATACTAAACATTCTATAACAAAATTACATACCAGTGAGTGCCTATAGAGGCCATAAATGTGATAAGGGCACATCAATTGTGTTCAAGCCTACATATTTCTTATAGTTACCTAAGCGAGCTTCGTGCCATGGAGTATACACACCTTAAACTTCGTTGGAAATGATGCAGTTCATTCATAATATACAGCATTTAATTAGTTTGGATTTTGGCAGAGAGTTTAGCATTGGGAAATTTTAAAGTTAAATACAGATATTTAATTAAAACCACTATCAGACGTTCGATGGGAAGCTCGTATTGAAGTGTCAAGGCAGTGCATTTTCAAATGAAACAAGTACTCCTTTCTTTACTAGTGATTAAAGCCATGTACGTGGTAACGATTCTTTGGTCTACTCTAAAGTGTCAAGTCTATTACTAGAGGTTTCTTCATTTCGGTTTATTATTTGCACTGTTAATTGTTTAGAAATTATGAACGAATTCAACCCAGTGAGCAAATTATTCCAGTTAGAAAATATTCAGCTTTATGTATTCGTAACATGCTTGCTGGTATGAACAAAAATTGAAGATTAATAAGGAGAGAGTTTTCATGAAAGTATAGAAACTCACTGAAGAAAATATGAAATGAACTAGAAATATACCCTAAATTTCCTGAAAAGCATGTCTCGTGCGTGAGAAGACAATTCTATTATTAAAAAGAAGACACATCAGTTGTGGACCCAAATCTCTTATTCAAAGTAAATTTTTTTATTTGTTTGGTTGATGTGTCCTTATGACCGTTGAATGATAGGTATGGCCAGCTGAAATAACATGAAGATAATTTGGGATTATTTTTCAATGTTTCAAACAGGAAATTAGAATGTAAAACAAGTGAAAAAACACCCCTAGATGCATGCAAAAATCTATAGAACATTTCAAATTGTGAAAATTAATGCAGTGACATGGATGGAGCAGATCTAGCCTCTGAGATATCAATCTTAGCTCAAATGATTACAAAAAATATGTCGACGTCATTTAAGGTATTAGAATTTATAAACCTGAAGGAAATTTTGCCCAATAAAGATATAGCCTTGCGACTATTATCTATTTACCAGTAACTTTAGCTTCCGCGGAAATAAGCTTTTCCAAATTAAAACTAATAAAAAAATATTTAAGATCTACTATGACACAAGAAAGATTTACAGGAATGCTATTATTTATATTGAGAATAATATTGGTTGTCAGCTAAATATCAGCAACATTAAAGATCACTTTGCAGCAAGAAAAGTTAAATTATGAAAATGCGATAAAAATGATGAAACGCATTTAAAAATATTTTAGTGAGGAAATTTGTACTAGCCAATTATTGTTTTAACTATGTTTTAATATTTTCTAGTATGTTAGTTTAATAAGGACTCTTAAGGAATATGCCATTTTATGACCTTTTAATTTTGTTAAATGCATTATTTCCCATTATATCATATATTTGATTGCTTGTTAATTACTATGGAATGACTCTTCTAATTATTAATTTATTTACAAATTTATCTAATGATTGCCTATAAAACTCCAATATGAATATTAAAATTATATTATCTTTGATATAAAAACTATAAAATATGCATAATTAATCATTTTTGAGTAATTTATTGAATCCCAAAATAGTACATCAATCAATAATATATTTTAATTAATTAGTTAAATCTTACATGTTCGTTTTATTTTAAAGATCATATAAGATTATTTACCATAACATATTTTTAATTTAGTCTGATTCATGTTATCTAAATCTTCTTAAGTGACCACATGGTCTAAGGCGTCATTCTCGTATTAGACTAGACTTACAATAACAGGGAGACCTGGCTTAGAATACCGTTCGGGTGTACTGAAGATGGTTTTCAAAAAGTCTTCTACATTCTCTTTTCACGAAAATATGAGTACTCTTCGTATTAATTCAACCTTTCTCCTCTCTAACTCATTAGCGTAATTAATACATTAGAATATAGCCTGAACATGTAGTAAGACGTGGTGTTGAAATAAAAGAAGTTCTAATTTAATTAGAAATGTAATACCAGATATTTATATGCTTGACTGATTAAATCCAGCAAACACAATAGTTTAAAATAACACTATACAGGATGGGGCTGAAACCACTATACAATTAGTAACTTGAAAATTAACACTTTATATGAAAGGTAAACATTCACTAGTTAATAAAAGCAAACCACAAATTACACTTCTTCATTTTTGAAGATAATGTCACTCAGGTGAGCTCCACCGGACGTCAGGCAAACCTCAGCAGGTTGTCCATCACTTTCCTCACCATATATAATCTAGTTGTTTCCAACCCACTCTGTATAAGCGTCACTGAACGTTATATTCACTGTTTGAACGCCACGACCAAAATTGATAATGGTTCATTTTAGTGCACCACGTAAAGGACATATTCTCATCCAGGCTTCTTACATCAAAAAGGAGTTTGGGAATATGATATAATTTAGAACTAGTGTATCCACGTTTTTATGATGGAAGATTGTGAGCCCATTTGGGTAGTAGCACCCTGTTGGGTTACAATACACGTACTAACATCACTGACTCTCACACAACATGAGACAAATGTGTCCGCGTGTCAATTCCTGCTGATTCTT